>CM053406.1:79372871-79393196 GCA_028644305.1 Xerus rutilus | reverse complement strand
CCTTTTCTATTTCTATAAGGAGTGACATTGGGATTCTAATTGGTATTGCATTGAATCTATATATCGCTTTGGGAAGTATGGCCATTTTGATAATATTGATTCTACCTATCCAGGAGCATGAGAGATTATTCCATCTTCTTAGGTATTCTTCAATTTCTTTCTTCAGTGTCTTGTAGTTTGTTACTGCAATTTTTCTTGAATTAATGTTATCTCACTAAGACTAGAACATTTTAGGGATGTGTGTCTTTGTCTTTTGCTATTGTTGACGTTTCTTACAATATATTCACTTTGACTCTGTTCTCTCTATCTCCCACAACTACCATTTCATTTACTAGCCTTGTCTCTGTTTCTTGGAATGAGGGATACCAGTAATGCCTCTCCATTTGCATTCTCAAATTATTCAACTCTGTCTCCCTGGAATCTCTAAATTCTTAAAGATTTTAACTAACTGACTTTATTTAAATGTATGTCCTTCTCAGGTTATTCATTAAATAATGAATATATAGAACTGGTCATTGAATGTAGCACAAAACATATCAGCTTCTTTAAAATGTAACAATATAGAACATATATTCCTTCATCAAGGAAATTAGTATTTTGATTCTTTTTCCACCATTTATTGATGGTGAAACAATTGGCAAGATATTACAATTTGTAGCCCGTTTCAACATTTGTAAATTGGCTATTTAAATCATCTCACAGAGTTCTAGAGAGGTGTTTTAAAGCACTTATTAGAGTTCTTGGGAAATTATGTTCTCTTAATAAATATTAGCCAAATTATTTTACTATTACCTTCAATTATTTTATCTTTCACTCCTCAAACATAATCAGCAATTCTTCTATTCAAATCAATTTTTAAAATCTATTTGCTTTTTATTTTTTAAAGCATCTCATTAACTTAGATCACTATCATCTCTCCTTTGTATACTGATACAACTGTGTGCTTGAACTTTTCTAGCTCATTCATGATGCTACAACTACAATAGTCTTTCTAAAATGTAAAATTGCTGATGCAGAAGTGCCTAATAACTTTCTTTGTTAAAATTCAATCTAAAACAAATGCAATAAAGCTTTTAAAAAGCTTCAGAATTTAGCCTACTATAAAAGAAGCAAGAACTCTTCAGTTTCATGCTTTACTTTGATCTCCACACTTTTTCTTCAGCCATGCTGCATGAACTCTACTTATGCTCTTTTCTCTGATGGAAACACTGAGTACCTCTTTTTTGCTTGGAAAATCCCTCTCATTTTCATGGTACTTCATCTGAGATGCCCTGCCAGTTTGTATTAGATCAAATCTTCTAGTAGTGAATCTCCTGTCACTCTATATTTACCATCAATGGGCTTATGGGACTATAATGATACTACCATTTAGTCAGTTGAAACCTCCAGTAGATTCCATGACTCAAGAGAGTAGAGACCACATCTAACTTCCTATGGGTGGCATCCAAATGAGGCCTTATACACAGCATATTGCTGATATTCAAAAAATATCTGCTAGATACACTCTTGTAGAAGGAGAATGATTCTCATAAAAGGGACCATACAGTTATTAGAACTTGGCGTTTCCTAAAATTAGCTTCTTCACCAAGATATTGATTTCATAAGAAACTTCCAAGCTCTGCCTTTGCAACTTGAAACAATTTATGCTTGTTAACTTCTTGATTTTGTTTGGGTATGGAATTTGATATTGATCAATTCCTTTGGGCTCATTATATTCAGCTTTTATGTATTCAGAGAAAGCCATTAGTCCAAAATTCAGAATCTAGCTCTCTCTTACTTTCTGTTTTAGGTAAAAGTTGTCCTGCCATTTACTCATGTAGAAACCCAATTCTAGAAGTAATCATCCAATCTAGAGACCAAATTCTTGCTTGAGAAAGAAATTAGGGCAACCCTCTTAATATTTGTTATATGGCCACATGAAAAGCAAAACAAATTAAACAAAAACTAGAAAGCCAAACAAATTATGTTATTACAAGAATCCAATGCACCTACTCACTGCCATTTTCATGCAATCCAATTTCCATCTATGTATTTTGATTTTAAAATCTTTGATGTATTTTACAGTCAAAAAACTAAAGGTCAAAATTCTTTGGGAAGTAAGTTCATAAAATCATTTATTACTCTCAGATTTATTTTCTAACCTGCACTCAAATTCAGATTTATATTCAGCAGATAGAAGTTTATTAATAGTTGATCCAAAATCAATGCATTCGGTTATCTCCTAGACAATTGTGTTTAGTTCAAAAAATATACCATGTTTCTCCTTTAATAATGTATTCCACTAAAAATGTTATGTTATTAATGTATTTAAAAGTTATTTTATTAAAAGATAGAAACTTATTTTCTCAGAGTTATGGAGTGTGTGAAGGTTGGAATCAAGGTGCCACCTGAAGTTCTTTTGGAGGGTGCTCAAATTCTGCTTTCAGAAATCTGTTTTGAGAATGTGGAAAGAGGAAGAATGAAGTCTCTGGTATCTCTTATGAGAAAAGACACTAATTCATCAGATTAGAGACCCATCTAAGACCTCATGTAACTTGATCCTCCTGCTATGGGCTCTATCTTCAAGTATAGTCATATTTGAAGCTTGGTATTTGAGACAACAGAATTCGGTCTATAAGAGATCGGAAGCTATTGGCAGTGGAACAACAACCTATAGAACCAGTAGTGACCATTCCTGGGGAAATAAATTGAGCTGGTTCAGTTCCACAGTATGCCGTTGGGAGGGTTTCCTCCTGGCCTTTCAGACATGAGAATAAGGAAAGGCAAGCTAAAAATGTTAAGTCAAAGTTACACTTTAAATTGAAAGAAAATGAATGGGTTAATAGCACATGTGCATATTATATACATATCCACACAATGACATAGGATAACATAAAGACACAAGTTGACATATATATGGCTCAACTTAGGATTTTTTGACTTCACAGTTGGTGCAAAGGTGACAGACATTCTCTAGAAAATGTACTTTGAATTTTGATCTTTTCCCAGGATGGTGATGTGCAGTACAGTATTCTATGAAGCCAAGCAGAAACAATGAGCTGCAGCTCTCAGTCAGCCACAAGATCAGGAGGATAAACTGTCCATGTTCTGGAGTGCAGTTTTGCTAGCGTCTTTTGAATACAGGTGTTCAATACATCCTATAAGAATTCACTATTTTAGCCGGGCGCGGTGGCTCAAGCCTGTAATCCCAGCACTTAGGGAGGCTGAGACAGGAGAATCGCGAGTTCAAAGCCAGCCTCAGCAATGGCGAGGCGCTAAGCAACTCAGTGAGACCCTGTCTCTACATAAAACACAAAAATGGGGCTGGGGACCTGGCTCAGGGGTCGAGTGCCCCTGAGTTCAATCCCTGGTACCAAAAAAAAAAAAAAAGAATTCACTATTTTAAAATATGCTTTGTGTTAGATGCTTTCCCCAAATGTAGGCCAATTTAGGTGTTCTGAGCTAAACATATGTAAGGTAGACTAGGAAAAACTATGATATTCAATAGATGTATTAAATGTATTTTCAACTTAGGATAGGTTTATCAGGACATAACTCCATTATAAATTAGGGATCTTCCGTATTATATTAATATAACCATGTATAGGCATTCAGTTGTATTCAATGACATTTAATAAATTTGCATTTAAAATTATATTTGTAATTACTTACATTTCTGTTCATTCTCTAAGCCCTAGAATGCTTATTATAATTCTATAATAAAGGTTTTTAGTTAAGCTTTGTAAATTATAAATGTTTTCCCTTTTTGTTACTATTAATCATTTTTTTGCTTGATCTTCATCTCAGTTTTCATTTTTATGTCCTATGAGCCTTGATTTACTCATTTTATAAGTTAAACAGTTAACCCAGGCAGTGCACAATAAATCAGGTCTATTTCCTTTTATGTGTAAATTTTTCAGTGAATGGATGGCAGTTCAAAGAACACAAATATATTCTGACATTTTGAAGCATTTGTTGTTTAAGGGAAAAAATGATAACAGAAACAATGTCACCCTATTTTTAAAGTTCATTTATATTACTAACTAATATATCTGTTTTCTTCTAAATACAATGCTAGAATTTTACATACCTACCATCTTTCTTATCTGCTTTATTCCTCTAAAAATAAAAAATAATCCCTCACACATGTATATCATCTTTGAAAATAGTCCTCAATATTAAAGAAAATATTACCCCAATCAATGTGCTTTTATTTCTGAATTCCCACATGGAATTTATTGAACACTAGAGATTTTTAAGATTCAAATATTTTAATTGCTTGACCACCTGTCTTTTCTGAAACTTCAGTTCTTTTGCACTTGAGAATTATAACTAAGTTCCTAGCATCTGTTCTTAACCTATTTTGTAAATGCAAATGGTAAATATTAATTTCATTGTTCACAGGCTATTCCCAACCCAATTATAATTACTGGGAACTTATATGATTACTTTTTGTATTAATATACTTTTTGTATGTTTGCAAAGTATTCATGTGCAAATAATTTTATCTAGTCCATTATCTAGTTCACTCATTTCAATGTTTATTTGATAACAAGAATTGAGTTTTGAACTATTTGCTTTATAAACTTAATGTTGGAGTTTTATATGTAATTTGTTTTTCACCCTCTTAATTCCTTTAATTTGAATTCAAGATAATTTATTGCTTGATTTGAATCACATCACTTAAAAACTCAAAACTTTGTTTGCTTCCATGAATATCTGAGTTGGAATAATAATCATTGTTGAAATAAAAACAAAATGCACCTTTATCTTCCTGTAATTTCCTTTGTTAAATTTGTGTAAAATCATGTGATATAGGTAATATTTTCACATTATATATAGAAAATGAAGATTAATAATGTAAAGACTAAATGGACAGTCATGCAAATCCCAAATTATAAGGCAAGAATGTCAATTGAAGTCTGGCTTACATATTAGTTAATAAACTAGAGTAAACTGCTATAAGATTACATGCACTTCTTTTGTTTCTACTCTAGTTTCAATGGTCAGCTTTCTGTCCATAGGAATATAAAATTATAAAACTGTTTACAAAATAATACTGAACAATGATTATAGAATGTAATTCTTTAGGTATGCATATTCTCATTATATTACTCCAGACAGAGCACCTATGACATGTGGCTTGTTCTTAGTGTAGAACAGTTGCTTCAAAACATACATGGGAGAGAAAAATCAACGAGTTTTTAAACTCATGTAAATATCTCTGAGATGTTACATTATGTGATTTAGATAGATATGTATTTACATATCAAACTATATATATATATAGTGTGTGTGTGTGTGCGCGCGCGCGCATGTTATGAATGAGTTACCTTAAGAAATAGCCATTATTAATACAACTGTTGCAGCTAGTAATTGTGGCTAAACAGGTACCAGACATTTTGTAGGTCTGAATCATTTTTCTTTTATACCCAAATGGAAGCAGAGGGTAGTAGTTCACAGAACTCTGGGTTTACTCTCAAAGAGTTAATATAATATAAATGCATTCTTTTTTAAGATAGTGTAATTTACTGTATCAGACACCTAAAAGCAGCCCATGAGAAATTACTAAAAAGAAAATGGTTAAAAAATAAATTTGGAGAAATTTATGCTTTCTTTGTTGTAAATACTTATCGCTTTAATAAAGGGGAGGGGAGCCACGTGGCTTTCTCGACAAGTTGGGGTCCAGAAAAGATGAGGAAGGGGTTTTCAGGGAGGAAAACGATATGGGGTCTTTCTGGACAATGGTGGTCCGCGGAGCCAAATTCCCCAGGCTCCGGGGTGTAGGTAAAGAATCTGCTCTGCCCCAGTGAGATGCAGAAACACTGGAGAGAGATGCAAAAAACACCGTTTATTCCAGAAACTACAGAAGTTTATATTCATTCTTGGACCAATCAGGTCCAAAGGTCACAAACAAAGGGGTGCTCTTTGGCAAGAGCACAGTCTATTAGCATAGAATGGGGAAGGATGGAAGGGAGGGGTTGGAAGGTATGGAGATTGCTCCTACAAATACTTTATAAAGAGAATAAATTTTAAAAATTAATAAAGAAGGTATATTTGAAAAAATTCAACATCAGAAAAATGGAAACAAAAATTAATAAGTGGAAAGATGAACTATATATTTGGACATAATTTGTTATTACAAAGATATCAGTTAGGTATATAAATTAATAATATTTAAAAGTAAAATATATTTTGAAACATATAAACAGTATCTACTTGATTATGGAGAATATAAGAGACATAGAGACTATGAGAATGCCTGTTTAATTTTTCATTGGTGATATAATAAGTAAAGTAAGGATTGTACAAAGATAACCTAATAATAATTGTCAATCAGCTCTCAAAGTTAATTCCACCTCCAGAAACAAAACGAAAAATTTCTGGCTGTTTACAGTGATAGTATAGGATGCATATGGATATGCAATATTGTTTTTTTTTAAATATTTATTTTTTAGTTGTAGGTGGACACAATATCTTTATTTTATTTTTATGTGGTGCTGAGGATCGAACCCAGTGCCTCCCCGTGCTAGGCGAGCACGCTGCCACTATGCCATAACCCCAGCCCCGCAATATTGTTTTAATTCTGTATTATTATTTAAAATGATCTTTTAGCTATTTCATAGCATCATTTTCACTCCATTTTTATTTTTAAAATTTAGCACATATTTATGCATTTTAATTACTAAATATACCTTACTCTGCATAATGTATATCTTTCACATACTGTTGTGAGGAGCAGTTAAATCAACACAAATTTGACATCATAACATAAAACTTTGCAATGACCATCCAGATGCCTGCATTTATGTTCAGTGGTAGTACAAGTCCTCTCCCGTGTGCGCAAGCGCACACACACACCACACACACAAACACTTGTAAATTTTAAAGGATATTGTTAAACTATCATCCCAAAAGACTAAACAATTCGTGAATTTTTCTTCTTGTTTCTGAACAAAAATAATCTTAATTATCTTAGTTCCACATATGAAAAACTGAGGAGAAGAATATTTAAGTGAATTTTACAGGATCCAAATTCAAGTATTGCGATTAGTGAAACTGTTAATAGAACAGATGACAGACCATACATGTGCACAGTGAATTCTGTTTGTGTGTCTCTGTGTATCTGCCTTTGCCTGAATTTATTTTTAGATCAGTTTTGTTTACTGAAAAACCATAGAGAAAATAGTACAGAGTTCTCACATACTCTGCCTTTTTTCCCCATTATAAGTATCTTAACTTTGTATACTATACTTACTGAAATTAATGAATCAATATTTTCTTCTGTTCTCCTAATTTTTATATCAGGTCTTCTGTATTCCAGAGCCCATCCAGGATTCCACTTTATATTTGGAGTTCTTCCTTTTTACACTTTTCTTGGTTATGACAGTTTCCCAAACTTTTTAATAAATGTTGAACATATTGAGAATTATCGATGGGATATACTTCAACTGTGATGTTTATAATGTCCCTCAATTAGGATTTTAGTGATACTCCTCTCATTATTATACTGGGAGTATGTAACATTTGGAAGAAGACCACAGAGATAAAAATCAATTTTATCACACTATGTCAAGTGTATACACTATCAGTTACATTGGTCACCAGCTGGTTAAATGTTTATTAGCCTTGTCTACTTTAAAGTTATTCTCCGTATTTTTTTGTACTTATATTCTGAAAAAAATATATGTGAAATACATCCTGAAGGAGGGTGAGGATTGCTCCATTTTCCTGGACACAGGATATCTACATAAACTATTTGGAATTCTTCTGCTTCTTTCTTCTTCCTTATACTTGAAGAGCAATATCAGAATTATTCACCAGAACCCTTTCTCAACTAAAATATATTGTTATTGTGTAGTTCCTTTTGTCTTTAGTGAAAAATTGTTTAGGTCAGCAACTTTTCTCACCACTTCTCTAAATGAATTTGTTTCATAAATTTGTAAGACAGTGAGTTTTTTTGTCATATTCTACTTTCTCTCTTGGCATTCCCCAACCTCCTAAATGATTTTATTTAAATATATGTTCACTGTTTCTGTTGTAAAGTTCTATTTATCGTGACAAAAGCGTAATGTTATATATCTACTATTGTAGTATTGTATAGAATTATTTCGTAGCCTTCATATATATCATGTTTGATCTGCTCAGTTGGCTCCCATCTTTGTAGTTTTGCTTTATCCAAGTGTCATATAATTTGGAATCATATCATATGAACCCTGTTCAGACTCACTTCTTTCACTTAGATGTATGAACTTTATTTTTTGCTCATTTTAGAACAATTTCTGAATAATATTACCTGGATTACACAATTTTGCTTGTTGAATCATCTATTGAAGTACACATTCCAGGTTTTTGTGATTATGAATAAAGCTGCCATGAACATTCATTTTCAGGTTTTTTTTTGTATGTAAGAAAGTTTTTCACATCAATTGGATAAATATCTAGGAACATGATTGCTGGGGCATTCTTAGTTTTGCATCAATCTGCCATATTTTCTTTCAAATTAGCTCAACCCTTTTAATATCCATCAAAAATGAATGATACTTTATTTTTCCTAATTTTTCATCAACATTTGGAAACAAGAGTTTTGAGATTTTTAATCATTCCCATGGGTGTGTTGTTTTAGTTTTGTTTTAACTTGCAATTCCCAAATTGCAAATGTTATTAACTATTTTCCTGTATACAAGTTGTAACTGTAAGTATTAGCTAGTGAGATGCCTTTTATTAACTTTTTTATTTGATTATATGTTTTTAATTGTTGAGTTTTAAAAATACTTTGTACATTTCAAATACAAGTTCTTGACCAGGTATTTGTTTTGAAAATGTTGCTACAAGATCATGTTTTATTATGTTATTTAATAAATGAGATTATTTTAATTCTTATTTTTTTCACAAATTATACTTTTGTTGTTGTTCTAAACCTCATTGCCAAACACAAGAGCACTTAGATTTTCTCATATTTTCTTCTAAAATATACATCATTTTGATTTCAAAATTAGGTCAGTGCTCCATTTTGAGTTAATTTAGGTGAAGGATGCAAAACTTGTTTCCAGTCACCCTCTCCTTTTTGGCATATGGAAATCCAAATATTTTACCATCATTTGTTGAAAAAGCCTACCCTTTTCCCATTAAACTGTTCTTCCTTTACAGACCTCACATGTGTCTATTTCTGAGCTCTCTAATCGTTCTATTGATCGGTATGGCCATTTTCTCACTAAAACAAGATCTCATGATTATTATAGCTTTATAATAGTTTTGAAATTAAATAATATGAGTCTTCTGTCTTTGTATATCTTCTACAGTACTGTTAAGACTTTTCTTAGTCCTCTTGCTTTTCTATATAAACCTCATATCATTTTGTCAATATTCAAGGGAAACTCATTAGGATTCTGGAATTTCATTTAATCCAAAGATCAAATTGTAAAGAATACCCATCTTAACAATGTTGAGTCCTCCTATCCAAGTGTATGGATTAAATCTACATTTTTTTATATCTTCAATTTCCATGAGAGTTTTATAGCTTTCTCATAGAACTTTTGCATATATTTTGGTTGATCCATATATAAGCATTTATTTTTCTTGGTGATTATTTAAATCATTATTGTGTTTTAAAATTCAAATTTCATTCATTTATTTCTTATATATAAGAAAGCCATTCACATTTGTGCATTCACCTTGGATCCTGTGACCTTGTACTTAGTTACATTTTATTCCAAAGGTTGACTTGTGTGTCAATTCACTGTGATTTTCTATGTAGACAATAATGTCACCTGTGAAAAAAGTCAGTTCAGTTTTCAATCTACATACTTTCTTTCATTTTTAACACTGGTAAATTGTGTCTGGTTTGTTCATTTGGAGGGTTGGCTGGCTAGAGATTTACCAGTTTGTTGATTTTTTTCAAGGAAATAACTTTTGGATGTGCTTATTTCTTTATTGATTTTCTATTTTCAATTTTATAGATTTTTGCCCTAGTTTTTTATAATTCATTTGCTTCTGTTCATTTTATATTTTGTTGTTGTTCTTTCTGTAGTTTCCTAAGGAGTAAGCTTAGTTTCTTGATTTTAGATGTTTCTTTTTGTAATAGAAGCCTTCAGTAGTATAAACATCCTTCAAAACAAATTTATACTACTTTGTAATAGAAGCACTGCTTCTATTACATTCCACATATTTCAAAAAATATTGAATTCATATTTTCATTTTATTCATAAACATTTTTAAATTGCTGTTGAGACTTATTCTTTGCACATGGGCCATTTAGAAAGTTCATGATTTAATCTCCAAGGAATTTTGAGTTTTTCTTCTTTTATTGGTTGCAGGTTTAATTTAAGTCTAAGAATACACTTTGTAATATTTCGGTCTTTTAAGCTTGTTAATGATTACTTTATGGCTCAGAATGTAATTCATCTTGGTAAATAATTCATGTAAACACAAGACAAGTGTGTATTATTTCAGTATTGTTGAAAATATTTCCAAACATCAATTAAAGCTGCCTGAAAGTATTGTTCAGGTCAATTATATACTTAATGTTTTTTTATCCAGCATGATCTATCATTTTCTAATAAAGAGGTGTTGAAGACTATAACAATGAATTTATTTATTTTTCTTCCCATTTCTATCACTTTCTACTTCACCTTTCATGTGTGTGCATGTTAAGATTGCTGTTTTCTTGGAGAATTGACCCATTTCTCATTATTCACTATCACTTTTTTTTCCTTTATGATGTTCCTTATTCTGGTTCATTTTAAAATTAATACAACTCCATCTTTGTTCTGTTTAATGTTATCATGATGTATCTTCCTCCTTTTAGTCAGTTTCTTTGTATTTAAAGCAGTTTCCTAAAGACAACATACACTTTGCTCTTATTTTTCAATCTAATCCATTCTCTCTTAATTGACTTTTTAAGGTTAATATTGAAAGCAATTGCTGAAATACTTTAATCATAGTTTTTTTTCTATTTGTTGAACTTGTTTTCCTGTTTTCTTCTCATTTCCTTCCTTTTCTATTTTTATTTGAACAATTCATGTGATTCTCTTTTCTCTTAGTATGTCAATTATAGTTCTAATTTTTGTAAAGTTTTTCCTGGAGTTTTCAATATCAACTTGTATTCAATCCAAGTCCATATTAAAACAACATTACAATATTCCATAATTAGTGCAAGCACATTATAACAGAGTGTTCCCAATTCCTCCCTCGATCCATTATGACACTGCCGTCATTTATTTTGTTTCACTGGACTATAATGAACAAATATGGATCTTGTGTCTCAGTATGTGTGCAAGTGTGTGTTTGTTAGAGAAAATGTGTGTAAATTTGAGTACTGGAAAGCTGACTTTGTATTTTAATCATATATTTTTTATCTTAACAGTGGAGTGTCCTCCTGTTAGTAGTCTTCAATTATCTTATCTCACCAAATGAGCATGGAAATAATTTCTAAGGTCTTTATGTGCTGGACTATAAACCTAAAATCTTCATTTATTTCATATATAGATTTGAATTACTATCTGCTTGAAGAACTTCCTATGGGATTTCTTGTCTACTGGTACTTAATTCTCATATTTTGTTCATGTGAGAATGTCTTCATTTTTGAAAGATAGTTTTGCCAGACATGTTTCCTGGTTGACAGATTTTTTGCTTTGGCACATTGAACATGTCATCCCACTGCCTTCTGTCTTTTATTGTTTATGATAATAACTTAGCTGTTTATCTTGCTGGGATTACTTTGTACAAGATTGCTTGTTTATCTGTTGATGCATTTAAGAGTTTCTCCATTGTTTGACTTCATGCACTTTTACTATATATCTGTGTGAATTTCTTTGTGTTTATCCTACTTGAATTTCATTGAGCTTTTTGAATGTGTTTAAATTAGTGCTTTCAACAAATTTGAGTTCAAAGCTATTACTTATTTGAATATGTTTTAGTCTCCCTTCTCTCTTTTCTCTCCTTTTAGTACTTCTATGTGTACTTTGGTACACCTAATTATATCTGTATTATTTGAGATTTTCCAGAAAGAAACAGGGTGCTGTGTGTATGTTTGCATGTGGGAATGTACACAAGTGTGCCTTATCTACGAATTGGCTCACATAGCTGGCAAGTATCCAGTTTGCAGACTGGGCTGCAAACCAGGGCTGAGTTGATGTTTTCTTACAAATCTCAAGGCGACTTCTTTTTTCCTTGAGTTTCCTTGGATTATTTCTATTAAGGCTTTTAACAGACTGGACAAAGAACATCTACATTAAAGAAGGGATTCTGCTTCACCCAAAATGTGTTTTTAATTAAATCTAAAATATATCTTCATAGTCAAATACTGAGTAGTGTTTTATCAACAGCTGATCAGAAAAAATCTATCCCAGAAAAATTTTTTCATTATTTAACCATCACAGCATCCCACATTTTTCTGTAATTTTGTACTCTTTGTTTATACTTTTTTTTTCTCGTATTGTTTTTAACTTATTTAAAATTTATTACTTCACTAATTCCATGCCCTGTCAGTTCAAATCTACTGTTGAATCCTTCTAGTCAGTGTGCATCTGTTATTAATTTACAATCCAAGGAATTCCCACATGACTCATTTTAATAACTTATATCTCTTTACTGGTATTTCTACTTGATGCAACATTGCTATCATAACTTCCTATATTTCTTTATTTATGATGTCTTTTGATTCTTTAAACATATCATAATTGTTATTTTGCAATCCTATCTGTTGAATTTGACATACTTTTTTACTAGGAATTTATTTTGTCTACATTTTTATTTTCTTATGTATGAGTCACACTTCCCTGTTTGCATTTTTATCAGTTATAATTTAAAGCTGGAAATATTAGACATTACATTTTGTAGCAATTCTCAGTTATAATTTCCAACACCTTCAGTATTTGTCATTGATGTTGCCTTGTTTATTTAACAACTAGTTGGACATTTTTGTAGCAATTCTCAGTTATAATTTCCAACACCTTCAGTATTTGTCATTGATGTTGCCTTGTTTATTTAACGACTAGTTGGACATTTTGTGAAATCTGTTTCCTCCATAGTGTGCCAGTGATGTTCCATAGAGAATGCAGCCTTGGTTGTACACACAGTGAAACTTGGATGACCACGTTTAGGAAGGCTCATTTTGACCTCCTCTTTTCTCGGCCATACTCACCCAGTTTTTGGGTTTTCCTGAATCCCAACAGATTCTGCTATTGTTTTCAACAATGCCCTGTGGCACAAATGTCTCCACAGTATGGCTCCAACTAAAACCAGAATCTTTGTGGGGATAGATTTTGAGGTGAATGTTTGAGGTATGTTTTTACTGCAGATGGGTTCATCTGAGTTCTTTCTTTCCCTATTTCTCTCTGATGAACTAAATGAATGACTGTTCAGATATTAGCTCTCATGAAGCTAGAGTCTTATTCATTTTCTTATTTCCATATTCCATTGTTTTTGACCTCATTTTTCAACTTGAATTTCTCAAAACTCTGTTTCAAATAAAATTATTTCCTTTGGGGAGAGATTCAGAACCTTTGGCTTTATGGTCTACCTCACGCTTTTAGAAAATTATCTCATCCACAGCTTGGGAGTTGATTATGGGTCATTAGTATGCTTCCTTGTGAATGATACTTCTTACAGAGCTGGGGGTTAGATGAAGCCTATAGTCTCTGACTTTTTTGCATGCCTACCCTAGCATAGAACCTCTGTCCTATAAACTAGTGAGGGTAAGGGATATGATGCCAAATATTCTCATTTTGATGCAACTACAGTACAGCTGTCTTTGAACTGGCCTCAATATAAGAGGGAAACCCGTAATATTTTTGTTATGCTCATCTGGAATTTAGCCTCTTTAACATATAGCTCTAGAGAATGAGAAATTCTGGTGACTTGGCCCTTCTGAGAAGATTATATATTTCTAGAAATGGAGTTAGGAGAAGCAAGCTCTGCATTATTGGATGCATATGCCTGGAGTGGAATTTCTATGAGACTGAAGTGAGAGTGGAGACAAAGAGCTGTTCATGTTTCAAATACCATAGACTCAATATTTTTACCAAGTTCTAGTAGAGTTTTTTAAAATTTCTTCATTTGTTCTATCTTGTTATAACAAGTTCAAGATATTTTTAGTAATTTTCACTGTGTTCCTTAATGTTCAATGGAAAAATAGAACATGCTTTTCCTAAAAGCACTGATTTTACATGAACCTGCAGATTTCCAATGGTTAACTGAAAGCAGAATAAAGCTTGGCATCTCTATCTTCATTTTACATCCATCTCTTTTATAACTTTAAAGCTTGGGTTATATTCTTGCTATCTGCATTTAAGTATGTTAATCATTTCAAGAGTGCTAATCTAAAAACTGGTAAGACAAGATTTATTAGTTCTAAATTATCTAACCTATCTCATCCCTCTTCAATAATGATGAACCCAAGATTTAGAGTTTACCAAGTATTTTCAAGATTTGCAGGACATTCAACTAACTTACACAATGTCCTGTTACAGATGCCTAGAGTGGTGTCTAGCCTCAACAGAGCTTTGCAGGCAGAAAAACCCAGGATGATATTGCCCCCAAAAGCAAGATAAATGTCTCATAGGAACAGAATTACTTCCAGAATCACAGTTCCCATAGATTAACATCCTCAGCAACAATCAGACATTCCTCCTCAAGCTACAAGGACTTTTTCAGAGTCATCTTACAGAACCAGAACTTAGATAATAATGGACCAGACCACTGTTTGACTAAGATGGCTTAATTATACATACTTCTCACCTCCTGTCCCAGTTCTTCCTCTATTGAAACCTAAAGCTCATACCAGTGCCCCAAACACAAGGCTGAGATATTTGATCTCACTTTGCCTTCTCAATATGGCCATACCAATTTCAATTCCTTTTGTATTTTTCCACCATTATTTCTTGTGTAGTTTTCAGAATGAGTGGCTGGTCCTAATTTGTTGGGGTCTCTAAAGTCAGGCCTCTGGCCCATGACTCCAGTAACACTTTATATTGGGTCCATGGAACTCCTTGTGCTGCTGTTCTGGAAATGAAATCATATATTTACAATATCTTTGAATTCACTAATTCCATATGGTAGTTACTGTTGTCATTTGAGTCACCATTTCCATAGGTATTTGAAAATATTTTTATCTTTTATTGCTGTATTATGTTGATTATATTGTATTGTCAAAACCAGCATTTAGATAACATGCTAAAATGCATTAATCTGGAACAATAGGAAGTGTAATTCATTGCCTGTGTGCATACAAATTATGGCTTGATGGTTGAGTGGTTTCTTATAAAACTAAGCAAACTCTTACATATGATCCAGCATTCATATCTCTTAGTGTTTTTCTAAAGGAGTTAAAAACTTGTGTCCACACAAATCTTCATGTGAATATTTCTACTGATTTTATTTATAATCACTAATATGTGAGAATAACCAAGATGTCCTGTAGGAGGTAGTGGATAAATAAAGTATGGTACATCTAGATAATAAAATATTGTCTTTTGTTTGTGTATTTCTTTGATTTTATTTTGAAATGGAGTCTCACTAGTTACCCAGGCTTGTGTTGAACTGCTGGGCTCAAGTAGTTCTCCTACTTCAGCTTCTCAGGAAAGGGGACAATATATATGCTCAGCTAACAGACAATGGAATATTACTTAGCACTTAAATAAGCTGAAATGAGTTCATTAAACTATGAAAAAACATGGAGAAATTTAAATAATTATTAGTAAATTTGAAAAAAGCAATCTGAAAAGGTTATATATTGTATGATTCTGACGGATAGTCTGGACAAGACAAAATTATGGGGCCTGGAAAAAAGATATTGTCAGGGGACAATTGGAAAAAAGGATGAATGATGGGGCCCAGAGAATTTTTCAGGACAGTGAAATTATTTTACATGATAATTATAATGGCAAGTATGTGCCATTATACATTTGTCCATTTCAATAGAATGTCCACTACCACTGCAAACTGTTGATGTTGGATGGGCATTGATGTATCCATTGTACATTTAACACATGTGTACTCCAGTGGGTGATGTTCATAAAGGGGAGGGTATGTAGAGGCAGGGAGTATATGAGAAATTTCAATAACATTTGCCAAATTTTTCTGTGACTTTGAAACTGCTCTAAAAAATAAAGTATATTAACAAATAAATTTTTATCTGTTACGGTGTGTAGGATATGACATTTAAATCAACTTCAATTTCTCATGGAGGTAAGGCAGGAAGATCACAAGTTTGAGGCCAGCCTGGGCAGATTATTAATACCCTCTCTCAAAAATAAATAAATAATAAATAAATAAATAAATAAATAAGGCTGGGGATATACTGCAGTGGTAAAGCACCACTGAGTTCTATCTCTAATACCATAAATAAATTTTAAAAAATTATCTCTAAGACTTGATATGTTAGAATAAACTGTTATAAACTGTAAGAAGATTAGCATTCAAATTACTCTTCATATGCTTAAAGATAAGTTGTTTAATGGCTTCCTGATTTTTTTCTTAACCTCAAACAAAATTTTCTTAATTTGAGACCTTGTTGAACAGATTTCTGAATATTTGTGACATTTTATCTTTTACCATATTAATCTCCTTTTATTTTCTCTAGTTTGTCATGATCACATCTGCTTGGGATCCTTGTTGCATGACATTCTCTCCTTGGAAAACGTGTACAGAATTTTCTTGCAAACTCATTAAAACGCCTTCATCTTGTATCTTGGATATATACTTTGGGCACTCATTTCTAATGATCTGATCGAACTATACACACTCATTATATAATGCAGTATTGATTTAAGGTTTACCTATCTGATGAAAAACTTAGTTCCATGAGACTACAGTTAAGCTATTTCTTATCCTTATAGACCTAATGCCTAAAGTAGTGCCTGGTTCAAAAGAAAAGAAAATTTTAACTATTATTTAATGCTTACAGACAATATATCCCAGAAGACAAGTACAGTTAAGATCACATCCATAATTTCAATCAGCCTCCTTCACAACTTATCAGCTCAGTGACCTGGATAATACTCGTTTTTGTTTTGTTTGTTTTCTTTTAAGTATACTAGAGGTGCTTTCTGTGATCTTAAATTGCTTTGTGTAATAATATTTTTAAAGAGATCTTTGGGTGATTCATGACAACTTTCAGGATTCAGGTGCCTAAAGTCTTTTTCTCCGTAAATCTAAGGGGACTGATTCACACAACTTCTTGATGTCCTTTACCCTAGGGGAATTTGACTTTCAATCTTGATGCTATTCAAAAAGTATTTACTCATCTATTCAAGAATTTTCTGTTTGAAAGACCTTCCTGGGAAATAAAAAACCAAAAACAAAGCCAAAAATAAAACCCTCAAAAAACTGGAATTATGTAATTACATTACTCACATTAATATGTGCCATATGTCTATCTTATTTGTATCTCAAACTCCAGTTGTCAAACTATCTCATTCTCATCTACAGAGTTCTGAATCCTTTATTCCTATTGCATGTCCTTTTAAATTCCTTTACTTTTTTCTGATATGCTTTGGAAATTTTTTTTGAGAATTATTTTTATCAGATTAATTATAATACTGAATACCACCATTATGTTTAGTACTTAAAAACATAACTGTGCTTAATAAATAAATAAAAAATTATTGTCTCTTTCTTGCACATGACAGCTAAAGTGACAGCCAGGAAGTAGAGAGAAGAATATGATAACCTTTGCTATTATTTCTTGCTATATTTTCTAATAAAATGAGAATCATCAAAACTTATTTACTTTGTTATGAATGAACTTAACTTTTTTCTAAAATAGTTTGAGAAATTATTTCTTGTACTTTATGTGGCAATGGTTAAGTATGCATGAGGCAAAAGCAAATAAATTATTTGTTGAATAAAATTTACACTTCAGAATCCACTGGTGTTCTGGACAACACTGAACTTAGAGACTCCTCACGATTTTGGACAGGGGACACTGTACTCTAAATCTACTCAGGTTGAATTACATGAAATCAAGTTCACCATTTGAACTTGGCTGCTTGAAAAAGCCAGAACATTTAAATATTAAGCTCATTTTAAATATATTTGTTTCGATAAAATGCAAAAATAATCCTGTTATTGGAGCAGTCTATTGACTATATTTAAAAGGTCTCTGGCTATTCAGTGTTGAAAATAATTATTGATTACTAACCAGGCAATTTTAGGAAAAAAATAAACTTTTTCATTTCATACATTTTTATTGGCTGATCCACTGGTCAGCAATTATTTGTTTTCCATTAAAAAATGCTGGAAGCAATCTTTGTGATAAATACATTTACAGAAGAGGTCTAATAGTTTAATGTGGATGTTTGAAAATTCAATTTTCCCATATCTAACTAAGCATTAAAAATAGATATTTGCTTTGTCATGTTATTTATGCCAAAAACCATACCTTACTACTAACTTTTGAAAAGCAAATATACCAACAACAATTTACAAAAGTTCTTCTGTACTTTATTTTCATCTTTTTAGGTTGTGTTTTCTTAAATTTCTAAACTTCTCAATATAGCTAAAATTATTTCAAATGTTGCACATCTTTTTTCTTTCTGCTGCAGTATGTATCTTAAATACCCCATGTGTTAAAGACTTAGTGTTCCCCAGTGGTGCTATTGAGAAGCAGAAGGACCTTTAGGAAGTGGGTCCATGTGGGAGGTCTTTTGGTACTTGGGGCATGTCCTTAATTGGGATATTGTGACCATAGTGTCTTCCTCTCCCTCATTTGCTTCCTAGCAATGAGATGAGCAACTCCACTCTGCCACGTGCTTCTGTCATGATGTACTGCCCAAAAGCAACAGTGCCAATTAATCGTGGACCGAAACCTCCAAAAGTGTGAGCAAGAATAAACATTTTCCCTTTATAAATGTACTTTCTCTGGTGTATTTTATAGTAATGGAAAACTGACTAGCACATCTCTCCCATATCGTAAATTCAAATAATTAAAATTAATCAACAATCTAAAATTAGTGATCAGGTTTAATAAGCAACTTAAAATTTACTGTTGATATGATGTTTTCAGTTTAGCAATGGTTTGGCACAGCTGTAAAGAGCACAGGCACCAGGTCAGAAATCATTGAATTCTGACAAGTCAGTTAATGACTGTGAGATCTAGGGCAAATCGCTTAAACACTCTTTAAATGTCAATTCTCTCATCTTTGAAATGAGGGTAATAATATTAATTTAAAGATTTTTGAAGTTTAAATGCAATAATGCATGAAAAGTACTCTTTACAGCACAGGTACTATGTAAGGATTTAACAATTGCAAGCAATTATTATCATTAATTATTATCCAGTACACAACAAAGACTAGAACACTGAAATTTTCTACACCTTAATAGTGACTAAGTTTGCTGGGCGTGGTGGTGCACACCTGTAATCCTAGCATTTTGGAGGTTGAGACAGGAGAATTGCAAGTTCAAAGCCAGACTCAGTAACAGTGAGGTGCTAAGCAAGTCAGTGAGACTGTCTCTAAATGAAATACAAAATAGAGCTAGGGATGTGGCTCAGTGGTGGAGTACCCCTGAATTCAATCCCCTGTACCAAACAAACAAACAAACAAAAATAGTGACTGGGCTGAGGCTGTAGCTCAGTAGTAGAACACTTGCCTCGCAAGTGTGAGGCACTAAGTTCAATCCTCAGCACCACATAAAAATACATAAATAAAGCTGTTGTGTCATCTACAACCAAAAAAATATTTTAAAAAAAAGTGACTAAATTGATGACTATCTTTATGTTCTTCACATATACTGATTTATTGACCAGACTAATTTTAGAATACTCCACTTTTTTCCATGTTAATCAAATAATGAATATTACCAATGAAATACAACTTTTTATATTTAACAAAACAGTTATATTTTGTAGTAATAGTACATTATGTAATAGGAACCATATTAGTGTTTACTATTTTTATACTTTAATATGTTGCTTTTCATCATTACTGTTAACAAACTCATTTTCCTATCTTTTCTTTTTAAAATTTTTACTTATTTATTTATTTTTGAGATGTTATCCAATCTTGCCCAGAATTCCTTAGTTCAAGTGACTCTCTTGTCTCAGCCTCGTGAGTAGCTCAAACTACCAGTATGGGCCACCATGCCCAGCTGAGAACTATTTTTACAGTTTTATTATATCTCTCTAATTGAAAATAGTTTATACCCATTCCCCTTTCCTGCCCCCCACCTCCCCCATGTCATGTCCAGTGTTCCTCTATTTCTCTTATGTTTCCCATTCCCACCTCCCTTATTCATCAGCATCCACTAATCAGAGAGACCATTCGGCATTTGGTTTTTGGGGATTGGCTTACTTCACTTAGCATAAAAAATATATATAAATATATATATATATATATATATATA
>CM053406.1:79341432-79372771 GCA_028644305.1 Xerus rutilus | reverse complement strand
TAAAAAAAGAAAATAGTTTATAAAAGGAATCCACAAAAACTGGGATTAGCAAAATTGGTGTTGACAAGATACTTACTATGTGAAAATCAATGTACTGAGTCACTAGTCTATATTATTTCAATAAATTTCAAACACCAACCAAAACATTTTGCCTCCATCCTCATTCTATACATGAAGAAAATGAGACTTAGTTGGATGAGCAGCTCACTCACAATCACCAGGGATGCACATAGTTTCTATTTCAATGTTGCAACATGGTTGAGACAAAAAAGAGCATGAAGATTTTTATAATCTTTATATTGTATGAGAATGAAAATGATATTAACATATAAATAAAAGGTAATTTTTATAAATATCTAGAAAATAATTGGTGATAATAATCAAATATGGTGATATTGTAATTACTTATTTAAGAAGTAGGCTGGTACTTCTTTATTCTCTTTATATCAGAGATAGTATTTTCAGGCTTTTGAGACCATACCTTTCCATTGTTGCTAACAAATTATTTAGAAAAAAAATTCTAAAAGTGATTTAACATAATTAAATACCTTAAAGGCATACACACACGAATCTGATATATTTCAAATTTGGAATACTGACAATTTCGTCATTGTCTGTAATGCTTTTGCTCAAAGTTAGATTAGAAGAGCACAAGATCTTCTTAGCACATTTGGATTGTATTTCCTTTGTTTATTCATATCATCAGTAAACAGTCAGTGGGAAAATATTGCATACAAACTGTGTACCAGGCACTGTGAGAACAATGGGTGATAATGTATTATAGTGGAGGAGTGTGATGATTCTGAATTTTCAATTTGATCAGATTAAGATGTGTCTGAGGTTAAGGGGCTTCTAGCTGTGTAGATGAGAGTATTTATAGAAAATATTGCCTTGTGAACAGCAGTCTGTGAGGAGGTGCACCCTAAATGTTCTCAGCACAGCCCAATAGGTTGGGAGCCTGAATGGAATAAAAAGAGGGAAGAACAAAAAAGCTGATAGAGATGCAAACTCCATTCTTCTTGAGTATGTGCTTCCACTGTGGCTGTGAACACCTAAGGATGTGGAACAACTGATCCTTTACTCTTTCAACACTGACTCTGACCAGTGACTCCCCAGAGAGTTGCCATGCTGTCTGTCTCAGATTAAAGCTACATAATTCGTTGTTCTTCTGAAGCTCCAGCTTCCTGGACTGAGCAACTACTGCTACTGGTTCCTCCAGCTCTCCAGCCTGCAGACAGCCATTGTGGGACTGTCCAGCTTCTGCCTGTGTAAACCAATGTAATAAATCCCCTTTTTCTCATCATATATGTATGTAAAGATCCTGCTGGTTTTTCTTCCTCTAGAGATCCCTGACTAATATGAGAAAAAAATAAATCAAGTACAGTATGTTACTTTATGAAGAGAATGCAAGAATTGATACATTACTGGAAAATGTGTGGGATTAATGAGTTGTAATAAATCAAACTGGCTAGATAAAAAGACTTCAGATGAAATAGTGCCTTGATAACTAGTTGCACTTTAAACCAAGAAAACATAAGCAAATGATTAGTATTAAATGAGGTAATGGATATGGAATTTTACTGTTTGTATCTAGATAGTAAGAAGAGAAGGAGCTAAGAAAATTGTCCAGTTTTGTGAAGTGTTTGTACAGATTTTGGCACAAAACATTATAACTGGGATTATTAGATGCCGGCGCCTGCACCAGCACAAAGTGAAACTAGGATCGGCGAGGGAGCTGCAGATAAGAATCACACACACACACACACCAAAGGACAAGACAGGACTCAAGTCCCTTTATTCCACTGCCTTGGGTATATATATCTTAGGATGCCCTCTCACCCGGAAGCACCACAGGGTACAACCGGAAGCACCACAGGGTACAACCGGATGCACCCAATCTTACAAAGTGTTACTACTTTACTAATCTTGCAGTTTTACAGGAATGTGGAACTGTTACAAGAACACGGAACTATGGTCAAGCCACATGATTGAAAAACCTGATACTGCTGCACATTATGTACTGTGGGAACACCCAGGCCTGCTCTCTCCCACAATTAGAGGATATTATATTGCTGTTAAATATGTTAAGCTTTAAGTGTCCTTAGGTCATCCAAGTTAAGATGACAGACACTCATACATTCAGGCCTCATACTTATAATGGAAATATTTAAAGGATGACACATGTTTAGGAGTAATCAGCAATGATGACTTCTAAAGACAGCATTGGTGAAATAAACCTTGTAGTCACAGACGGGAGTTTGGCTTTAAACCCTGAGGAATAATGAGGCTTTATGAAATAAAGGGCCTTACATAATTCATATATTTATAATTTCAAGTTATGCTTTTCTAAGTTTTTATATTTTGTTACATATTTTATAAAATGATTTATATCTTGAGGAAATTTTAAAAAAATAAGCAAATAGTAATAAACTGTATGTCGAGTACTCAACCTGAAAAAAGTTTCATGAACTGCTTAGAGAATAGTATTAATGCCTGAGTAAAAGTCCACAGATGAATGTATGGGGTTCTATCAAATTACTATAATCTTTATGTCATATCAGTGCTTGATTTTTAACAACAATCTAATTGTGGTTGCAATTATATAGCAGTCATTTCAGTTTTGATTAACATATAAAATAAATAACAGCACACACCTTTTAAAAATTATAACTAAAATTCCAAAAGAAATGTCAATATTTTTGTGAGATGTATGCTGTAGAAAGCAGAATGAAAGAAGAAACCAGAAATAGAAGAGAATTCTCTTGTGTGGATAATGTCATGTTAAGGTTTTGTTCTGCATTCCAAATCTGAAATTAGCTTATAGGAGCCAAACTTTGAAAGACACAAGCAGTGTGTAAAACTTGACTATAAAAGAAGAGCCAACATTTTAATTATGTGCAATTTTGGCATGTTTGTAACATTAAAATTGAACGTCTAGTTTTACTGTTCAAAAATACAATTTTAAAATAATATTTAATATGAAGTAAATTGTTAATTTTTGTAGATATTTTAACTTACTTCTAATAAGAATTTCCTATTTAACATTCTGCCTGTAATTGTGTTTAAGATTTTCTTTTGTATGGAGACCTCTATCTACTGTGATATTAACTATGTTCATGCTGTATATCATAAGCAATGCCTTTGAAATACAGTGTATTTTCTAATTTTCCTTTGGTCTTTCAATCTTCTTCCATTCAAAAAAAAAGGAATTAAACAATGCCATATTTTATGCAATGTAATACATGTTTTAATTTCCTTTTTTTTTTAGTCAAGATTTTGCTAAAATCAGTTACATACATTCTTATTAATTTTTCTAAACAGTTTTATTTTTTAATAAATATATTTAAAATTGAAGAGAAATTATATGCTGTATGTATACAGTATATTTGACATATACCTTTGATATTCCAGTTTTCCACAGAATTCTGCCTAAATTAATTATTAATCATTATTTTCCACCAAATCTCCATCTTATTTTCTATTCTATTCATTCATTAGTATCATAATGGTAATGTACTTCATTACCCTAACTTTGTTTTGAGTTTAAATATTTTGGTTAATTTTCAAACTTCAATTGAAATTATTAGAAATGCATTGCTTCTTTTGATTTTATGAATCATTTTTACCAATTCTAAACATCATTCAGGAATTATCATTACTATTTCAGTCAATTTCTACATTAGTTGAATATGATTGATATATTGCCTTCAAATTCAGGAAAATTGCATGCCTTTTCACATAATTTAAGAAGTTACTTTAATAATTTAAAAATTTTATGTGCATAGGATCTCAACATATTCCTCATCAGTTTTTTATTATATGTTTTTGGCTGTAGTATAATATTTTAAAATATTTTTCATTGTTATTTCTGGCATAAATGGAATACAAGTACTGTATAATATGTTATTTTATGCCCAGAATTGGTTCTAAAGCACAAAACTGAGGTCAAAGGTATAGAAATTATTTGACATTCTGAAGATAATCTATTCACATGGGTCCACCCTCTTCAGGGTGTTATAAATATCAAAACTGCCTCCATTTTCCTGACATCCACATCTTTCCAGTTTCAGTTAAATAAACAGTAAAATTGTGGGCATTGCTCTCTTTTCTACAATTAATATTAATTGTAATTTTATTTTTTATAGGAAATTGATGTATCATATTTAGTTTGGTTCATTTTATTTCCTACTAATTTGAAATTTTGAAATTAAAATTACTATTTTATACTAAATTTTCACTTGTGGGTCCTGTGATGTACAGTTGTATATTTATTTATATGTGTTCATTTTAAAATTTATATCAATATATTCCTTGAATGGAAACAATATTGTTTTTCTGTAATGAGCATTACTTGATCTTAATGAATATTTTTTAAAAATGTTTTTAAACTTAATTATATATTTTTAGAGCTATTATATCTAAGAAAATTAAATCAGAAGAAATGTTTAGATGTTTGGTCGTAAAATAGAATAATTGAATTAGATATGATAAAAGTTACTGTTTATGTTAGTAGATTAATAAAGAAAGAATTTTAATTATACAAAGAGTATTTATGTCAGATATAAAGAAAGATGGCATTGAGATGAAACACTGAGTTAACATTCAGAAGGAAATGGGCATTTCACATATGTTGTGGGCAGAATTCTGTACCAGACACCCTCCCCCTCCCAATATATGTTGCAGTGTTAAAACCACAGTACTCCAGAAGGTGACTGCACTCAAAAACAGAGTCTTTAGAGAAGTAGCAATGTGAAAACAAGGTCTATAGAGTGGTTCCTAAATCATTTCACTGGTGGCTGTATAAGAAGAGGAGATTAAGATTAATAAACACCCAAAGAAAAGACAGACACATGTAGAGGACCAAGCTACAAACCCAGGAGATGAGGCTCAATAGGATGAGGATGAGCCTCAACCAATACTGTTAACACTTTGATCTCTGAATTCTGTTCTCAATTATGAGCAAATTAATTTATTTTATTTAAGTCACTCAGTCTCTGGTACTTTGTTTTAGCAACCCAAATAAACTAATACAATACAATATCTATTTTTAAATGAAATATGTAGTTAGAACAATGTTTCCTGACTTTTTATTTTTTTTATTGTTTATTGAAGAAAACATTCTGTATTAGAATAAAGATAAGGGTCATATAAAAAGTGATTACAACATGTGAAATCTTAGCAAAGTTATAAGTAGTGTTCATTTTGTTCATTTTAATTCTCTTAATATTTTAGCAAAACAAGGAGATGCTAGAAATCATACACAATATATAGGTCATGATAACTTATCTTACCACTTCTGTGATGAGACTAAATTTGTCAAAACTCAACACTGGATATAAGAATAGTTTTACAGTTTCTGTGTCCTCCCTACAGTTTGTTAGAGCAGGAAAGCAAAAGGATGTTAATCTTTTGTGGAGGATTTCTGTTGTTTAGCCCTTTTTCCTCCTCCTTCATTGAAAATGGCACCAATGTGCTTTTCTCTTTGAAATTGAATACTTGCTAGACTGCCTCTCTTCAATTACCCTTAAGTACCATTCTTCTCAATATCCTCCCTTTACTGCTAGACCAATGTGTTTCATTCCTCAAACTTGTAATTTAGAAGAAAGAAACATATGACAAAAAGGATATGAAAACACACATGGGAATTTCTGTCATTTGGAGATGGCTTTTTTATAGCAACTCTGTAAAGACTTGTTTTCTTTAAATAAAAATCATAAAATTATCTTATTGAACCTGTTCTTTATGACTGATTTTCTTGGAGAAACAGAAGATAATCAGGACATGGAAATATGTATCTTATACATTGAAAAATGTAACAGGAATTCAAAAAAGCTATCTATGGCTGATTCTGAAGATAGCAACTACAAGCTTTATATTGTTGCTTATGTTTTCTTTACAGAATAGAGGGCAAAGTTCTTGTCATTTTCATCCTTTCTAAACAGACTGTCATAGGTTTTGCACACTACAATTGCCCAATAAATACTTGCAGAATTCAATTGAAAATCATTATCACCTGAAATGGCTCTTCTTGACACATGCTAGACAAGCATTGAGGTAATAAACAGAACATTATTTCAAGTTTAAGTGTTTGGTATTGCAACCTTAAATGAATTCACCATATTCAGATGTTTCTAGGATTATGTTAACAACATAACCTTTTATAAACAATTTTATCATTTTTTTTTATGAAAGAACATCTTGATCATCTAAATGCATGTGAATGAAGAATACCCCAGTATGGCTGGACATAGTAGCACTTGCCTGTAGTCCCAGCAATTTGGGAAGCTGATGCAGGAGGATCATAAGTTCAAGGTGAGCCTCAGCAACTTAATGAAGCCCTAAGCAACTTAGTGAGACCCGGCCTCAGAATTAAAAATAATAATAATAATAAAAAGGATTGGGGATGTAGCTCAGTGGTGATTGATAAATCAATCAATCAGTCAATCCCAGTGTGGCATCAAACTGAAAGAAGGATTGAGTCATTAGTTATTATAGTACTATCAGGCCAAATAGAAAAATTACATTTAAAAAAACTCAAAATGTGAATGGATGGTGTATGCTTTTAATTTTGAGCTTTTGGAGTTTAAACTGTACTTCTAACACTGGTCAGAGCATATATGATGACTTGTTTATTCAGACATAGTGGAAAATATCAAAAAGCAGTAATAATATATGTGTGAATTTATATCTATTTTTTGTTTGTATGACTGACTTCTGGAATTTTGTTATATATAAATTCGAGTTAAAGACATTCATAATCTAAATTAGGTAAGAAAAAGAAGTACTTGGATGTATTTGTTTTAAATTTCTATAGTATTATTTGTCACTCAGAAAGGAAGTTATCCACCTTACTTTTCTGCTCCAGTGAGTTAAATAACGAAGTTGAAGAAATTACATTAACTCTTATCTATTTCAGAAATGATTTTCAAATCCTGGGAGGGGTTTATTCAAGATGATCTCATCAAAATCACTTAGATGATTCTGTTACTTCAAATTACACAAAGAATGTTCAATCAGTGCTCCACTCCATCTGACAAATAATGAAACACATGTCACACTGCAAACTGAAACTTCTCTTGAAAGCCTCCAGTACCTAAGAGCTTTTCTGTGGGGCCTCTTGCTCTTTCCTATGTGCTTCATTATCCTTTTTCTCTTGACCAGCTTTCTCCACTAAACCATCTCAGTTTGGGCCCAATACAACCTCAGCCCTGATTCTTCATTATATTTCTCTGGTCAGTGTATACTTATCCCCTAAGCCGGGCACGGTGGCTCAAGCCTGTAATCCCAGCACTTAGGGAGGCTGAGACAGGAGAATCGCGAGTTCAAAGCCAGCCTCAGCAATGGCGAGGTGCTAAGCAACTCAGTGAGACCCTGTCTCTACATAAAACACAAAAATAGGGCTGGGGATGTGGCTCAGGGGTTGAGTGCCCCTGAGTTCAATCCCTGGTACCAAAAAAACAAAAAACAAACAAACAAACAAAAAAAAAAAAACCAGTGTATACTTATCCCTGCTGGTAAACTGTCTTGTGTGTTTAGTTGAAATGCTCAGAAAATAGAATCTGGTGGGCTTGTTTCTTTGCATGTCATCAGTGATTGGAATGACTGTGGATTAGTTGCCTCTGGGAGAGATCTGTTTGGAGAGAGGTTCATGAAGTACATGAACTAACGTTTCTGGGATCTTTGACCATAGCATATGCCACAAACTACATCCACTACAACTCAAGTATATTGGTTTTGACCAGTAAATATTTACTGAAAGACTCCTACATTTAAAGTATATTCTCTACTAAATGATGAATAAACAAAAGGTTTATGAAAGGTATGTGAAATTTAATATTAAAGAATGTAATTCAATTGGGAAGAATGAATGCTCCAACAAAAGTATAGGTAATGATAGAGAACACTATCTGCAAATTATGAGTGCACACATGCACCTCTATACATATATGTAGGCATGATTTGATGCCTGGTTTGGAGATAAAGAGTGAAAAATATGCCATTGTGGATATTTTTTAATCAAGGAAGACATAGTGGAGGTTATATGATGCATGTTTAAATATTAATAAGTGGGTGAACTATTTTGACACAGAATAATTGATAAAGGCATTGAGCAGACTTTCATTTATATGTCTCATAAGACAAAAATTCCCATGAATTATTCACATAAATGTTAATTTAATTTTGTACTTACCTTTTTAAAATTTTCTATTAGCATCATTTATTTCTTAATAAGAAATCTATAGCATGTGTCTTATTAGGTCCTACAATTATCAACACAGTAGTATGAACCCTAATCCTGTGCACATTACATATGCAATGAACTAAACAGTATTACATTTCCTGTTACTTGAGCAACACTTGTGTAAGATATCTAAAAATTATTTTCTCAAATTTTAAATGTCATACATGTTTTTAAATAAGAATTAATTTAGTGATATCAATAAATCATATTTAAAAGATAAGAAGTAACAACATGAATATTTTCTAGCTTGAGAAAACCTTGTTCATAAACTAAGTTGGAGTAATAAAGATGTTTTTAATTTTTTAACCTACAATTCCAAAGAGTCATAAAATATATAGAGATATTTTTGTTATTCTCTTAATTTTGCCAGTTAATGATATCATTGTTTATTTGGCTTTTGAAATTACTTTTTCTTTAGAATATTGAAATATGAAATGCTGATGTCACTATATAGCAAAAAATGAGGCAAAGTTGATCTGGGAAGAATTCCAAAGTGCCTCAAAGTGACTTTTGTGCCAAGCTAAGGCTTTTTTCCTGAAGCCATCAGTTTCTAGGGCTGCAAAATATCATCTTTAAAGATAATTCAGGTACATTATGAAATGATTAAACTCTTATGTGTACAATTGAATATGCCACTGCAGTTTTATCACAAGCAAAAAAGAAAAAAATCATTTTACTGCTCCATGGATGAATAGAGATTTAGGGCCTCTTCTGAGTAATTTGCAAATGCTGATAAGCATGTCCTCTTCTCTCCTTATGCCTGGGGATCACAACACAAAAAGAGTGGGAAAATGAAGTCCAGAAGACTTAAAATCAGAAAAACTTGATTTTTAGGCTGTGTGGGGAATTAGTTGGCAAAATTAAGAAAGAAAATTATGGGTGGAAAGTTAATCATTCTTAAATTAATTTTAGTACATACAGGGTGAGGTCCCACTGACTTTAATTACAATATTTATTTGATTTGATTATACTTTTTCTTTTTAAAGACAAAAAATATCAGGTTTCAAAGTGAAAAACAGAAAGCCCAGACAACAAGGCCAATTTTATTTGAACATATATACATACAATAAATCTAGTTACACTCATAATACTTTATAATGTGGCATTCTTGCATCTGTTCAGTTCTCCTTTTTCTAAGTTATATTGTATTTTATTTTGTAAGGATATTTTCCTTCATTAAGCATGTATTTTATCAATTCCCATAGCAGATTTCCTATGTTCAGATCCCATTGTCCTGTGGTTTTGGTTTTTGGTTTTTTTTTTTTGGTACCAGGAATTGAACTCAGGGGAACTTGACCACTGAGCCACATCCCCAGCCCTATTTTGTGTTTTTTATTTAAAGACAAGTTCTCACTGAGTTGCTTAGCAACTTGCCATTGCTGAGGCTGGCTTTGAACTCGTGATTCTGCTGTGTCAGTCTCCCAAAGTACTGGAATTAAAGGTGTGTGCCACTGTGTCTGGCTCAGATCCCATTGTCCTTAAGCAACTCCATAGCTGTCAATAGCTTTACTATCTTTCTGAGTTTTCTGTGACACTATCTCTCCACCAGCACATTGTTTTTTCTTTTCTTTCATTTTTTTTTTCTTGAGCCGTTTACCTGTCCAGTTAAACTGAAATGCTAAGTGATTTCAGGTAGGATTAGGAATGTCTGTTAACATTGGCACAAAATTTTATAATTGTGCATTAGCAACTAAAAATCAATAACAGTCAAATCATGCCTTAAGGATTTGCTAAGTGAATGAGCACTTATGAAAATGGTGTGAAAAATCATGTTTCCCAAGCTTGCCATTAAAATGAGGTGCCCCTGGATAGTCGTTTGGCAAATATGTCTCAGGACTTTGACGAGCAGGCTAATTAATTATATTTACACATGGCAGCCCTCACCAGAGTGATGCAATCCATGTCACTTTGTTGTCCCCTCATATTTACAAATAAAGTATGCTCTGATTGATTTAGATAGCTGTGGGATTTATTTTCTCTCTACAGCTGTCTTTCATGAATGAGCAGTACCTCCACTAGAATGTGGATAACAGGATCAGGCTTGCTGACACATGACTTCAGCAGAGACTATGTGGAATTCCCTCAATTGTTAAAAAAGGACTGTTTCTCTAAGAATTGTGAAATATGGCATATTTAACAGTAAACAGAGTTCCATTGCTTTACTTTGACTTTCTGTCAACCCATCTCTTCGTTTGAGGGATATTAACTTGAGTTTCAGTTCTTTCATGGATTACTTTGATTATTTTTTAATGACCAAGTCTTCTTGCTCAAAGCATCTACCATAAATAGACACACACATTGAGAGGCCAACAGTAATCAGTAGCATTTTACATAGGTAACTGCAGAAAAAATCTTAATTAGGATTAAGATGACATTAATGTAAAACCATAACCTACAATAAGAAGGCAAGGCTATAAACAGAGCAGTAAGAAATGTTCAGAGTTAGAAAAATAAAATAGAATTAGATTGGGTGATGTCTGACCAACCAATAGAATTAGATTGAGTGAGTCTTTCACAATGAAGATTGTGACTTCTAAGAGAAGCTGTTGGGCCTGGAGAGTCTGGAGTGATGTTGGCAGCAAAGAAAGTATCTCCAGAGATAGATAAAATTCTTCATAAGAGAGTGTCAAAGTTAACACTCCTTTGACTTTTTTTAACTCACAAATAATCCATAAACCAATATTTAATAATAAACAATCATAAGTAATATTCATTAAGAAATATAAATTATTCTAAAACCATGTTACAGTATATATTTATTATATATTGTAAGAAACTTTTGAAAGCATAATTTGTAAGACATGGAGTTGTTTTAATGTCTTTTAGATGTATTTAATGTATTATAATGTCTTGAAATCACTGGGCTATGAAAAGAGTATATAACATATGGTGGACATTAATTATAGAATCCAGGATAGAACCAGACTTATGCATGAGATTCTACTATCCACTTTGATATTCAAAAGGCATTTAACACTTTATATGCCTATGATAGAATTATTTCTAATTTCATGTGTGCTTCTGTATAAGTGTGTCCTATCTTAGTAAATGGCATCATTAACTAACCAGTTCTTAAACATAAATCCAAATGGTCATGGCTACAGTGAAGAAGCTCTGTCTGCATCAACCTGGTGTACAGGACAATTATAGAAGTTAGATAATTTTTAAAGATTTGTTGTAGTTTATGGATATCACTAGAGACGACCAAGACTTTGTATATCAACATTTTAGGAAAAAGAACCATTTATGAGATTAGATTTATGTGCTGCAAAGTTCTTTTCCAAGTCCTGCACTCTTTGAGGTGGAGACTGTGAAGCCAAGAAGAAAATACTTCTAGCTATAAAAATAGTTCAAACTTATCACTATACTATGTGGGTGATTAATAAATATAGAATTAAATGTGTTACATGAAAAATACAAAAGAGAATATTATGATAGAGTTAAGAGTTTTGTGTTTTGTGTATTACTTGAAATGTAATTAAATTAATCATTAATATTGGACTCATATATAACTTAGAAACTAGCATAGGAAAAGAAAGAGTGGAGTAATTTTGTAAATAATATGCTTAATGTAAAAGAATATAAAATAAGAGATAAAAAGACATATAAGGCCTAGGGTCCGCAGAAAATGAAAGCAGAAAATGGTAATGCTGGCCCAAAATATCTTAGTAATTATATTTAAGGTAAACTTACTAATTTAAAGTCAAAATTTATGAAATGAGAAGGCAAAATACCCATATGTGATCTTTCCCAGGATATATATTTATATGAGAACATAGAATCAAGAAAGAGGGAAATTGGAATCAGGTCATGAATATACATATAAACAGGACTATGCAGGGAAAGCATCATTATCAAAAGTAAGGAAATGTATTTCATAATCATCAAATAGTGCACATACAGAAAAATAAAATATAAGTACCAATTTATAGTAGCAATAGGATATCTAAATGATTAAATATCTTAAAAATATTGATAGAACTTACAGAAGAAATACAAATTTCAAGATATAATGAATATTTAGTGCAAACTTGTCAACATGATTTTAGAATTTATATTGAAAAGTAAATAATCAAGAATAGTGAAGACATGGTGCAAGCCTGTAATCCCACCACTTAAGGAGGCTGAGACAGGAGAATCGCGAGTTCAAAGCCAGCCTCAGCAATGGCGAGGCACTAAGCAACTCAGTGAGACCCTGTCTCTCGAAAAACACAAAATAGGGATGGGGATATGTCTCAGTGGTCTAGTGCCCCTGAGTTCAATCTCCAGTACCAAAAAAAAAAACAAAAAAGAATAGTGAAGACAGATTTAAAGACAAAGAATAAATTTAGTTGATTACATGTGGTGTTATACACTACCAGTTATAGATATTTATTTGGTCATTACAGTAATTCAGATACAGTGTTGGTGTGAAGATAGAAAATTGACAATGCCACAGAATTAGTATGAAAATGGATTCAAAAATATTACTAAATTAATGACAAAATTTACATTGCATGTAAGTGGAGAAAAAACATAATTATACTTCCGTATGACACAATAGATACTATATATGTACAGGCAGTTCCCAACTTATCATGATTCAATTTAACTTTACAATGATGCAATCGCGAGACACATTTGTTGGTAACACTATTTCAAATTTTAATTTTGATCTTTTCCTGGACTAGCAATATAAGGAAGATGCTATCTCCTGATGATAGGCAGTTAATCATTTAGTCATAAGAGTGAATACCAATGCTACATACTGAAGTGTCCTGTGTTCAATAAATTATTCAAGATATTAATGCTTTATTATAAAACAATGTTATAAATGATATTACTGCTGCTCACCTATAGGCTAATGCAAGTGTCCTAAGGGTTTTTAAGGAAGATTAGTTTATGCCATAATGCTCTGTAGGTTGGGTATAGTAATGCATATTTTAATTTCAATGGATTTTATATGAAGTATTCCCATTTGAACATTAGGAAGTGTGTATTTGTCTGTGGGTGTAATCACAGCATGCAAGAATCAATGTCCAACAAATTACCTTAATATATTAAGCAAAAACAGTTAAAAAAGAGTAGAGACCATCTTCATGATCTGTGATAGAGAAATCCTCTGGAAAGTACCTAAAGCTCTAATCACTCAGAATAGCAATAGTAAAATGTAGCAAATTACACTGAAGGGATTGTAGTTATTAAAAGACTTCATCAAAGACTAAAAATGCAAGCCACAGATATTAACAAGCTACAAAGAAGGGTAGTATATATCTAGATATAGTGAAGGACATATGACCTTAAAGGACATTAAATAAACTGGAAAAGATGGCTAACTAATGTAATCAAAATGGCCATACTACCCAAAGCACTATACAGATTCAATGTGTGTTGGACTCAAATCCAACATTGTTCTTTATAGAAATAGAAAAGGCAATCATGATATTCATTTGGAAAAATAAGCAACCTAGAATAGCCAAAACAATTCTTAGCAAGAAGAGTGAAATAGCAGGCATTATGATACCAGACTTTAAATTACATTACAAAGCTATAATAACAAAAACAGCATGGTATTGGCACCAAAAACAGACATGTAGATCAATGGTATAGAATAGAAGACACAGAGACAAACCCACATAAATACAATTATCTCATATTAAACAAAGGCATCAAAAATATACATTGGAGAAAAGAAAGCCTCTTCAACAAATGGAGCTAGGAAAACTGGAAATCCATATGCAGCAAAATGAAATTGAATCTTTATCTCTCACATGCACAAAACTCAACTCAAAGTGGATCAAGGACCTGGGAAGTAGACCAGAGACCCTTCATCATGTAGGACTAGGCCCTGACTTCCTTAATAAGACTCCTAAAGCACAATAAATAAAAGCAAGAATCAATAAATGGGATGGATTCAAACTAAAAAGCTTCTTCTCAACAAAAGAAACAATGAATGAGGTGAACATAGAGCCTACTACATTCTGACAACAAATTTGTGTCACATGCACATCAGATAGAGCACTAATCTCCAGGATATATAGAGAACTCAAAAAATTTAACACCAAAAAAGCAAACAACCCAATCAATAAATGAGCCAAGGAGCTGAACAGAAATTTCTCAGAAGAAGACATACAATAGATCAACAATTATATGAAAAAGTATTCAACATCTCTAGCCATTAGAGAAATGCAAATCAGAACTACTCACACCAATCAGAATGGCAGTTAGCAAGAGTACAAACAACAACAAGTGTTGGCAAAGATGTGCAAGAAAAGTACACTCATGCATTACTAGTGGGACTGCAAATTGTTGCAACCAATCTGGAAAGCAGTATGGAGATTCCTTAAAAACTTGGAATGGAACCACCATTTGACCCAGCCATTTCACTCCTTGGTCTATACCCAAAGGACTTAAAAATAACATACTACAGTGACACAGCCACTTCTATGTTTATAGAAGCTGAGTTCACAGTAACTAAACTGTGGAACTAACCTAGATGCCCTTCAATAGAAGAATGGATAAAGAAACTATGGTATATATACACAGTGGAATATTACTCAGCATTAAAAGAGAATAAAATTATGGCCTTTGCAAGTATATGGATGGAGTTGGAGAACATCATGCTAAGCAAATTAAGCCAATTCCAAAAAACCAAAGGCCAAATGTTTTCTCTGATAAGTGGATGCTGATCCATAATGTGGGAGGGGGCATGAGAAGAATGGAGAAAATTTCATCAAAGGGGAGAGGAGGGAAAGGATAGAACGTGGGGGCAGGAAAGATGGTGGAATGTGATGGAGAACAATGCCCTAGGTTCATGTATGACTGCACATATGGAGTAACTCTATATTGTGTACAGCCAGAGAAAGGAAAAGTTGTGCTCCATTTGTGTACAATGAACAAAATTAATTCTGCTATCATGTAAACCTGATTAGAATAAAAAATATAAAAAAAAAGTTTGTGAAACATGTTCACAGCTTTATTAATTATTGTGGAAGTTCAAACTATACCTACATACTTACCAGAATGTCTAAAATTAACAACCAACACCAATAATCAGTGGCATGGCTATAAAACAACCATAACACTCATAAACTGCTTATCAAATTCACAATTCCATCAAAAGTCAATTTGAAATTATTAAACTGAAAACATGCATTCTTTATCACTCAGAAATTTCAAATATATGCATATAATCAAAGAGATGCAAACAATTCATCAAAGGCATGTACACATTCATATTCAAATAGATACTAAAACAACCTTATTTTTAATCAATAAAAATGGTATAAAGGTCAGTATATTTATACAATTAAATAGCAAATAGTTATGAGAGCAAACTACTGGCAGAATAAAAGACGGACAAATTTTCAAATATAATGTTGAAAAAAATGAATCAAGAATAAAAATAAGTAAAATATATTATGTATAATATGTAATATGTATAACATATTATTATAACATAACATATATAAACTCTAGCAAGCAAAAGTTGATTTATGGTGACAAGAATCAGAACAATACACTCCATAAGTGGGAAGGTTTATGAGAACGTGAAGATACTGCTGTGATGCTGATGTTATCTTTTGTTATTTGATGTATTTACAAAAGGGTGTTTGCATTTTAAAAGCTTATGAGTTTCACATTTATATTTATGTATGTTTTAATGTATGTGTTATGGTTTTTAAAAAATTCTTTTTCAAAAATTATCTCAGGCCTTGTGTGGTGGCATATAGCTGTAATCCCAGAGACTCTGGAGGCTGAGGCAGGAAGATTGTAAATTCAAAGCTAGGCTCAGCAATTGAGGAAACCTGTCTCCAAACAAAAAAATAAAAAGTACTGGTGATGTGACTCAGTGGTAGAGTATCCCTAGGTTTAATCTCCAGTGTAGGAGAAAACAAACCCAAAAACCACAAAATTAATCATGAGGTTTAAACACTGTAATGGTCAATAGAACCAGTGAGTCATCCTTACCACCTTGAAAACTATCATTGACATAACAACAGCAGAAACAGTGACAATGATAACTGATTCTTTCTACTCTCCCCCAAATGTCCCATTCCTCCATCAAATTACCTAATTCTCTAATCTCTAATTCTGTTATGTATCCTGATCTGACAATTTTTACTATTTCCACTACTTCTACCCCTAAAACAAACAAGCAAACAAAACCACTATCATTTATATCCTAAAGTCTAATAATAGCCCTTAATTATGTATGTCTTTCAATTATTAAACACTTAAAATTCATTCTCTATGGAGCAGTGAAAGTAATAATTGTAAATCGGATTATGCCGTCATTATACTTAAAATGTCCCAGTGGCTTCAATTCTCTCTCAAAAATAAAATTTTATAAGTCTGCATGGTTAACCAACTGCCTCTCCTGTATAATGGTTCACTGCTCTCCACCTCAGACATGCCTTCCTGTTCGTCTGGCCTTTCAATTAGTTCATAAATCCTCCTTGACTCAAGCTCTTTGCTCTTGCTTTTTCCTCTGCCTGGAATGTTCTTTTCGCCCAGAGGTCTTCACAAGGCATGCTTCTTAGTTGATTCTAGGCTCCAATTTTACATCTTCAGCAAGGCCTTGACTTATCCTCTTGCTAATTACTTTCTTCCAAAAACTGTTCTATTATGGTCTTAGCACTTAGTCCTAGCTGAAATCATTCTATATACATCTGTGTTCTTCATTTTCTGTATCAGGTAGGAATGACATTAGGTTTAAAGTAATAGTGGCTGAAAATAATGGCTTAGCTATGGCTCAGGCTGTTTTCTTACAGAAGTTCAGAGGTAAGTGATCAATCTAGCTTTTTAACTCCCATGAAGCCTTTGTGAGTGTGGGCTCCTGTTAGCCTTTGAATTTCATTCTCAAGGTCAAAAAATATTCTAAACGTGGGTTTAGAAAACATTTGTCTTGGAGGTGGAAGGAAAAAAAGATAGGGAGAAGGATGGTAAGGACTCATTTTCCTACTAAGCTAATTCTAGTTAGACAGCTTCCCAGAACACACAGATAGCATTTCCTCTTAAACACTAGTACTCAGAACATAGTCACACATCCAATTCAAAGAGCCTGAGAAATAATGTGCTACAATTGGTGCACTGCCATTCTGAATAGAAGAAAGATCATATAATCACATAATAAAAAATAGATATTATCAGGAATTTTTTCTAAGAATGTATTCTTTCCACTACGTAAATTTTATTTCCATTTTTTTGCTATGTGTAAGACACACATGCATAAGCTAAGAGAGATAAATACCATTTCCCTATCAAGCTAAGAATATCACTTTTGCTGTTGAGAGTTAAGGATATAGAAGTGGTGGAAATATTTTCCTTAATATACATGATAAATAATATACAGTTTATAAAATGAAGATGTTATATGATACTAAGAATAAAATAGCCAACTTAGAAAATAGGAAAAGAGAAAATCTCCTATGTGGTAGTGTCCTAAGTAATGACAGCTCCCTTCACTTACAGTGTAACATGCTCCCTGGTTAGTTTCTCTAGCAGCGTGACTCTGCTTTCTAGGTCTGAAATGTCCCAGGACACTGGTTTTATGACCATTAGGTAATATCATTCCTAGGGCTGCACAGCTTTTGCAATTTAGTTCTTAAACATGAAGTTTTCAGCAACCCAAGTATTCTTGTAAGAATATATCACATACAGATACTTGTAACTTATGCTTTGAGTTTCTTTGTTATAATATTCTGTCAAAATCCTAGAAGGCATCCACTTCCTGCCCCCACCTCTAGGAAATTTCACAGATAGACTTTCTCTAGGTATAGTTTGTAAGCATGTAAATAATGATATTTTGCTGATAGGCCTCTAGACTCTATCTTTATCTCTTTTTCTCAATTTAATACCTGTTATACCAAGGTCATATTAAATAATGAGCCTAGGGGTGAAAGAAAACAGTTATTTTTTTTTCCCCCAGAAAGTTCATCAGCTTTGCCAATAGGCTTCTTTCATTTATTTGTCCTGTACTAGATCCACTCTTTACTTAGGTTGCAGCTCTCAATCCTTCTCCATTTGCATACATAACAAATGGATTTTTTCCCACCTTTCATAGATTCAAATTTGGATCTTAGAAAATGCTTCCATTTGCTGAACAGTGTTTCTTTTCATCTTTTATTTCAGTTTATCTCAATTGACCCACTTTCTTTTATTGGATTTTGCTGAAAGAGACAAAATAGAGGCAATATGTACCAACATGCAGACCTCCCCCATCAATTTTTTTCACAGCTATGGAATTAGCTGACACCAGGTTTGATTTCTCAACATACAGAAGATGAGAGTTGAATCAAATTTGCTGCCACTAAATAGGTAAGTTCATCAGCTTTCCAAATTAAGTAACTGAGTCTATGTTAACTTTCCCATTTTCTCCACTAGGACATGGACATATGGTAAATTCTGGTATATCAATTCATTTTGAATAAGTTAGAATATGAAGCTTGATATTCAGAAATACACAGTGGACTCCATTTCAGTAATTTTAAAGAGTGGGAAAAAAGCTCTTTTTATTGATATTTACCTAAATATTTTCATATGCATTTAGCTAAATAGCTATAAGAAATACTGGGAACTGAAGAAGTCTTAACCTGCTGTTTGGTCTGAGTAGATTCAAACTCACTATAAAACAGACCTACCCAATGCATTGCTGATAATCAGAAAGCTGTGATTTAATTATTGGCTCTTAGAATGTCTTCTGGGATTCCTACCAAATTTTTAATTTTTTTCTAAAATTTATTTTTTAAATTGACAAGAAATTTTATATTTATTATGGACAACGTGATAAATAATGATAGCAATAAGAAGTAGGAAATATATTGCAGTTTCATTAAATAAATCTGACATATTTCCTCAGATATCATTTCACAGTAAAAGCTCTTAACAACCCTTTTCTTTGCATTTTTCTATAATACAACATGTTGATATTAACTCTAATTATTGTGCTATATAATACTCTCTTGAAGTTATTTCTCTTATGTACCTCCAATTTTGTGAGTTGCATTTTCTTTTAGCAGTTGTGAACTCTCTATTATAGTTGAAAATTTTATTATTTGTATCATATACTAAATAATCTTTTATATTACACTTTTTTGTTTTTATTAGTGCATTTAATTATGGTAATAGTGGGGTTCATTGTGACAATTATACATGCACATATCATAATTTGATCCAATTCATTTCCTAGTAGTTCTCCTTTCCCACCTTTTCTCGCTCTCCCTGCTCCTCTTCCTCTACTTTCCTGTCTTCTATTTTTTTAAAATTAATTTATTCATCACAATTATACATAGAAGGCAGATTCATTATGGTATATTTGTGCATGAATATAGCATAATTGATAAATTTTATTCTCTAGTTTTTCCTCTTTCTGTCATTCCTTCCCTGCTTCTGGATCACCTACCACTCCTCTGTTGAGCTCCTTACTATTTTGGTGACCTCTTTCTTTTCATTTTTTCTCTCTAGCTTGTGCATATGACAAAAAACATTCAACCCTTATTTTTCTGAGTCTGGCTTATTTCTTATGGCATGATCTCCAGTTCCAACAATTTACCTGTAAATGACATAATTTCCTTTTTTTTTATATGGCTGAGTAGAGCTCCATTGTGTATATAAACCACAGGGGTTTTTTTTTTAATCCATTCATCTGTTAAGAATACCTAGGCTAGTTCCATAATTTAATGTTGTAAATCCTGCTGCTCTAACATTGGAATGCATGCATCACGATAGCATGCTGATTTCAATTCTTTTGGATAAACACCAAGGATTGGAGTAGGGCAGGCACTGGCTTTCTTAATAAGAAAGTGAAAGAAATTTAACAAAGAATCAATAAGTGCTATATCATCAAATTTAAAAGCTTCTGCAGAGCAAAGTAAACAATTAAATAATTAAGAGTATGAAAAGAAAATCTGCCAGTTACTCTTAGGATAGATGATTAATACCAGAATATATAAAGAACAAAAAAATTTACAAAAGTCAATAAATAGGCAAATGAACAAAAGAGACATTTCTCAAAAGAAAAATGCAAATAGACAATAAATATATGAAAAAAGAAAAAATATTTTTAGTAATCATAGAAATGCAAAACAAAACTATAGTGATATTTTTATCTCACCCCAGTTAGAATGTTTATCATGAAGAATATAAATAATAATAAATGCTGGCCTGGAAGTGGGGAAACAGAAGCATTTAAAAATTGTTGGTGGAACAGGAAATAAGTACAAGCACTGTGGAAACCAGTACAGAATTTCCTCAAAAGACTAGGAATATAATCATAATAGTTTAAACTTTTGATGCTTAAATATCAAAGAGATGAGGGAGTTTAGATATGATGAATAGATAAAAGAATAGATGTATAAATGTATACACACATAAGTACACACATACACACATCTGCACTAATATAGGTTTATATAAACACAGTGGGAATATATGCACACACTATAGAGAAGTATATAAATATATAATGGTGACCACTGATAAAATCTGAATAGTAAGTTCTGATAAAGTTTTGAACTAAATACAATAATATACAAACTGGATGGTAAAGACGTTTATCTGTCACTGATTTACCTCTAATGCCTAGAAGACTGTCCAGTATAAAGTGCATTTCTAATAAATATTTGCTGAATGAATACATATGATAATGAACAAATAAATGTTTATTTACATGTTCACTTACACTTTTAATTTCTCCCCTTCGGATCTTCTTACAGTGTGGAATGATTCAATATGGGATTTTAATTTATAAAGAGATTATTCAATTTATGATGAATTTATAGAAAAGCAATAGACACTTGATGAGAGATAAAAAGTGTGACTAAGCCAGGCATGGTGGCACACTCTGGTAATCCCAGTGGCTGAGGAGGCTGAGACAGGAGGATTGTGGGTTCAAAACCAGCCTCAGCAAAAGTGAGGTGATAAGCAACTTAGTGAGACTCTGTCTCTAAATAAAATACAAAATAGATGTGAGGATGTGGCTCACTGGTTGAGTGTCCCTGAGTTCGATCCTCAGTGCCCACTTCAAAAAAAAACAAAAAAAGTGAGTATCTGTGAATGAAAAATTTTTATAAAGTGGCCCTCTAAATTTACTAGAGTATGCACACTGCAAGGTGAATAAACTTACCCAACTTATTAACTCACTGATTATATTCGTGGCTCCTCTACAATTCAATGAGGCACTTTTATAAAAAATACAAGTTTACAACATTAAATTATTTTTGGCATCATATCAAGGCGTAGTTTACATGTCAGGAAATACTAATTTCAATTATTGAGATTATTGTTATCAAAGTTACTACACTAGCAAAATACACATATTAGAATTAATATCATTAATGACTAAGTCATTTATGTAAATACAGGTAACATTAATCAACTAAAATATTAAATTATATTTCATTTTGTAAGTTTTAAAATTTTGTATTATTTTCTAAGTAATAATTATTTTTAGTTAGCATTTTTTAATATTTCAAAATGTAAAACAGAAGATATTTGTTTTGAGAATGATTTAAGAAATTAAGGAACCAGTACATTATCAAGATTATAAACTATAGAGAAATACAGTTTAATCTATTCTATATCAGTCTCATGTTAGTAAATATCTTCTTTTTTTGTTATTCATGGTATCAAAGTAAAACAAAATTCTTTGAAATCAACAATGAACTGCTCAAATACAATGAAAAATATGAACTTTTAAATTTTTATATTTTATTATCTGATTAATCAAGCTTTTTAAAAGTTTCTTATTATAAGTATTCAAGTGCAAGAAAATTCAGTGTATTAACTCCATATTTTTTCCCTGAATTATTTCCTAATAATCAAAAGGTGAATTTTGTTCAATAAGAAGGCAATCACATCACAGTGCCCACTTAAAATAATGGAAATGGCTCATCTAGGTTACAACATTTATTTACCACATGGAAAATTTTCTCTATGAGAATCATTAAAGATATAAAACTTACCATAGGAGAAAAACTCTTGCAATAGACTACTTTTCCAGTTTTGGCACCTGAAACAATGAACAATGGTATTTTTAAATCATTAAATTAAAAACCTAAATATCCATAAAATCATTTAATAAGATATTTATATAAATAGATGAGAAAAAACAATTTGAAAAAATGAAAATGTAACAAAAGGACAAGAATAAATATAAATAAATCTACAACTTTTAAAACAAAAAAACAAGACCATGTCATTTGTTGTTTCTTCTGTTGGGACTTTTCAACTTAGTGGAATTTTTTTCTATGCAAAGAAATGATAGTATATTTAATATGAAAGTGCTACAAATGATTAACTGCATAGCAAGGGATAGGGAATAAAAGTTTAAGATTTTTGTTACACAATTTTTTAAATTGACATGATGCCTTAATTTTATTTAGACACTCTAAATAACACAAAAGCAGTTATTGTTGTTTGTGTATTTAATTTCAAATTCATCCATTTCAAACAATCAACATTTTCTAACCCTTATTTCCTATATAATTATGTCAAGCCAAATTTAAGAATTTAGAGTGTCTCCAAAACTCTAAAAATTCTACTTCCCCTACAATTTTTAAATTACAATATGCATGAATTAGTTAAAATGTAGATATTTTGCTGTAGGCATAATAATTTCTGTTTTTGAGGAAAAGTTAAAAGGATAAAGGGCAAGTTCAGAGAATTTTGGAGAGAAAAATGGCTCCACTTGCTATAAATGTTAGATTATGGTAATTTAATTTAAAATCTTCTTTTTAAAATTTTAACATTATTTTATACCAGAAAATTTAAATGTTTATTTCAGGATTAGAATAAAAGTTTGAGATTTTTTGTTGAATTTTTAAAAATGTATATTATAACGATCTTAAAAACTTGATTACAATGGAACAATTTTGATATTATAAATTATTATCTTTCATTTTGTACTTTAAGAATAGATAAATAGTTAATTTCAGAGATAGTATGATTCAAATATACGTGTTCCTTATCATTTTTAATAAAAATGCTGCCAGGATGTGGATAGATACTTTGAGGTTTTACATTATTGCCCTCTGTATTACTGTTTCTGTGTTCATAAGCAATTAATCACACATTTGATTTTAATGCATTTTTAATTGCTATTTTGCCCCTAAGAATTACACACACAGAGACTTTTATAGATAGATATGTAAATGTTTATATAGAGGGGTAAGCAAAATATTGACTTAAACAACTGTTTCAAATGGTATTCTTTATTTCAACCTTATTATAAATATTTAATATCTTTACTTTGAAATCTTAGTGTCTTAGATACCTGGCTACTACTATATCTTTCTCCCTATGAGACTATAAAAAATCAGAAACCATACTGAATAAACTTAAACAACTCATCTTTAGAATATTCTATCATGTCATGATATATCTGAAAATTAATTATCAATTTAAATAAGCCTATTAAATACAATCTAGTTTTAGTGATTACTCTTGTTCTTGCTGTCAATGGTTAGGGCATCTTTCCTCAGTCATTCCTCATTTTTTTTGTCTTCTCACCTCACTTGTATAAGTGTGTAATGCCATTTGAATATGAGATGTTCCTTATTTACTGTTTCATAAAGTTATACTATTTTTTAATATCTAAATGTTTTGGTTCCTGCTGAAATCAATCATTATTTATTACAAATGGAACTAATCATTATTTGCTCTGTGCATGCTTTTTTCACTTACCTTTACTGTAGCACTAATTTTATACCAGCTAAGGGAACATTTGATTGTTTCCTTTTGGTGATTATTTTTATAATTAGAGTCTTTGACTTCCTTATGTACTCACAAAGAATTTAAATGGAAAGTAGAACCAACAAATTATCAAATCTAACTCAACGGATCACTTTCTTTTAACTGACTTTATTGTTTAATCCAATGGAATTATCACTGAAGAATCTTTCCCCATGAGAAACATGTGATAACTAAATAAGCATTATTTTCATATGTATGTTCTTTGAAAAATAAGTGCAGGTGTGTACTGTTCCTTAATTATGTAATAAGTAAGCTTTTAAAATGATGAGATAGAGAGATGAAAAGATACTCTGAATAAGAAGAATGCTTTTCTCACTTTAGGAAACCATAGAACATTAACATTAGTCATATCCTCTCATAATTTGCTATCAAAGATTTTATATATTATTAAATGTTTATTGCCTATGTATTATATTTTGAATTAAAATAATTTAAAGTAATCTTTGAATTTTGAATTTGAATTTACTTTAATCTTGGAATGTTGAACAATGTGAATAATAAAAATTATATTGTATATATGTGTATATGCATTTAATGAACTTAATAAATATATAATTTACATTTTGTAATAACCATGACTCACACGTGCAAAATATATATGAGAGCTAACATTTTTCTTATATTTTTCTTCATTAAAAGCTCTTTCTTGGGCTGGGGTTGTGGCTCTGTGGTAGAGCACTTGCCTCGCACATGTGAGGTAATGGCTTCAATCCTCAGCACCACATAAAAATAAATAAAGATATTTGTCCATCTGCAACTAAAAAAATATTTTTAAAAAAGCTCTTTCTTTTAAAATAATTCAGTAAGAATTTATTTTTATGTTCTATTTTATTGCAGGAGAAGAAACTGGACTTGATTTTCTATTTTTGTCTCTGAATAGAAGTTTTACTATTTTATTCCACTATCATCTCTACTTGGCTGAAAACTAAAGAGATTACTATTAAAATAAATAACGTTATTCCTAAGGTCATTTATCCTCTAAATTATTTTCTGTGCTGCCTTCGTTTAAAAAAAAAAATGTTTCATTCTAAATCCCCTGATGGATAGTGCTCTTGGGTAAACATCAACATTGATGCCTCAGTGATTCCTCTGGGGCTGTGATAATATTACTCAGTTTCATGGCAGGTATTAGAAGGAGAGAACTACTTTGTACCATTTGATGCCATTTTCCTTACATAGCTTCAAGGAAGAGATTCTCAGATTTTTCTGACTCCTTTATACTAAATAAGTCAAAAAGCAACAGTCTTTCTAACATGTTTTTGATTCTAAAACATGTTCACTCATTTGATACTAACATTTAAAAATCTGTATTGTCCAATATCAGAACCACAGGCTATGTCTGGCTACTTGAATTTAAGTCAAATAAAATTGAATGAAATTTAAATATTGTTTCCTTGATGATACCAGCCACATTTGAGATGCTCGGTAGCTACATGTGACTAAAGGACAGCACAGTTTAGACACCATTCACGTCCTCACAGGCTGTGCCATGGAGCAGGGAATAGCCAGATAAACGAGAATGTTGACTACAAACCCTCACTATAGCATCTTACTACTCATATGTAACTCAGATTTTCTTTGCATGAACACCATTTATTTTAGTCAATTTTGGTAAAAAATTATTCTTCTCAAAATGTGAAAAACAAAACTGCTGGCAACAATAACAACTGTATAGTCCCAGGTGCAAGGAAAATTAGTGATTTAAGTACTTTTGCCCTTATTACTCAGGAAGTTTGCAGTGCAATGTGCATTATCTTCCGTATAAATTTCAGAATGTCCTACCAGTCTCCAAACTTTCTCAACCAAAGATGTTTGATTAGCTTTTGCACATTAGTCTCAGAAATCTCTTCACCATGCCCTTTAAGTGTTATTTTCAAGTTGTTTCTATGAAGCAGTGGGGAGTGGAGAGACAGTTCTCATCAACTACTTTTTCATCGTCAAAATGTCTCCAGGACAAACACTGGAAACCTAGGAAGTTATGGTGAGAGAACAGGGTACACTGGGAAATCTTTGGATATGTGGTTCTAATCCTTTTTCCTTTCTCTCAGATGGTAAGGTGTGAGCTTAAAGCAATTTCTGTTTTGCTCAATGTGAGGCTGCTAACTACAACTTAATGCTGTCAAAGTGTTTAAACCAACATCCCTCTCAATCTTTGCCCACCCCGAGTTTGTTGCTTCTAATCCACAATAAAATGGAAAATAGATAAACCAACTATTTAAACCAACTATTTAAGATCTACACTCCAACTAGAGCTCAGGGTGAGAGCTTGAGGATACTCCCACTTCAGAGATTGTTTCTCTGTTTAAGTTCTTCCAGTGCTGTATGTACTTTCACCTGTTCTATCATCTTCCAGAGAGTTTAAGGTGACAGTCGTCTGACTTAGAATCCCATCTATGCTCTGTATTACATAATACACAAGCACATGCCTTAAAAATAAAATTTCCTAAAAGTTGGCAAGCTTGTTAGAGGATGGTCTTTAAAAAAAAAAAAATTACTCTGAGATGTCAAATGCTCTCAATTACCAAAAGAGGAGGCCTGACAGGAACATCAGTAATATTCCTTTATTACATGTGACTACACCTTCACTTTCATACTCCTGTTTGATCTTCAAGGAAACTAGTGAGGTAATTAAAATTGGCATTTGCAGATGTGAACTTTCAAACTCAAAGAGACTACATTGCCCAGATAATCACTTAACCAAAGAATGAAACTGGAATTCCTAGCCAGATTTTTGGTAGACAAGAACTTTTATATTTTCACAATCCCAGTTTGTTTCAGGATAAAATTCTAGGAGAAATAGAGAAGTTTAATCATGAAATCCCACTGGATATAAGTGAATATTATCAATAAACAAAGTTTGTCCTCCCACATACCTGTGGTTCATTTTAACTTTTTTGTTTTGATAGAGAAATTCTTCCCCAAAAGTGCAGAGTACATTGCACTTCCTTTAACAGAGGACATAGCAGGAAATGTAGTGGTTGTCTTGATGACTCATCATCATCATTATGTATCTTCATCCTTGTTCTGTGCTGAAACACAGTATGTTTCTGAATATGCTTGGGAGTTTCTAAGTCCCTCAATGTCAGGCTGTCAGCTCTAACCACTCCATGCTGTCAGAATGCCTTACGCCACCACCCTTTACCACCTCCTCCCACATCCAGTTTGCTGTTTCTACTGCCACTTCTAACCTGCAATAAACTCAAAAACTAGATAACTTACTTTTTAAGATTTGGAGGCCAAGTAGAGCTCAGAATGACTGCTCAATGGCCTGTCTTAATTGCAATGGTTCTGTGCCATTTTTGTAGTTCAGACACTATACACTTGAATGAGTTTCACCTTCTTCTACAGGATTTAAGATGCTAGGAATTTAACCTACAGTCACATAGAGTTGATTTCAAATGTTCCTCTCATGCAATGTGACTGCAGGCATTCTACATAAACACTCGTAAAAATATTTTATATGTTTCATGTTGATGGTTACATCCTGAACAATATAAAATGAGAATTTTTTTCACTTAATCTACCAGTAAAACAGTTAAAGAGCACAATTTCCTTAACCTTATCTCTTGCAATTGAAAATAAATAAAAACCTCTTAGGCATTTTTGTCGTTTGTGTTCAGCAACTCCACTACCCTTATTTCATTTTTACCTAACAATGTACATGGGATGTAGAGCATTTTAATCCTTTTTGTTTGGTCAGCAAGAGAGTAATATTTTGCCGTTCCTTCCCATCTTTATTTGGTAAAATTCTCAAATATTAGGGAACACATGAACCACCTGGAAATTTGGTAAAAATATTATTTATTTTTGTGGTAAAAAATTTGGTAAAAAAACTAATTCTATAGGTTAGTGCAAGACTCAAGATTCTGAATTTTAGCAGGTTTTCTAGCCGTGTCAGTGGTCCTGGTTGCAGACTATTTTTAGAGATCATATGTCACTGAACTAATGTTATATTTGCCTTATAAGAGGAAATTAATCCTTCCACTATGGCAAAAAAATATTCTAAATGAGGAACACGTACCTTGTTATCATACTTTTCATTCACCACAAGTATAAGTGGGTGCTTTGTAAAATTCTTTTTTATCCACTGTCAGGTTATATGTTTTTGAAATATTTCATATGAAAACTCTTGGAGGAGTAAATAGTCATGTACATATTCAGTAATTAACTTTAAAAAAGAAAAAATATTTAAAAAATTGACTTTTGTAAAAGGAGGTGCTGGGTGCTATTTACTTAGATGCTCGTAGGGAAAAATATTTCACTAACTTAGTTCTGCTGCATTCATAATGTTTTCAATTAGGTTTTGGATTTGTAAAATAAAAAAGAAAGAAAGAAAGAAAGTGCAGCTTACTCTGTTTTTTGATGCCTCAAAGAATTCAAGGAGAGTATCTACAGATGCTATCACTGCCCCGAGTACACAGCCTTTGGGTTGTTTTTCTGAAACAACAGGACCAGAACCCAGTAGATGTAAGTACACTCTGTGAGCCTTGCCCCAGGACAGCACAGCTGCCAGGGAGCTGCAGTGTCTTCACATATCCTGTCAGGGAGTAAAACCTTAAGTAATGCTTTGTAAAATAAAGGAAGAAAAAATAGGAGAGCTGTTCCTTTCTTCTGTTTTTTCCTTGTATTTTGCAGTGGGAAACTGAAATCTATGTCAGATATGTAAAATTTATCTTAGTTTTTTAAAAGAAAAAAATAGAGTATTTTCTTCATCTGCTAATTGTTATTACACTCAAAAGTTAATGCTTCATAGCCTTCAATTGATGTTTTTTTTCCTATGCTTACATTTACTATGTAGGTTGCTAATTTACTTTTCCATATTATCAGTTATTTTCCATTTTATATGTCATTGCAATTTCAGCTCATCCAGTTGTTACTCTTGAAAGCTTCTGAGCATAAGAATACCAAGGTGATGGTTAAATTAGTTTTTAACTTTAGGAAAACAAATTTTACAATATTGTACAAAAGGTAAGAGAATATTATTTTGAGTAACTCTTTTAAAATGTTACCTCATCAATCAGTAACCAGTTGAACATATAATATTCAATATAACAGAGACAGACAGATATACATGCTCTTACTTAGAAGCCAGTGTCACTTATCTTGATCCTTATTATTATTTGTGTTAAGGCAACTGTTTAGAGACATTATGACAAACTTGAGTTTTAAAAGTAAAATAAAACAAGTAAACAATGCAGCCTCCTAAACTGTCTAATTTACTTCCACTTAGCTTCTACTGTGAAGGAATGCTCTAGACTTCTTAATCAGTCAATTAACAGTTGTTGAGTTTTTGTGCTACATATTTAACTCTCTTAGGCATCTAAAATTACAGAAGAGGGAATAATAAATTGACATAATAAGTTGTTAGATATAACTAGCTAGAAAATATTAAGGATATTTAAAGAAATGCAAAACTGGAGGAGATAATTCCTATGAAAAATTGTAGGAGGATATCATAAGGAAGCATCCATCTGATTTATTTCTGAAAAGGGCAATGAATGCATATTTTTTGGATAAAGAAGGTAAAATTCTTAGCTAAAAAAACTGTGCATGCACACAAAGGAACAGAGAGATGGTACAGGAAATATTCAGGAAACAGTGGTAGGGTATAGATAAAAGGATATAAGAATATAATCACATAATTCTGTATTTAACCAGATAAAGGATAGGAGGAGGATGTTGTAATTAACTTATAGAGAACAAAAAAGGAAAACAAGCTTTAGAAGGAAAAGAATGACTCATGTTTCATATTATGCTGAATAAGATAGAACTTTTTGTTTTCTTTTCAGCTCCAACCAATTTACACATATATATATATATACACATCTCTCTCTATATATATATTATACATCTATATATATACATCTATATATATATATATATTCATGGCTATATCTAAAATGTTCATTGATGATGGGAGCCATTCTTTCGTCTTATAAAACAGCAAATACAGTTAACAGTTTAGTCAACATAAACACATAGAACCTTCTTTTCTCTTTCCTTTTGGAGTCTGAATAGAAAATTATAGTCTTTTACTGAGAATACTAAGTTTTTTGCTTTTTACTCATATTTTACTCATCTGTTGTCAACCACCCTGCACAGAATCTGAAAGGAAGAGCCAAAATATAGTCTCAAAATATTTGCAAATCTGACCTTTCACAATCATGTGACAAGGAAATCCAGGTGTTTCTCATTTTTTTAATTTGAACATATCATATATAACAAGTGAAAGAAATTAACTAAAGTTGTATTATTAATTGTCCTATCTTTAATTAAAACGTTGCCTTTTAGAAAAAATAATAAATTTCGGTAACTAATAAAACCATACACTGAGCCCAGCACAGTGGCGCACGCCTGTAACCCCAGCATTTTGGGAGGCTGAGACAGGAGAATTGCAAGTTCAAAGCCAGCCTCAGAAAGGGCGAGGCACTAAGCAACTCAGTGAGACCCTGTTTCTACATAAAACACAAAATAGGGCTGAAGATGTGATTCAGTGGTCGAGTACCCCTGAGTTCAATCCCCAATACCAAAAAAAACCAAAAACCAAAACCCCATACATGGAAACTACACATGAGCTAGGTATACAGGGAGGAGGTAAATTTTGGAAGACATTCTTTTTTTAGAGAGGTGGAAAAAATAACAAGTTTCTTCTTATCATTTTAATTTAAATTAAATTCATTTTAAAGTGTTGCATTACAAAATAAATATTGTACATATTTTAGGGTACCATGAGATGTTTTGACACATATATGTGTTTTTAATTTAAATTAGATTCACCATATCTAACTTCTCATTTATCACATGAATGTATCATGAATATATTCAAAACTTTTATGACAGCTTTTTAAAACATACAGTACATAATTGTTTATAGTCACCTATACCACACCAGAATTTCTTTCTCAACTTCAAAGAGATCAACATTTTTATATTATACATATGTATGTGATCATGTAAAAATTTTATATTTGTGCCTGGCTTGTCACTCAACATAGTGAGCTCCACTTACATCCCTGTGGTTGCATATAACAAGATTCCATTCATTTTTTAACTGAATAGTACTCCACTATGTATATATGCCCCTTTCCTTTATCCATTCATCAATTCACGTACCCTTAGGTTGTCTCCATTTTCTGACTATTGTTTTCACTGCTGCAATAAATTTAGCAGTGCAGATGTCCTTCCATATACTGATTTCATTTCCTTTGGTTATGTACTCAGTAATGAAATTGTTGAATGATGTATTAGTTCTGTTTTTAATTTTTCAAGAACTCTCATACTGTTTCCACAGTGTCTGTACCACTGTACATTTCTACCAAAATGTTCAAGTAACTTTTTCTCCACATCCTCACCAGTATGACTTGT
>CM053406.1:79317267-79341332 GCA_028644305.1 Xerus rutilus | reverse complement strand
CTGTTTTTAATTTTTCAAGAACTCTCATACTGTTTCCACAGTGTCTGTACCACTGTACATTTCTACCAAAATGTTCAAGTAACTTTTTCTCCACATCCTCACCAGTATGACTTGTTTCTAGCATTTTTTTTATAATAGCTATTCTTACACAAATGAAGTGAAATCTCCTTACACAGATGAAGTGATATCTCCTTGTGGTTTTGATTACATTTTTCACATGATCAGTGATACGTAGCATTTATCATAAACTTTTTGGCCATTTGCATGTTTTCTAAAAGAAATAATATATATATATTACTCATTATTAATTGTATTATTTGCTATTTATTTTTTTATTGGTACGAGGGATTGAACCCAGGGGTACTTAACCACTGAGCCACATCCCCTTCCCATTTTTAAATTTTATCTAGGGATAGGGACTCACTAAATTGCTTAGGACCTCACTAAGTTGCTGAGGCTGACTTTGAACTCATAAACCTCCTGCCTCAGCCTCCCTAGCTGCTGTGATATGCCACCAACTTTGCCTTATTTTTAAACTAAATAGTGGATCAAAAGTGATAATTCTTCAAATCAAGAAGTTTTATTTTTCACTGAAAATAAATAGGATGTGCTATGAACATGATACATAAAACTCATGATAAATACATGAGTTTCACAAAGTTTAAGCCTAAATAAATGCTCAAAACATAAAGGAACAGTTAATAATAGTAGGAGAAAGTAGCTTTATCAAATTGACTTACATGAGCCTCCCATCTTTATCGTATGTGAAGTGTGTGCATTTAAGAGAATTTGTGAATCTTTCTGTATTAGTAAATTTTCTGTTACTATGACAAATAACAGAGGTAGGCTATTTTATACAGAAAAGAGGATTTTTTGACTTATAATTCTGAATACCAGGTTTGAAATAGCCCCTCAAAATGCATATCATGGCAGGACATGTATGTATGTCTGTGTTCTACATTACTCTCTTATTCACTCACCAAAGTTAAATTATGGGGGCTCTATCTTAAAGATCTCAGCTAATTTAGGCTTTTCTCAAAGACGTCACATCTATATACCATAGTGAAATTGAGTTTTCACCCCCATAACATATGACTTGGGGATTATAATCCTTCATGATTAAACAGGACAAATCATATTCAAATAATAGAAATTTCTGTGGGTTTTTTGCCTGATATGTCATGTGAAAAGTAGTCTTTATATTGTGATACTATTCTCAGAAATATAATGTATAAAATATTTGGTTTTAGTGAATCTAGTGCTGACGTTTTAGATATTTGATTCAAGCAAGGATTAAAAATGATCTAATCTTATGAACAATCTAAGTAAAAATCATGCTCAAATAGAAAAGTAAGACAAATAAAAAATCAGGCATTTTAGAATGAATGTATTTATCACTTCTAAAATTTCTTTCCTTAAGGCTGCTTTCATTATTAATATCATCATGAAACCTGAAATTGGTGATCTGTTATTTATGTCTTCAATATAACCTTATTTCTTCTCCAGAAAGTGCTAATCCTGAAGGCTAAAACTTTGGAATGGTAAGTCTATTTTTTGTTTTCCTAAAGTGATCATGTTATTTACTGAGAAATGCATTTATTCATGTTACTTGAGAACTAAATAGCACACTATATATTTTTTGCTGCTTTTTTCAAAATAAAAATATTTTTATTTTTTTTCAATTATGTCATTCTATTTCATTTTTCTTTGCCATTATATGATAACCTACAGTATTGTATTGGTCATTTGCTATAAAATCAATTACAACAGGTCATACTTGTAGAAATATTTTCTTATATAACTGAAATTGATTTTTAAATGATTAATATGTATCACTCTTCTCTCTGTAGTACAAGGTGAGTTTAAACAGGAACTACCAAAAGGTAACTTTAGGCAAATTATTTAATGTAACTATGTATATTATTAATATGTATTAGAAAACTGAGATGAGGAAAAAGTCTAAACTACTCATTATGGGTCATATAATTGTCATGGTAGGAGTCATACATATGTGTATTTGTTTAAATATTTGTGCTTAAACCTAATGCATTTCCAATCCATTGTAGCCTGCTGATAAATATAAGAGAAAATTTAAATTGATTATTCTTATTTAACTTAATTAATTCCTGGAAATTTCATGAACTCAAGTATTATATGGTTGACCACTGTAAAAAAAAAAGTCTCAAGGTAAATGAAGGCTGGTCAGAAATTTGAAAAGAATACTTTGGAATTTTATAATGTAGGAGAAATGAATACTAAGTATGAATACATACTGAGGCAGGATGTGTGACCAAATACTAAAGAAAACTGCATTGTTTTGGGCAGGGACATGTAGAAAGGAATTATAAAAGTAGGAAAATGGTTTGGTTCTTTCCTGATACAAAGCAAAGTATAGGTTTTCTCTGTCTTCAATTATTTACAGTGGGAAAAGATTGCACGTCTAACCCTGTCCAAGATGGCAACCACAAGCCACATATTGCTCTGAAGCACTTGGAATTTAGTTAGTCTGAATTGAGGTATATTTCATGTGCCATTTTACAAAGACTTAGTAAACAAATATAAAAGACCTTAGTAATAATTTAAACTATTAGCTCCATATGAAAATGATAATAGTTTGGATATGTTTTGTAAAATGAATTATATTAGTACAATTCATTTCAATTTTGTTTGTTGTTTAACATAATTTTGAACAGTGCTGCTCTAGTGACTTTTCTATATTTTAATTTTTCTCCCACAGAGATATTTTTCTGTTATTATTCAGACTTTTTTCTCCCAGGCCTATTTTTTTTCTATTATTATTCTGTTACTATGCTGTCACAACTATATCACAATTTTCAGCAATACTTAAATATTTAAAAACCACTAGAAAAAGTCTTGTAATTCAGCATTTTGGAAATTTTCAAAATAATTATTTTTTTATATTCAAAATAACCATACTAATTGTAAAATACCTGCCTTCATAGTTATTAGCTCACGAACATTAGCTCCATTGTTTTTACACATTCTGAAAGATTGCTAGAGTGTTAATGATACTAGAGCTTCCCAGGCTGTGTTGCCACTTTCTTTGGCTTTGCTTATGCTTCTTTAAAGGCCATAATAATGGTGTCCAATGGTCTTAAGTAAGGGTTATTGTGAAATTCCAACTAGAAGTAAGTATGATGTAACATGCAAGAGTTTGAAACAATTCCTTGAATAAATTTTCCTCCTACATACATTCACACCAGTAGCTTAGGTTTAGTATAAGATTACAAACTTGTTCATCTTAGCATATATATCAAAGAAAATGTTTCACAGTTTTCAAATAAATGTGTTTGAATGCAAATGCGGGATTTTATTTTATTAAATAATTCATTTAATAATGTTCTAAATCAATGTGTCACCAGGTATTTTTACCTCAAATATAATAAAATCAAAGAAATATGAGGAAAATTTTCACAGTAAAAGAATGTATACATTTTCCCTCAGAACTGAGCTTCTGAATTCATGATAGAAATCTCACTGAAATTCAACCTGGATAAATGTTCCAAATCCTGAATTGATGGTATTTTTTTTTTCAAATAAAATATTTGAGCTTTCTAAAGAAAAAAATATGTTTACATTAAATGCAGTAGGAATGAAATAATAACAACATAAATGTTCTATGAAAAGTTAAACAAAGTAATGCCTTGGGAAAAAAATCACAAGGAAAAGAGTGGAGCAATCTTTTAATCCCAAGGACCAAGTAGCATAGTAGCTCCAAAATGGGGAGGAAGGCAACACATTAGACTTTTTCCTCAGCATTTTCCAAGCAACCCTCCAACACAGGCTAACTCTACAGTAGCAAAGACTGCTTTTAGCTCTAGTAGAAATTCTCTAAAGCAATGTCACAACACCAATGCTTTTGATAAAACAAAAGATTATATTTGTGGAAAACATGAACACCAAATGCTTGAAGTCAAAAGGTAATTAGGAATTAAACTCTGAAGGTAAAGAAATTATAAAAACATTCTAGCCAAATTATTTTACGTCATGTTTGTGTGTGTGTGTGTGTGTGTGTGTGTGTGTGTTTTCAGTTTGCTTCTGGGAATGGCACCCAGGACCATGACCCCCGTCCTTATTCACATGAGGCAAGTACTCTTCCATTAAGCTAAATATCCAGCTCTTCCATGTATTTACTCTTAAATTTTGTATATTCTTTAATTTTCCATAAATAGCAGATATAATACAAACAATCCTTGGCCTATTAAGTCTATAATCACCAAATGAGTCCCAAATAAAATCTCTTATTACAATACTTCATTTTTATCATATGTTTTTAAATACATAAAACTAGGGAATATAAAATAATCAAGAAAATTTTAACACTATTAAATGTACACACATGTACCAAAAAAACCATTGCTTTAGTTCTCTAAAAAGCATCCACTGCTCTATAATATAAATCAATTCATATGCAATTGGTAAAGGAGAATATTGTGTTGAGGTAGTTGTTTTGGTTCATAAACTACCTATACTTAATAGTTTGTGTTTGGGGCCGACAAGAAACAATTGTTGAAAGTAAAGAACACTAGAAGAGCTAAATAGAAAATAATGCCCTTCATTTCACATTTTTCTCATAGATACAGTTAGACCTTGGTCTCTGGTTTCAAGTGGCTATTCTTCAGCTTTCCTATGTTATCTAATATTTATTAAAATATTTAATTAATCTTACAAATATTGATGCCTTTTGCCTTTGAGCTCAGGTTAGAAGGTTCACAGATGCTTCATTTCTGAGTGGTGTATCCAGACATGTTTTGCCTCATAATATGGAGTGCCATGAAGTTTATGGTATCCTTGTGAAGGAAGCCCTCTCATTACATGTTAGTATGGGACTATGTGTGCTTAAACTTTGTACAATAATCTTAATAATCAATGAGGAAAGTTACAACCAAACTGTGGCCATTAGCAACTTTTATCAAAATCGACTGTTTACTGTTGATTATAGTGTATATGAAAATGAAAATTAAAAATAGTGTAACGAACTTTTACTTGGTACATTATGCTTTTTTGATAAATGCCACTGTATTCTGGTTCATTGAAAATTAAAGTATTTAATTTCTTTTTTTTTAAAGTTAATAGTAGTATAAACAGTGTTTGCTTTCTTGTTGCCAAATAACTTAAATGGAATAACCAACATTTCTATGGCCCGGCAAATTGCCATACTCCTTTTTAAATCTGGGTTAGCTTCCAACATTTTGTTCTTTGAGCTTTCAATGTCATGAAAATCTCAAAACGTTCCTTTAATGTAATTCTTTGCTGGCATGGCTTCCTCTAAAAAGGAAGGCCTCTTTCTACATTCATTCTTGTAGGTAAATTCACCTTCATCAAGTCCTGGTGGCTGTACATTTAGTCTCTCCAAATGGAGACAAGGTCAACATTGCTAGTCCACATTGGTTATTTTTCCTGCAATTTATTTATACTTACGTCTGATTTCACTTCCAGAAGGTAAACTGGTTTCTTTACTTTACTTTCATCTTTGTTAGGCAATTCCACCATCTGATTCTCTGTTTTTGTAAAACTTCATGAGGAAACGGAAAACAAGAGGGTGAGATAACTAGGAGCAGATGCGGACTGAACAGCACATGAGCTTCAGCCAATTACAGACATCCTTGGAAGATGAGACACTTGTAGTCACTGATCATGAAATAAACTATGATTTATATAATGCCTAGTGTACTGAAGAGGGAATAGCCAATTCATCCTTACACAGTTACTCACTTTTATTATAGAGTGGTTTCTCAAATTTAAACCAAGTTGATGGGGAAATGGTGTTATTGAATAAAATTATGTAAATTGAAATCAACGAATATCCAACAAATGCAAAGCAACAAGTAATTGTGTTCTAACACAGCACGAATATCTTTTTTCAGAATTCATGTACTTCTGCCTTTAAGTGGAAATAGGTAGAATTGAAGGAAAAATGTATCAGACAAGACCAGCTAGCGTCTTCATATAGAAATCTTTGTGTGTAATACTAAGGAACCAGAATAAGCACGAAATAGCATGCGACTTTGAAGTTGTTTGGTTCAATTCATGTACTACATACATCATTCCTTTCTCCTTTTATTTTGAAGTATTATTCTGTAAATACATTTGTTGCAAATTACAAAAAGTTTTTGAATGACTCCAATCTAATTCATATTTATTTTATCTATTACCATTGATTATCTAAAATTATATTTTCTGAAGTATGTTACAATTAGTTCTGTGATGATATTTCTATTCTAATATTAATTTAATTCATTTTCATTTTGTTCACTATGAAAAAATAAATTGCACATGGGTATGAATTCAAAGATTACTTTCATGTTATAAAAACAGTCTACTTGTCTTGAGAAAAGTGAGGGATATAATGGCCCAGCTGCAGGGAACATACATGCATAAAGTATTTATAAATATTTTAAGCTAAATATATATATATATATGAGTGATACACCTTTATATACACAAATGACAATGGAGGTAGTAAAGGGACAAAGGAGTAAAATGTCCCTAAATTTAAAATCCTTTTAGGCTATCAGTTCTTTATTCTATCAGTTATTTTATTTTCAGTAAACAACTAATTTCTAATGATGTTAGTATTGAATGTAATTATTTTGATTATAAATGTAATTTTTCTTCATAGTATGTTTTGAATCATATGTAGATAAAAATAAGACTTTTTGAGGATCAAACTGATAAAATTAACATATCAATACCAAAAATAGAACAATACTTACATAATACTTATCGATCGTGTGCCATGAAAAATGATAAGAACTTTGCATGCACAAAGTCATTGTGCTTCACAAAAATTCTAATAGTCTGGTATAATAGTGGCCAAATGAAGAAATCTAAAAGCTAAATAACTTACCCAAAATAACAAGTAAGTGGCAGAGCCAAAAGATGAACCCATGACTTCTGGCTTCAAAGTCTGGGCTTCTGACTTGTGTCCACAAAGGCTTAGTCTAAATCTATACCTTTCATTCCACTGCTGGAATTGAAACCAGAACAACAAGGAGACTACATTTATATCCACCTCTGTGTCTTCACTGTCCAGAGAACCACAGGACCACAAATTGAGTGTGATGTGTCTTTTGCCAAACATAGAATCTTATTGTGAGCAAAAGCATAAAAAGCACTGACAATTACTTGAAGGAAATTGAGAATAAATAAAATGAACATAAAACATTGATTTTGTGAATAATTGTTTGCTGAAGGTGTCTTCATATGATTGTTTATTTTATTGATTCTTACTACAATAGAGTATGTGTGTGAGTGTGTGTGTGTCTGTGTGTGTGAGAGAGAGAGAGAGAGAGAGAGAGAGAGAGAGAAATCTTGGTGACTGTCACTCTTAGCATCGTTTTAATTTTGCATCTAGCAGTCTCCCTTCCTGAGCTAATGAATATTGAGTCTTTTAGGTATTTGTGTCCAATTATGGCTACTAGGCTTAACCAAAACCAACACCACAGAGGAAAATAGAATGTTCAGTTAAATCCTCACTCCAGATAAAGACATTTTTAGTGTAAGTGTGCAGAATGCGATTTTCAGACATACTCATACTTTAGAAATTATTTTTTAGAGAGAAAATTCAAATTTAAGTGAATGTTCTGTATTCTACTGGCAAATATAATACCTAGTCCAACGTAAATTTGGGGAGAGATTATCAAGAGAGAAAGTCACACTGAATTTAATTATTGAGAAGATCTTTGCTGCATTTCAAACTTTGTAATTTACTAATAATGGATCATTTTAGCTTCTCTCTCACTGGTAAAAAAATAAATAATTAAATGGTCCCCTTCATCCCCAACAATCAAAAGAAATAAACAGGTATTTGAAGGGATATTTAAAATTCCATAGCAAGGAACATGATAGTTCTTATATTTTCCATTCATTTCACATGCCAATTAACTCTTACTGAATCTGACATAATTTTCCATTATACACCTCATATTTTTGTCGACAGCAGTCTTTCACTGTGAGATACTTATTTGACCCATGAACTCAGCAGTGGCAGTGAGTGTTGGGTAATGAAACTTAAAACAATGATTGCTTTCACATACTAAGGATGACCATCAGTAAATGTCCTTTAAATAATTGATATTATTACATTTTTATGAAGCTTAATAAACTTTTCCCCAAATTTAGTCACATCAAAGGAGATGACATTTCAGTGCATGCCTGTAAAAGGGTTTTTCTGACACTTAAGAATATAACTTCAGGATTAGTGAAGAAATCTATACCAGCAAAGATTTGCTAATTGTCAAATTACTGTAAATTATAGTATGCTTAATAAAGGATAATTTTCCTAACTATAAAACACATTTTTGCCATTAAAATGATTTCCAACTTTCATCCTGTTAATGAATTCATAAAAAGTACTTGTTCTGCCAGACGTCCACACAGTGGCAAATAACAATCCCAGGGGAAATGATCTTTAAATTAAGGGTCCTGTCACTATGTTCCAAGTTTCATTTAAAGACCTGGAAATTTCTTTGTAAACTGTGATAAAGGGAACCACAAATCTTTTAGAACATTTAATGATAAGCTGGACACGGTGGCACAAGCCTGTAATCCCAGCACTTAGAGAGGCTGAGACAGGAGAATGCGAGTTCAAAGCCAGCCTCAGCAACAGCGAGGTGCTAAGCAACTCAGTGAGACCCTGTCTCTACATAAAACACAAAATGGGCTGGGAATGTGGCTCAGTGGTTGAATGCTCCTGAGTTCAATCTCCAGTACCAAAAAACAAACAAACAAACAAAAAAAGAGTTTTAATGATACAAATGTATTGTATGTTATTTAATTGCATTCACATGTTTTTATTAATCATTTCAACAAGTATCTGTTGAGATAGTCCCATATGAGCATCATGCTGGATGCTGTTGGAGACAAAAATAAAGGTGATTAAGACATTTCAGGTCATTAGAATTCAGTGGGGTTTGGACACCATAAAAGCTAACAAATGTTAACTAATACTGACTAGTTTTTCCGTGAGAATGAAATTAAAACTTACTAGTATTTTATTTTTAACAGAAATGGATAAAGTTTAATCAGTCCTTATGAAACTAGTAAATTAATCCTCCCAATTTTGCTCTCTTCAAAAGTGATTAGTAAGGGGCTGTAGATGTAGGTTTGTGGTAGAACACTTGCCTAGCACGCACAAGGCCCTTGGTTCAAGACCCTATATCACAAAACCAAACAAAGAAGATTAGTGACAAATTTAAGAATAAGTGTAATTGCACATAAAATTAAGAAAGAAAAAATTCAGATTATTTTCATTCTCTATCTTTTTGAGAAGATATGTTTTATGTACTTATTCAAAATATTCTGTGTTTATTTCTTGTGAGTTTGTTCTTAAAATAAATATATGCCTTATCCATGTGTTTCCTATCCTTGATATGACACTGATAGCTTTTGTGCATCTGTGTTTATCTTAGAATTTGCATATCTAAAGACATTCCCATAAAAAATATATGGTCAATTTATGCCACCATATCTCAAATTTACTACTAAACAAAAGTTAAACAAGCTACACTAATTTACACAAAGTATATTAATATTGAAGACATTTCCAAGTTAATTCTTTAGGCTCATTAGAGCAGAGATTGCTTAGCATATTCCATAGTTTGATATGGAAAGTTGGTTCAGTCCTACACTTAACAGGAATGTTTGGAAAAGTATGTTATAATTTAAACTTTTCAAAAGAAAAGGGCTTTCTTTGATGATGCTATATACAAATTTCTAATTACCTTTTAGGACATGACTGTTCACAGAATATTCACAGAGTAGACATTGATGTAATGAACTTTCATTTATTGTTCTCTAAAATTATATTACTACCTAACAATCTGAAATTTTATAGTAATATTTTAAACACTGATTACTAAAATTTACAAAATGATAATTATCATGGTACATTATGATATGAAATTTCTGATGTATTTCTTAGATATTGTATTTATGTATAATGATGCTATTAAATAAGATTTTAGGGTCATTAAACTCTCTGACAAAAGAGAACAAAAAATTAAATGTGGCCTCCTATAAATATACATGTCATATTTCATGAGCCAAGATCCTATGCACATGTTAATTGCTGGTGCATCCAGTATTATCTATATGGCAAAAGTTACCAGTACTTTTGTTCTTGGCCTCCACCTAGGAAAGTAGATTTTTTATATTTACCAGATCCCATATATTTAAGCAGTTATATCAGAGGTATGTGACTGGTTCTAACCAATGAAAGTGATGTTTCCCTGAGGGGTACAAGCAAGACAGCTGTGCATGGCATCCTGAACTTTCTCTTCATCTACCCTGGTAATTTGGGAGAATAGTGAGAACAATAGGTTAAAATAGCATAGGTCATTGAATCATAAAAGACAAACAGCCCTGAAGAAATATGTAATTCATATCTTAAAAGAATAAACCTTTTAAGCACAAGTTCACTGTTTCCTAAGGTTTTATTAATTCCCTTCAGTATGGCCTGTTCTTTCTAATGGAGACATTTTTTCTCTACAAAATTAAATGTATTTCAAGAACAGAACAGGGAAATATATTGAAGCATATTTTCTCTTAGAATCGTTTTTATAATTTCTCCCTCTAAATATTTAAGCTATTTTTGTCATATATTTTGTTTTAAGTATGCTACAAGCTCCATATAAATTATTGGTACAATTTTTATTTTACTTGGTCAACTATAATTAAAAGCAATTATAAATAAGAAAATATTGTCTCTTTAATTTATTATTTTCAGAATTCTTCATTTCTCTGTGTAGAGTCATATCTAGTATCATATTTCTCCCTCAAGAATTTGTTAACAGTTTATATGGTGCAAGAATGAAGGTTATGGATTCTCCCAGAACGATGGATAATCTTTCATTTGGTTTTCATTTTAAAAAGATAGTTTTGCTGAATATAGAATTCTGTGCTAATATTTTTTCCCTGTTTCCAATACTTTAAAGATTCCATACATCATTATCTTATGTCCTGTGTACTTTCTGAACATATTATAGTATGATTCTTAACATTTGCTCCATGGTAAGTAAGGGTTTTTGTTTTTTAATCTTTCATTTTCCTTCAAAACATTTCTCTTGGGCTGGGATTGTGGCTCAGTGGTGAAGTGCTTGCCTCACACATGTGAGGCACTGGGTTCAATCCTCAGCACTACATAAAAATAAATAAATAAACAAAATAAAGATATTGTGTCCATCTTTAAAAAAGATTTTCTCTTTATTTTTGGCTTTCAATAGTTTAGATTTAATATATCTAGGCATATTTTCAGGGGTATTCATCCTGCTTGCATTATACTTAAACTTTTTAATCTGTAGTTTGATATGTCATTATCTTTGCAAATTATTCCACATTCCCTGTTTTAGTATTATCTCTGTCATTTACTTTTCTTGTCTCTTTCTTGGACTCTAATAACATGTTTGCTAAACTGTGAAAGTTTCCCATAGGGTTGGAAGCTCTATTTTTGGTCTTTTGGTGGTATTTGTTTGCTTCTTTTCTGCAAATCTTTTCTTTTTCTCTCTGTATGTTTATTTCTGGCAGTTTCTTTTGGCCCATCTTTAATTCTACCAGTCCTTTCCACACCTGTGTTAAGTCTACTGTTGAGCACATTGATGGATTTTTTTGTCTTTTAAGTTTAATTTTATTTTACTTTATTGTATTTTATTTTGCAGTTCTGGAGATTAGACCCAGGGCATTGCACAAACTGGACATGCACTCTACTACTGAGCAACATCTCAGTCCTTTACAATTTTACTTTGAGACAGCATTTGCCCAGATGGCCCTCAAAATTGTGATCATCCTTCTTCAGCCTCAAAAGTAGCTAGGATTAAAGGTGTGTACCACTTCATGTGGTGATTTTTCAACTCTTATATTTGGGGTTTCTACAATTTTAATTTGGTTCTATCTTATTGTTTCATACTTCCTAACAAATTTCTTCACGTGTCCGTGAATGCTGTCTACTTATCTATTAACTTTCTACACACAATCATATTTATTTTGTGATATTTTGGATCTTTAATGTCCTCCAAAATACTCATGTGTTAGGCAATGTAGGAATGTTCCAAGTTGAAATTCTTAGAGTATGAGAGCTGTAATCTAATCAATGGATTAATTCGTTTGATGGATTAATAATTTGAAATGACTACTGAGTGGCAACTGTAGGCAGGGGCAGCATGTCTGGAAGAAGTAGATCACTTGTGTATTTTTGAACTATATCTTGCCTCTCTGGTTCTCACTCCACTTTCTGGCTACAATGAACTAAGCAGCTTTCTATCATGTCCTTTTGCCATGATGTTTTGCCTCATCTTTGGACCAGAGCAATGGAATTGGTCAACCATGGACTAGATATCTAAAACTCTGAGCCCAAAATAAACTTTTCCTCCTCCGAGTTGTTCTTGTCAGATATTTTGGTCACAGTGATGAAAAGCTAATATATATTTCAAGTTTGTTTGATAGTTCCAAAGTCTGGATATCTGGATCTAGTTCAATTGACTTCTTGTGTTTTATTGCTTAGTATATGGGATTATTTTTAAATTAATGTCAACATTGTAGAAGGAATAGTAGATATTGAAGTCCAAAAGTCTTTTTATCTAAAAATAGGAAACCCACTTCCATCATTCATGAGTGGGTCAATCTAATAAGTAATTTAGATAAGTTTTCTTGCTAATATTATTGAACATTGGAATCCATATTCAAATTATTCTATTAGTTAGAAGCTATTGCCTTGGGTTTAAAATTGTATTTGGGGTGTCAAAGAATTTTTCTTAGTTTTTGTACTTCATCCTTAACTTTCAGTCATTCCTGTTTAACAGCATCATAGAGTGAGATTTTCATCTATAATCCACCACTTATTCTTCTACAACAAATGGATTTCTGCTGCTTTTTTACACGGTGTTAGACATGTGGTGTAAAGAGAAAATTTTCTTTTTCTTCATCTAGCATCAGTGAAAGCTTTTTTGTGATTACCATATTTAAAAGTCTATCACTTCTCTAATTTCATCCTTTCCTATGTCTATTTAAGTATTATCTTTCTCCTTTACATTTACTCTCATGAGATATTATATATAACTTTTTTTTTGTTTCTGTTAGTCATGTTTTTATTTCTTTTTTGTTGGCAAGTTTCCTGGGTTGAAAATCATACCTGGCACATGGCATGTAAGCTAAAATTATGCTAAATATATTTAAGGAAGCCAGAGTCCTTTCAAAGTATCATAATTTTAAAGAATTTAATATTTTATTAATGATAATACCAGTATATACTGAAAGAATATAGGAAATTAAAACATAGATTTTACATTTTTATCCCAATTTGTAAGAAGTCATTGATTTTTGTGAGTTTTCTGTGCTTAATTTAGAATGAGAAAACCCTTAACCTCTTTCTTAATTTAGGAAGAAAAATTGTGGATTAACTTGCAAAGAGCCAGAGGAAGATTGTCACCTTAATAGTTATCCAAAAAGTACTTTGGGAAGACGTGGGAAATGTTTTTGAAAATAAGTATTAAAAAGTAATTTCATTATCTTTTCTTTCCTTTTCAGAATTGGTAATATAAAGTACCAAAGCAGCAAAAGAACCTTAAAGACATTTAAGTATGGTGAAGTGAAAGAAAGCAAAAACAAAGGCTGAAAGTTGAAGCACACAAGTTTTTAGAGTCCCAACCCTCAGAATGTGCCCCTAAATTCACATATTCTGTGTCAGTGACATAGGTGGTGGTGGTAGTGATGAGAGGGTTAGAACTGAGAGATGTTATGGAAGATGAGGAAGAGTTAATGAGTTAGGAACAACTGTAAAGAAACACAGAGCAAAAGAATAGACTTGGAGACTATGAGCCCACAGAGAATAAGCATCCATCTTTGAATATTCTCATAATTCTATAGGCCATTGAATATGAGTTTATAGGATATTTTGCTTATAATTATGCAGAAAATAAAGGCCAAAGGAATGAAGAAATTACAACTAAATCTCATATGTATTACAGGTTTCTATTTAATTTCAAAATTAAGATTCAAATGCCATAAATAAGAAACACTTGAAGACAGAGCAGGACTACACTGAAACTTATATGCTCCTGGTTTTCTTTTTCTTTTTTTTGGTACTGGGGATTGAACTCAGGGGTACTCGACCACTGAGCCACATCCCCAGCCCTATTTTGTGTTTTTATGTAGAGACAGGGTCTCACTGAGTTGCTTAGCACCTTGCCATTGCTGAGGCTGACTTTGAACTCGCAATTCTCCTGTCTCAGCCTCCCTAAGTGCTGGGATTACAGGCTTGAGCCACTGCACCCGGCTTTGGTTTTCTTTTCTTTACATGTGTTGCATATAGATACTGCTTCATAATCAGAGACACATTCCTTTTTTACTGAATTTTATACTGAATTTATATATATATAATTTCTCTCTACTATGGTTTTCAGAATAACATTAGCTTCTTGCAGACTGTTATTCAGTAATATCAGTGAGCCAAATCATTCTCAGTTAAATTTCCAGTAGAGGTAATCCTCTTTCATTTATCTGACTAGTAAATTGGAAAGAAAAAAAAATCCTATAACCTAACAGCATGAAGATTAAGTGTAATGAAAATTTGCCAGACATTGTATAAAATGACAAATGTTGGTTTTTAGATGTTTGGTTTCCATTAAATTTAATATAAATTACTTGAGACAAATGGCAACATTTGGCATGTTTATCACTGCAAATTGAAGAGTTCAGTGTGTCCTCACTCTGGAATATATCATATACTTTGGGTAGAGCAAAAGAGGCTCTGTTTATTCAATAAATTTTCAATTTCTATACTGAGTTTCAGTTTTCTTTTCAAGACTTGACTGTGTGGGCTATTTATGAACCATTTTATACTTGACTCTGAAGGTTGCGAAGGAAATATTAAAATCTTATTATTTCACATCCAGAATTTACCTTTACTTAAGAGGAACAAGTAAGACTAAAAATGAGCTAATAACCAATTTATGCTCTATCATCTGTTATACAAACTTTGAAGTACATTATACATTATTATTTTCATAAACTGGAAAGTATTCTTATGTTCCTGGACCAATTACTAGAAAAAATTAGTAAAAATGAGAATATATTTTAGTTAATATACACATGAAATGAAATCCAGTTCCATATAAAAAAATACAGGTTGTTCTTTTGAGTAAATTTTTTCAATAATTTATTAAATTATGCTAAACAAATGTCTTTGTAATATAAAATTCAGAACAGAATAAAGTTTTTTTTACAGCTGTCAATACACATTGACTGAAAGTGAAAAAATGATAAAATATTTTCCACATAAGCAGAAATCAAAAACAGTCAGGAATAGAGAATTTTATGTCAGATAAAATGGATTTAAAGACAAAAATAGTAAAAAGAGACAAAGAAGTTAATTATCATGATTGAGGTAATAAATTAAACAAGATGATCTAACAATGGAAATGAATTGTGTCCCTAGTGCCAAACTACTCAGTTTCATTATAAAACAGAGAGAAAGAGAGAGAGATCTAAATAAATGGAGAGAGAATATTTAATACAATTGTGAGAAACTTCAGTATTCCACTCTATCAATGAACAAAGCATCTAGAGAAAAAATATGAACAAAGAAACATCTGAGTTAAACTACATTGTAGAACACATGAACTTAACAGGTATTTACAGAACATTTGGTTCAATAGATGCAGAGTACCTATTTTCATGAGCACATGAAATAATCTCTAGAATAGACTATGTATTCGATGACAATAAAGAAAAAGTCTCCTCTCGAGTAGCTGATCCTCAGACTTGAAGAATCTGCATAGACATAGTGATGAACCAAGTCAGGAGGTATAATTTCTTTTCTTGTGGGAAACCCACATATTTCAATTCTGACATATTTTTAAGGGGATTGGTATTTGTTTCAATCTTCTTTAATGGAAATGTGTTCTCTTCATTTCTTCTTCTATTAGTTTTCCTACCAAGCAACATAAATAGCTGAAGTAAAAAGGGATCCTAGCTCTTACATGAATATTAACATGTGCTAATCTAGAAAATACAACTCTAAGGCAGAAGGTAAAATATTCACCCAGGACTAATGACTTGCTGACATGAGTGCACTAGAGGTTTGAGCTCAGGGGAGAAAAAAAAGATTAACTGCATTACAAGTAGCAATAAGCTCTGATTTGAGAGACGGAAGTCAATATCAACCCATCTAAGGAACATTAAACCTGCAGCCATGAACCCAACACAGTGACTTTCAGCAAAATGATGGAGGGACCTTTTGACTGCTCACCAGTGTTTTGCTAGCATGCATTATATCACAGAAGCTCATCCAAATGTTGGTAGGAATGATGGAATCGCTAGGAATCCCCTTCCTCCTTTTAACTGATATTATAAAACCATGTTCCAGTTAGTTCCTATCAGCAACACGAAAGTCCTCTAACTGGTAAAATTGTATTCCAGAACAGAGAGCTTGGAAGAGTGGGAAGCACAACACTATTAAAGTATACTGGAAATATTTTTTTGTCATCAACAAGGTTTTCAGATAACAGGCTTTGAGTTAAAGCCCCATTAAAGCAGAGCTTGGTAACAGCATTAGCTGAGAGAAACATTTAGGTGCTGTGATCTGCAATAGTACAGCAGAGTTCATTCTGAGCAAAAGAAATGTGTTCTCTGCAGGGTGAGCCAGACACAAGCTGGGCTAGGTTCTTCCAGCAGAGGCAACAAACTTGGCTGAAGGATGGACTTAATGTGCAAAGTGGGTGGTGTGCTTCAGAGATGGAACGGTTTTGCCAGCTCATTCCTCAGCAGAGTAATATAGTCTTGGAAGAAGCATCATTTCAATTTGGAATAGAACTCAAAGTATTAGTGTTTCCTATGTTCTCACATTGTCAATGTGAACTCTTTCTCTCCCTCTCTCTTACTCTATTCTGCCTCTTATGGATCTCATTGGGAATAAAAGAAACCTCACGAAAACAATTCCAAATGTGATTTGTCATGGTTATGAATTTTATAACAGTTGTGATGTGCTCAATTTTATTCTAGCAACTTGTAAATAAATGAATAAACAATGAATGAATGAATGAATGAATGAATGAGAGAGTGAGTAAATAAAAACTTTCCCAACACATTGATATTGCCATTCACCTGCTCTAAATTTTAATGACTGATCTGAATGGTATGAGATATACAGCCTCCCAAACCACTAATGCTCCTTTCCCAAAAGAACACAGAAAAAAACAAATATAAATTTGCATGTACATATAAATTTCCTGGGCTGGGATTGTAGCTCAGCGGTAGAGCGCTTGCCTCGCATGCGTGAGGCCCTGGGTTCGATCCTCAGCACCACATACAAAGCAATAGAATAAAGACATTGTGTCCATCTACAACTAAAAAAAAAAAAAAAAACTTAAAAAAATAAATAAATAAATAAAAATTTCCTGTAGCAAATGCTACAATTACTGAATTCTAATTCATATGTATAATCCTTGTCCCATTTTTGTGTGTATTATGTATAATCCTTATCTTCTCATTAGATTTACCCTTAATTTAGGCAAAGCTATATCAAAATTACTTTGATGCTCCCTCAAGAACATCATATGTATCCCTTCACCATCCCGTTACCATTTTCCTCAATGTGCTATAACTGCGCTTGTCTTTGTTCTTCTTTCCACTCTAAAGAAAACATTCAAGTGTTACTTATCTTCATACTTTTATTTTTGTATTCCCATCAACCCACATTTTGCCCCTCACATAGAAAGTACCAAATAAATGTTTGTTGAAGTAATGTTCAAAGAAAAATCTAAACACATCTAAGTGGATTTTTTTCTCATTGACAAGAAGAGCAATGGGGAGTACCACTTAATTAATCAGTATAGATTTATTAGCATGCATGCTCTGTGGAGACTAGCAACAGGCTGAGCCCCAGGTGCAGGGCAATGTCTTGGCAGATTTCCTCCTGTTCCCATGTTAGCGCATCAACCTTATCCAAAAAAGGAGGCTAATAAATTATAACAGTAGTGACAACTACTTCTTCCCACTGTTAAGCATGTCATAAGTTGTTACATCACAGCTATATTTAAAATAACTCCATAATTTTCAAAACCCGTGAAATAATAATCAATCAATACATGCTGTCTTTTATGTTTCTTTTTATAAGCAGAGCTTTTTCTACTATAGAAGTGGATAGGATTTAAAAGGCTCCATAACAAAGTTTAATATCAAAATAGCTCCTTCGTTGACCCTGTCTCAAACTGCCACTTGAATATTCAACTTGGATTAAGAAAATGAAGTATAATTGCAAATGACATAGGAAAGAGCAAATGATACGAGACATTATCAGTCCCTCCCATCCTAAGTTTAAATTAGAAAGAAAGTCAGGTAGGAATGAGTGTTAGAGATGACAAAATGGTAATACAGATGCTTTGAGTCATTTATTTTCAAAATCACACAATATTGGGGAAAAGACAAGACCAGAACCCAATTATGTCAGTATTTCATAAAAATATCTCCCTAATACAGCTTAAGAGTAAGGTAAGAGAGTGTGTACGGGGTGTGTAATCAGAATGTCGATTTCTCGTGTTGAGTGGCTCTTTACTCCCTGCGTGATATAAAATTTCAGATCCATAGTTATCTATACCATGAAAGCATAATAAACTTCAAAATGCATATAAAATAACATGATATATATGTATATATATAAAATGTGGTCCAACAATAAGAAAGAACTAAAATCCATATAGATTATTATAATTTCTGAGGCAAGATAATATAAAATTTAATTGTTCCCTTCTCCAATGAATGTTTTCAGCATTGTCTTCCTTTTGGATTTATATTTACTTACTTTAGACATATTTTTATGAACATGAATCTCAGTGACTTACTAAGTTATTTAATATTATTGAGTCCTATGTGCTTTCTCTGTAAAAATTTAATTATACTATTTTCTACTTTTCAGCTAATGACAAAGATTTATATAATGTCATGGACACAAAAACTTCTCAGGTAGTGCCTGGGACAAAACAAATATACAGAATCTTTCCATTCCCTTTCTTTTGTTTTTGCATTTGTGGCTGTTGATTTACATAAGTGGTGATGACACAGGTTCTTTCTGAGTTTTCCAAGTGTTTTTGTTCACCTCAGAACAGGAAACTTTCTCCTATCTCATGGATATTTGGTGTATAGGATGAGACTCCACACACAGAAATATACAATTAGTCACAGGTATCTTAAGGAGTGAAGGGATTTCAGTGCAATGGTTTCAATGGAACGATGTGGAGGGAGGGCAGTCAAGGTACCATTTGATCTCTACAGATGACTAAGGATGGACATTAGGCTGAAGGAGAAAAACAAAACAAAAATAAAAAACAGGCAAATGAAGCAAAATAACAACAACAAACAAAAGCAAAACCTGGCAAGAGAACTATGAAAGGTAAATCTCAGAACTTACCTAATTGACCATTTGGCTAAGAATTGCCCTGCTTATCAACATGACTTTGCAATAGGAACCATGGTGAAATTATTGTACAACGTGTTTCTATGCCTACTGTCACACAAAATGGAAACTAATAAGTCAGGTAAGTTACCCTAATGCTTGAAAGCAAAATTAAACCATGAAATCTCAGTGAAAAAATAAAATTTTATTTCTTTCTTTCTGACATATAGTCTAATTTTAGTATTTTTGGTTAGGCAGCTTTCCAAAAACTTATGACTCAGAGAATTGAGCTCTTGTCATATGCGACACTGCTTGCTCTGACAGGTGGGAACTGAAAAGGGGAAGGACAGAAGGAGAGACTAAGTTTGGACTTGGAGTTGCTGTATATTGCATGACCCTTGACCCACCCAGACACAAGAAAGATGGCAGATGTCTTCCTATGTGTCCACTGGGACAAACAAACTGTATAAGAAACAAAACACTGTGTCTCCTAGTCCTTCCATCGCAGCTAGAAATATATTTACTTCTGCCTCTTCTTATATTCTCTTTATAGGTAGCAAGTTTCTTAAAAGTAAACTCCTTTGTATAACATTTGTATATCCACTACCCTGGCAGATGCCATTCCTGTAGCCAAAGATTCTTTGACAGATAATTGGTGGCATCATCAAGAGCTCTTAGAAATGTTGTTTTCCAATGTAGCCAAGAGGAAAGAAAAGTTGGGGAGCGTGCATTGTTGTGCCTGGCAGGGGAGTGGATATATAAAGGACTCCCTTTTTAAGAAACTAGCTACTTATACAGAGAACATAAGAGGCCCAGGTAAGTAGACTTCTCCCAGCTGTAAAGGAAGGACTGCATTGTAACAGGCAACCCGCAGTTTCTAATAATAAGGCAATGCTAAATTGTTTGGTATTCCTGAATAAATTGTGTTGCTTCATTCTTGTTGCATTAGACATACAGTATGTTATTTACTTGGAATATGCTTCCTTACTTGGCAGACTGGCAAATCCGTGATCTTCTAAAACAAACAAACAAACAAACAAAAAAACTTCAACCACCTAACTCACTATTAAGACACACTAATATTCTTCTTCCCCAAAATATATAGTATAACCATCAACCATACGGTTCACAACATACTGTGTTTTTTTTTCTGCTTACCTTTTTTTAATTGTCAGCTCTGAGAAAACAAATTAAATAAAGCTTTTATTCTTCTTTGAAACTATGAAAGTAGCAGAGAATCTAGCATATAGTGGATACACAATCAACATCTGTTCTTTTTAATTTCATTTGAGTTTAGCAGCAGGATTATTGACAACTTTTTCTTTCAACTCATTAGTTCAAATAGACTTAAAAGAAAATCACTTAAAAAACTATAAATAATGTTTTCTAGATTAAAAATATCAGTTATATGAATTAAGATGATTAGATGAGATGTGCCTCTTTTATTGAGACTAACAAAAAAAAAGAGAGATCATAGCAGGGAATAAGTAGTTGGAAGATTAGGTAATGACTGAGCCAAGTTGAATTTAGAAAATATAATTTCTAATTGAATTGTAAATTCTGAGACCACATAGATTTCTTAAAATAATGTTACAACTAGCAACATGTTTCTCTTTTTATTTGTGATAGTTTGGGTCTTTTCACTCTCAAATTGTTAGTTGTTTAGATTTCTTTTTACACTAGGCACTTTTGATGATACTGAAAGCTGCCAACCTTCCCAAGATGTGTTTGTAAGTTCCTGAAAAATAATAGCATATTGAAAATAGGTTGAATGGAAATAGGATACAAATTCCTAATTATCAACCCACATATCAATACAGTGCAGTAATGAGAAATTGATCATTTAAATAATTATGCTTAGACTGCTTTAGTTGAAAACAATGATTTACTTTCTTAAACAATCTTGTTTTTATTAACCAAAGTGTCATACATACTGTGCAAACTAATTCTGAAAACTACCTGAACTGTTTAGTATAATTTGATGATAGAGAGTAAAGACTTAATATCTTTTGCTGGAAATATAAAACAATGAAAAGCAGTAGGCAGTAACAATTAGGATGAATTTACCAGTGATATCATAATTCTTTCACTGGTTTTCAAAAAACAACTGCTAAGCCATCAAGTCAGTTGTCACTTCTCATTCTTCCCTCATATTCTTATGTTGGACCCACAGAGTCTCTAAGTGCCGGACAGTGGGCGTCAGCCCTGAATCTAATCCCAGTAGGAGGGAAATATGCTAAATAAGAACATTAAACTAAGAACATAGTTTTGATGAAAGAACATTTTGATCTGAACATTTTGATCAGATCATTTCAAGAATGCTGGCTATTTTAAAAGAATATGTTGTCATTTATTCTTATCTTCTAAATTAATATACAGACTTTTTGAACTGTAGTTTTCAATGATAATTAATACTAACATATAAGCCTGATTTTCACCAGTCTGTGGACTTCATCACAACACTGAGCTTTATTTCAGCCTGTGTTGTAATCCTTTTTGCTTCCTCACTCACTGAAATCAATCTTTCATTTATCCACTTTAATACTGTTCATCCTTCCAAAACCAAAAACCCATTTCCTTAGGTCTGGCTCCTGCTTCTCATACCACTTTCTGAGTCAGTTATTTTATCCTATTTCTTTTTTTTTTTAATTTTATTTATTTGTTTATTTTACAGTAGAATGCATTTTGACATATTATATACAAATGGAGCACAACTTCTCATTCCTATGGCTGTACATGGTGCAGAGTCACTCCAGTAGTGTAATTATACATATATATAGGGTAATAATCACAGTCTGTCTCGTTCTATAATCCTTCTCATCCCTATAGCCCTCTCCTCACTCCCTCTCCTCACTCCCCTCTACACAAACCAAAGTTCCTTTATTCTTTCCTCTTCACCCCTGAGCCTCACTATGGATTAGCATCTGCTTATCAGAGAAAACACTTAGCTTTTGGTTTTTTGGGATTGGCTTATTTCACTTAACATGATATTCTTCTACTTCCATCCATCCATCCATTTATCTGCAAATGCCATAATTTCATTCTTCTTCAAGGCTGAGTAATATTTCATTGTGTATATGTACTACATTTTCTTTATCCATTCATAAAGTGTTGAAGGGCACTTAGGTTGGTTCCATAATTTAGCTATTGTGAATTGAACTGCTATAAACATTGATGTGGCTACATCACTGTAGTATGCTGCTTAAGTCCTTTGGCTATAAACTGAGGAATAGGATAGCTGGGTCAAATGGTGGGTCCTTCCAAGTTTTCTGAGGTATCTCCATACTGCTTTCCATAGTAGTTCCATAATATGAGTGTACCTTTTTCCCCACATCCTCACCAACACTTGTTTGTATTCTTGAAATTGCCATTCTGACAGGAGCAAGATGAAATCTTAGTTGTTTTTTTTTTAATATTTATTTTTTAGTCGTAGGTGGACAGAATATCTTTATTTTATTTATATGTGGTGCTGAGGATCCAACCCAGTGCCTCACGCATGCTAGACGAGCACACTACCACTGAGCCATAACCCCAGACCCCTTAGAGTAGTTTTGATTTGCATTTCTCTAATTGCTAGAAATTATAAACACTTTTTCATATGTGTGTTGATTGCTTGTATTTCTTCTTTGAAGTGTTTATTCAGTTCCTTAGTCGATTTATTGATTAAGTTATTTGTTTTATTGGTGTTAGTTGTTTTGAGTTCTCTATATATTCTCAACATTAGTGCTTTATTGGTACCAAAATAGACATGTAGATCAATGGTACAAAATAGAAGACACAGAGACAAACCCACATAAATACGGTTATCTCATACTAGACAAAGGCGCCAAAAACATACATTGGAGAAAAGAAAGCTTCTTCAACAAATGGTGCTGGGAAAACTGGAAATCCATATGTAACAAAATGAAATTAAACCAGTACCTCTTACTCTGCACAAAACTCAACTCAAAGTGGATCAAAGACTTAGACACTAGAACAGAGACCTTGCACCTAATAGAAGAAAAAAGTAGGCCCAAATCTTCATCATGTTGGCTTAAGATCTGAACTTCCTTAACAAGATTCCTAAAGTACAAGAAGTAAAATCAAGAATCAATAAATGAATGGATTTAAACTAAGCAGCTTCTTCTCAGCAAAGGAAACAATAATGCGATGAGAGACTACAGAATGGGAAATAATCTTCATATCTGATTTCTTCCGAGTCCACTTCTTATTGTTGTGTAGGTGTAGTGCCACCCCCTCCTCCACAGAAAATCTTAATTAAGCTTCTCCAGAAATCTCCACCATAATTGATTTTAGGACTATTAGCAAAAGAGTCTCTACAAAAGAGTTCAATGTAGTTAAATTCCTATATCCAGTTGTTCTGCCTTACTTGGCCACTGGCCTGAAAGTGATCACAAACATTTATGAGCCATCTAGTTTAGTAATAATATAATATTTTATTAAAATGTGTTTGCATGAAAAGAGGAGGCAAGATGGCGGCGTAGAGAGAGGCACCTTCCAGTCTCGCTAAACTACAGACCAAAATTTTGCTTCAAAAACTTCTTCCACCCAACTTTTCGGCAGTGGATTACAGCCATCAGCACAGAAAATTTCACTTGTGAGTGGAAGCAGTGCGGGCGGTCCTCACCGGAGCACGTCTCCAGCCGCAGCGGCGACCGAG
>CM053406.1:79284498-79316767 GCA_028644305.1 Xerus rutilus | reverse complement strand
TGGTTCGGGGAGGGGGGAGGAAGGTAAGGGAAATGGGCATAGTAATGATGGTTATTTGAGATGGTCTTTACTACCCCTAGCACATCTATGAAGACTCTAATGGGGTGACTTTATCTGGTTTGCAATCAGAGAAATGGAAAAACAGAGATCTGGTTATGTACTATGACTTGAAATGCATTTAAATAAAAAAAAAAATAAGTACATGAAAATATACTCAACACAATGTTATTAGGGAAATGTAATTAAAATCACAATGAAGTATTATTATGTCACCTGTTAGAATGGCTAAAATAAAAAGATGGACCATAAAAAAAAAAAATAAAAAAATAAAATGTGTTTGCAAATGCAAAGTATAAGAAGGACAGATCCTTTAACAAGGCCTCTGGCCTTGAGCCTGAGCTTCACAGAAATGTTTACATTTCAGAGATAAGAGACAATGTTACTAATTGGGCTCCCTAGTAACAGCTGGCTTAGGGAGGAAAGAAAGGGGAGAAGAAGCTCTTCCCTTCTCAAGTGCTGTCCTTGAAGTGTTAACTTGCCCCAACAATTAAAAAAAAAAAAAAAAAAAAACCCTGCTTTTGTGTGAACTTCTGCAGACTGGGAACTTCTGAGTGCCCCCACCTTATACAAGGGCTATAAAGTTGTGAAACTGTCTGAACTCAGAGTTCAGGGAATTAATTGATTACAGTGAAAGCAGTACCCTCTGAACAAACTGCAGTCAAATAAACCTGCTCCCTGTTTCCTATCTGGTGTCTTGCCTTGTCTGTTCCTATAACGTAAGCACTTTGCCTGAGTATTAATAGTTTGTTCTTGAATTTGAGTACAGTAGCAGTGTTCATATTCTTAAGTCACAGACCTCCCAATGACTGGCAGCCTTCTTGACTTGCTAAACATTCGTAAGAATTCACCAACACCTTCTGAAAAATGTAGCAATTTCATTATTTATGTCAATTATTCTCTTAGAGTAAGATCAGAGAAAGTATGTGGTGAAGAATATATCATGTAGAGGCTATTGCTTGTCCATGGTGTTCTCACAGCATCAATCAATGCCTCAAATATCCTGCACACAAACTAAAGACACAATACAAGTTGAAAGCTCAGAAGGACCACGGCGGCAGCAAACTATGCAAGTCATTTTTGGCTTTATTCGGGAGCAGGATTCATCTGTGGAAGTAGTGGACCCATATTCCCGGTGGAAAAATGAGCCACCAAACAAAGAAAGCAACTGGATCTGTATAGGTTATTTTTAGGGAGGTAGTCTAGTGAAAAATCTGCCAATTCTTCTGGGCCCTTAGGAATTTGAGGCTTGTTTTGATCAATCAATGAGATAGTCAGGGAGTAGAGCCTTTGGGTCAAGGTTCCTGTGTTCTGGCTGAAGATTTTATTCTCAGTGTGGTGATACACTCCTTCTTTTCTGCTCCTCCCTTTCTGCGATTACTGTCAGGAAGGCATCTGTTGGGGGAGATGGGAAAAACTTTCCTTTTCTCAGACTACATTATTTTCAGCCCCCATACCCATTATAAGTCCTCACAAATACGCTTCTTGACTTCTGTGAAATTTCTTTTTTTTTAAATGTTTTTTTATTAATGTGCTATTATTTTTTTTTATATCTTTATTCATTTTATGTGGTGCTGAGGATCGAACCCAGTGCCTCACGTATGCGAGGCAAGCGCTCAACCGCTGAGCCATAACCCCAGCCCCACTTCTTTGAAATTTCAGGCATTCTCAATCATGACTACAGAAGTCATTTTTCATGTCTCAAAAAAAAAATGCAGGACTCAAACAAGACTCAATAGACATTTTACCTGCCTTACTGTCTTTGGTATCAGAGATGATAACAGTGTTGAAAATAAGGATTCAGGTCAGTTGTTCCCCTGATTTTGAAGATGGAACACCAGGGAAATGCCAAATCAAGAGCAAAAAGTTTTGTTTAAAGGAATAGAAAAGAGAGAGAGAGAGACAGAGTCTCCTCCATAGAGGAGGGGATCTAAAGCCAGTGCCCAAGAGAGTGGGAATGTCCTTCAGATTTCCTTTGTTCTCAAGTCCCCTCATCCCATCCAGCTTAAAAGACCAAAAAGTGGAGTAAACTAGGGTGGGAAAGGAGCTGTGCAGAGATACAAGCAGGAAGGGAGCCACCCAGGGGGCATTCATTAACAACTCTTTTCTAGGAAGAACAATTCTCTGGAGTCAGGTAACCTTGGCAACTGGTTGGAGGAGGGTGAAGTGCTCTGGAGGGATTAAGGTATTATTTCCTTTGAATTAGCCCCCGTCTTCCTGACCCAATCATTCATTATCTATGCTGACTGTCCTTTTGCCCTGGCCTTAGCTTTAGATTACTGGCCTCATAGAGCACTTTCATGATTTATTTAAATAAATTAAAATCCAATTAAATAAAATTTGGCTTGTTTCAGTCATTAAATATCAGGGGTGAATTAAAATAAATAATCCAGCTCCAATTTTGATATGTGAGTGCTGACAGCTTTAAGCCTCACCCTTTCCTTTCTCCCACATCTAAGCAAGCTGATAAGCTTATCAACAGTATCACTGGTGTGGAAGATAAATCACTACCACATAGAAAAAAGTCCCAGCCAGCCCCACATGGGAGCCCTTATCCCAGATCCAGTCCCCACGTTCAATAAAACCCTGAACCCTCACCTTGATCATTCCACTTAATATAGCTTGCCTACCAACAGCAGCAATCTCAATGTTGTCATATGTTATTTATCACGTATTAAGTATTCTATGGTTTTGATCATTGTTTTTTTAAGTTTCAAGTTCACTTTGGCTGTCAGATTTTTTTTTTTTTTTTTTTTTTTTTGATACTGAGGATTGAACTCAGGGGCACTGGACCACTGAGCCACATCCCCAGCCCTATTCTGTGTTTTATGTAGAGACAGAGTCTCACTGAGTTGCTTAGTGCCTCGCTGTTGCTGAGGCTGGCTTTGAACTCAAAATTCTCCTGTCTCAGCCTCCCTAAGTGCTGGGATTACAGGCTAGTGCCATTGGGCCTGGCTTGGCTGTCAGATTTTATTCTGCTTTGTGTTGTTCATGGCAGTGTCTCATCACAACAACTATGAAGCAATGACTTTTCTAGGCATTAAGCACAGCTGGTGTTCAACACCTGACTGATGAACACATCACTCTTGTTATGTTGATTTTGTAATTTAAATAAATTTATTTAACATCTAGCCATACAAAGTGGGACTGGTACCAGCTCCTACTTCCCATTTTGCTCGTATATGTGCTATTCTTGGTTTGTCAATTTTCTGTACTAAAAATTTCAGGCTGGTCAATCACACCCTAACTAGATCCCCTGCCCACATTCACACTCCAAATCCTCTAATATTTTGATAGAATTATAAAATCCCAACTTACCTTTAATGCAATCTCCAAATTTTATTAATTCATCATATCTTCAACAATTCATTGCTAAATTTTATATTTCTAGAGGTTCTGAAATTAAATGATTTTTTAAAATATTTTAAACTAATAACATTTGTTGGTTCTGATATTATTTTTACTAATAAATTTGAAGGAAGATTATTAAAATTGACAACTCCAACATGACATTATGTCAATTCAAAAAATGATTTTTAATCAATTTATAACATTATTATTATAAATTTCCTTTCAAATGAAGAAAACTTAAATTTTTAACTTTATACATGTGGATTCAAATATTTTACTGTGTCTAGGAATTTGATTGAACACAACACTTTGTGAGACAGGAACATCACAAAAAGTAAGTGAGAAATTGATCTCTGGGAGTAAAAATCAAAACTATGTAGTGGCTTTTACCTATGGCTTCAAGAATGCATATTTATTTCACAGTATGCTGAAATATTTAACTGTTCCCATTTTGATTCTGTTTTTGAAGGAGCATTAAAAGTTAAATCTGAGTTCTCATTTAGAAAATTGTACTGACTCCCTGTCTATATTAACTACAAATGTTAGATACAATAAATATCATTTCACATTTTCTATATTGTATTCTTTACTTTTCCTTAGCATTCTTCTCTGAGTTCCATTATTCTGTATCCATTTTTTATTAAAAGTACTCCACTATCTAAAATAAACCAGCGAATTCCAAAGGACTTTTACTTTTTGCTACCAATCCTTAGTGAAATCTTCCTTATTAATCAATCACTTTTAATCCTGTATTGTCACAGCTTCACTATTGCTCCTGGACTACACCCTGCCACTACAAGTTTCATGCCTCTCCAGTATTATCATAGTCCACAAATACTACAAACACATTGAGTATATTATCCTGCTGTAAAAGATAAAAGAAACATATTAAGTTGCTCTTGACTTAAGGATTCTGATCTCCAAAAATATTTTCCCCAAGGAGAACATGCAGATTGATGAGAGGGGTAGATATGGAGAAAGTATATCAGTTATAGAACAGTGATTCTCAAAATATGACCCACATGGGATATGTTTCATTGGGGAACTTTTTAGAAATGCATACTTGGAACCTCACCCTAGACTTACTGTCAGAATTCCTGAGAGTAAGATTCAACTTTATTTCAACAGGACTTCCAATCTGAAGAACCACTGGTGTAGAGAAAGACAGATCTGAGAGAGAATTGTTTTTCACTTCTACCTAAGTGAACGTTAAGCTTAAAGGAGATGGAATCTATGAGACTTCTTTAAAGCCAGAGTACACTTTTCTGTATAAAGAAGCCAATTATGTCTATACTGAAGTTAAGTAAAAGTTGGTGTGTGTGTGTGTGTGTGTGTGTGTGTGTGTATGTGTGTGTGTGTGAGAGAGAGAGGGATGGGGAGAGAGACAGGGAGAGAGAGAGAGAGAAGCAGGGGCAGAGAGAGAATACAGAATATTTATTTATTGAAAAGTATAACATTGGGCTGGGATTGTGTCTCAGTGGTAGAGCGCTTGCCTCGCATGCGTGAAGCACTGGGTTCGATCCTCAGCACCACATAAAAATAAATAAAATAAAGATATTATGTCCATCTACAACTAGAAAAAATATTAAAAAAAAAAAAGTATAACATTTACCTTAGTGTCTGCCATATGATAACTTCTTGATAAACACCAGGTAGATTTTTCTATGCCATTTACTAGACACCTTACTCATTGAATGAAACTCATTATAATTCACAAGATGATTACGATTTGAAATATTATCTCAATTGGCAACAATGATGTATGCGAACCTCCTGAATTGTCTACCAGTTTTCTTAGCTCTCTTGTTCTGTGAGCTATCCAGTATATATGGACGGGGAGAGTCATGCCTGAGCATGGCAACATAATCCCATACTTAGGAGTGAAAAGTCAGTTGACAGATCTAGACAAGCAAGGAACTAATCAGAAACCTCCGTCACAGAGTTTTTATAGTATCTTGCTCAAAATCTCCTCGGCCCCACTCTGGTTCTGGTTGATGCTTTAGACTAACTGGAGTTGAAAGTGTCAGGAGAAACTACACCTATTCCCACTTTGTTTCGAATATTCAGTAGTGCCTTCCACAAAATTTCCACACTTCGTACCAGTGATTTGGATTCCTGTATACCCTAGAGATTACTCTTTGCTTCGGAATCACCTGAATTCTGAATTGACACATTTCAGAATCCTATTGGAATGCCAGAGTAGGATGTTTCAAGGATAATGAATCATTCATTACATGATAAGTTTCTGTTGCTTTACAGTTGTGTCATTGTAAATGTGGTTCTGTTTTTGACATTTTTAAATACTGAAATCATTTAGTTTTGTTAAGAAAATTGGTAAATAAGCCAGACATGGTGGCACATCCTGTAATCCCACTGGCTCAGGAGGCTGAGGCCGGAGGACCACAAGTTCAAATCCAGCCTCAGCAAAAGTGAGGCGCTAAGCAACTTAGTGAGACCTTGTCTCTAAATAAAATTAAAAAAATAAGGCTGAGGATGTGGCTCAGTTGTCAAGTGCACCTGAGTTCAATCTCTGGTATCTCCATACCCCCCAAAAAATTTAATAAATAGGCTAGGGATATGTAGGGTTTAAAGACAATGATACCTATATTCTGACTATTTATCACTTATTACGACCATCCACTTAAATTCTATTTAAAATTGGAGACTCAGAACTGAGTATATAGCTAAGTAGTAGAGAATTTGCCTAAAATTTGCAAAATCTGTTTCTATACCTACCATGAAATAAAGAAAAAAAATTCTAAAGACTTATATAGAAATGAAAAATATATATTCAAGATGAAATAAAACTATAGGCATATGGTTTGGAGACTTTATATAACTCTAGATTTTATGAACATCTTGAGAGACCAGAAACAGAATCTATATATTTTATAATTTGTTATGTGTTCTTTGTTCTGCAACTTATTTAGTCACTTTCTCATTGCATATTTCCATTGCTTCCAAAATAAGCAACATGTTGATAGACATTAAGTAAATTTGCATTTGTTTTTTTGGTTCAGTTTGGCAATGATAATAACCAGTGCTGTGAGTCAGAAAAGACACAGTCATGTAGTAACTGATTGAAGTGTAAATTGGCACAAATATTTTGAACGACAATTTAGAAATATGCATCAAAGATTTGAAAAATAAACCTCCCATCTTGAATTCAACAATATTTTTCAACAAATTTATTTTGAGAAAGAGAATAGGAAAGTGAATAGACATATAAATACATCTTCCAGAAAAACATATCACTAATCAGCTAGTGTATGCTTATTTTCAAAAATATATGTATCAACAGTAAATTTTCTGAATGCATTCTTAATATTTTGTTGCAACCTATAATTTCATAGCAATAAATTTATTTTTATAATATATATTAATTTAACCAATGCTTACTTTTATATGAATAGGAAGAAAAGAATAAGGAAGAAAGAAAATTGATACATGGACAAATAAAACTAATTTTCCAAAATAAGATAAGACATTAAAATAGTACGAGGTAGTTACAAAATTATTACCATAGTAAAGTATTACTAAGTTAATTTCATGCAGTTTTAATTTAATACTGAATCTTCACATTTCTTTACATTTTTCTTGACTGTCAATGATACCATGTGTAGTTCATATGTGTGTATGTAAATTTTGATCAATTTTAGCTCTTCAATGTATATGATAAAAATGATAAAATAGACTATTATCTACACACATTTGATGCATTTATGACATACATTTCTCTTAATTTTTTCAGTATTTTTAAAATACAGCAAATAAAATTTAACAATGTATAAAAATAATTATATATCATGACAAGTGAAAATTATTCCTTGTATAAAGTTTTGCCTCAACATTTGAAAACAAGTTAAAGTAATTTATCAATAGTCTAAGATTCAAAACTCAAATAATCACATCAACTAATACACACACACACACACACACACACACACACACACACACACATAAATTGGGGGGTAGAGTGAAATCCAGGACACTTATTCATGATGAAAACTTTCAGCAACTAATTGAGAAGAACTTCCACAATGTGATCACCTTACTTAGGTATAATAACAGATAAAAAAAGACTATCTCTTCTCACAACTCTTTTTCAGTATCATAATGAAAGCACTAGATACTAGATAGTGCAATAAGACCGAAAGAAAGAAAAGAAAAGAAAAAGAAGGAAGGAAGGAAGGAAGAAAGGAAGGAAGGAAGGAAGGAAGGAAGGAGGAAGGAAACATATAGAGATTGGGAAGGAAGTAATGAAATTGTCTTTCCTCACAAATGACATAATTGTCTACATAGAGAGTCCAAAACAATCAGTTAACAGTCTCTTAAGACTCATAAGCAATTTACCAAGTTTGCAGAACATAAGGAAAACATTTTAAAAATCTATCACTTTCTTATATACAAGAAATGAGAATTTATATACACACACACACACACACACACACACAAATAGATCTGAGGAAAACTAAAAACTCTAATGAAAGAAATAAAAGAAGGATTGATTAGATGGAAAAATATTTATTGGCTTTGGATTATAAGACTGTATTCTCAAGAGGTCAACTCTAATGTGAGTATCACTAAGTGGCAGACTGCTTGGCTAGCATGCACAAGGCAGTGGGTTTAATCTTCAGAAACACAAAAAGAAAAAAAATGTTAATTCTTGCCAATTTTGTTTATATATTCAATGATTCAACTCAATCAAAATCCCAGCAAGTAATTTTCTAGATATAATCAGATTTTTGATTCTAAAGTTTATGTGTAGAAGCAAAAGTCTCAGGAGAACCAACACAATTTTGAAAGAAAAGAACAAAGTCAGTGGATTGATACTACTTGACTTTAAGACTTACTATAGAACTATAATAATCAAGACCCTGTGGTGTTAGCAGAACAGAAAAATGTGATCAATGGAAAAGAATAGAGAGCCTCGAAATAAATCCACATGAATGTGCTCAATGATGTTTTACTAAGGAGGTAAGGCAATGCACTGCAGAAAATATAAGCTTTCGACATATAGTGCTGCAAACCTGGACATCCACATACAACAAATGGCCCTAGAAACAAATTTTAGCACTCTCCACAAAAAATTAACTCAAAATGGATCATAGATCTAAATATAAAACACAAAACTATTAAACTCCTGAAAGTAACTTCATAGAAAATCCTAGATGACTTGCAGTATCATGCCAACATTTTAGATGCACAAAGACCTAGTCTTTACAAGAAATAACTGCTAAGGTGGACTTCATTAAAAAGAAAACTCCCAATTTGATCCTAGCAATAAAACAAGACAAGACACAGGCTGTGAGGAAGTAGTTGCAAAAGACATATCTAACAAAAAATCACTACCCAAAATAATGAAAGAATTCTTAAAAGTCAGCAAAAACAACAACAAAAACAACAAGCAACTTAATTTAAAAATGGACCAAAGATATCTCACAAAGGAAGTTTATAGATTACAAATAAAAGTATGAAAAGATGCTCCACATTATATGTTATCATAAAAATGCCAATAGAAGCAATAATGAGGTGTAGCTATAGACCTATTATAATGGCCACCTCTAGAATTCTACCAACACAAATACTGATTAGAATGTCAAGCAACATGTGACATGCTGGTAGGAAATAAAAATGCTACAACCACTTTGAAAGACAATTGAGCAGATGGTATGTCCAAACAGTGGAATACGATTGAGCACTAAAAATCAATGAACTATCAAGTAATGAAAAAACACAATGGAAATTTAAACACATATTACTTAGTAAAATAATGTAATCTGAAAAAAATGCCTACACTATTATTCCAAATGTATGACATTCTGGAAGAGGTAAAATTATGGTGATAGCAAAAAGATCTGTGGTTGAAGAAGTTTGTTGAATAGGCAGAGCACAGAGAGTTTTTAGGGTGGTGAAAATATCACATGTGATACTGTAATGATGGATACATGTCATTATATATTTCTCCAAAACAATAGAATGTACAGTACCAAAAGTGAACCTTCAGATATACTGTGGATTCTGGGTGATTAGGCTGCAGCAATGTGGATTCATCAATTTTAACAAATGTACCAATGTTGACAATGAGAGAGCCTGTACACTTATGGAAATATGGGAAATCATTGTACTTTCTTCTTATTTGTGCTGCAACTATTCTAAAAGAAAAATATTTTTGTGTGTTTATCTATAGAGGTAAAAACTCAATCTAAATATTCAGGAATTGGGGAACAGTTAAATAATTTTGGCATATACTATGATATTATTCAAGTATGTAAAAGGTTGGATTTAGATCTATTGAGTTGAATAGTTTTATAGGATATATTTTTAGCAAAGAAACAAAGTAGAGAATAAATGTATAATCTTACATTTGCAAAAGCAAAAATAAATAAAAGACTATAAAACATAGTTGATTTTATCCTTGTGAATGTTTGAATTAATATGGAGGTTATAGTAATCATGCTTGTATATGGATGAGAAAATAATCATATTTACTTTTCAGAAAATTGTACAGGAAAATATTGCAAAGAACAACGTTTTAAAAGAGTCAAGATTCTACACAAGTTACAACATACATTGGCATTTGAGTCAAATTGTTTCAAACTTCTTGGAAATTGAAATCCCTTGAAAAATGGCCAACAAGTAATTAGCATAGGACATAGCTGAGGACCAAGAAAATAAAAGAATACTAACAATGAGAAGGGAGATACAAACTAGACATGTAATTATAAGCTGACATTCTCACTTACTGATCCAAACAGGAGTATTGCATATTAATGGCCATTTGTGGACCAAAAGAATAATACTGGAATGGAAAGCATCATGTGAAGTTCTGGCCATGAAGGGTACACAGTGAGTTAAAAGATGGACAAGAAAAAAAAGCCCACCCGATGAAGAGACATATAAAGAACCATACTTGTCTCTGCCAGTTTTATTGCAGTGTCCTACTGTAGGTTTGAGATTGAAATTTGCATAACATATATTATCACAAAATCCTCAAGCCAGGCATGGAATTAATGCAAAAAGATATCCACTAAAATAACTCTTCTCAACTTAGCTAAAGCAAATAAAAATTGGAATTTTCCTACCTAAAATTTCCTACCAACTTTTCTTCTTCTTATAATAATAATAGCACACATTAATTTATTAAAAACTGGGAAATTTTTCAGAAGTCTTTGGATGATGAGCAACTTCCTATTTGAACAGTGAGAAATACAAAAATATGGTAAGTGGATAAAACTAAGGAGGAATAAATCTATTCCTCATTTTAAATACCACAAAATGGTGAACAAACTAAATAAAAACACTTACAAAAAAATAGCTTTCAAAGTTGAAGTTTAAATAGATGGTTGTAAGGAGATCCATTTTTATTTAAAGTGTATACTGTTTGTTATAGCAAAGATATTCAGAGAACATTGATTAAAATTAGAGCAAAAATATGTTTTTTATTATGAAAATTGGACTCAAAGAATAAATCAAACTAAACCTCATTCTACTAAAATCTCCTTCAAAATCTCTATTCATTCATTCTCTGTACCCAATGCTATCATAAATTAATGAGGAAAAGGGAGAACATTAAACGCGTACTCAATGCTCTCTGTCCCTCTACTTTTGAACACATTTTTTAATCTCCAGTTTCATATAAAGAACTATCCTTTCTCTTGTAAAAGACTAATCATCTGCACTATTGGCACTTTTCTCTTGATATTTCTCCACAAATTAGTTCCTTTATTACATTTGTGCTCCCAGCAGTTAGCAACATGTACAACTCCAAGCTGGCTCTCAATAAGTTGCTCTTGAACTGAGCTTATTTGGTTTTCAAAAATAGAAAGCTATAGCAGCAAAGACAGCAGATTCAAAGGTAGATTTGAAATGTGAAAGGATAAATCAGAAACACATTACCTGGGGGGAAAAAGATTAAAAGAATTCTCTCCTAGAAACTGATAAATCTAGGAAAGAGTTGTTTATAAATCTTAAAGTTATATGAAATATAACTATGTCAAAGAGAATATATTAAACAAAATACTACTCTGTCATCATAACTTATCATTGATTAATTTAATGTAATACACATTAATAAAAGAGAACAAATAAGATAATAAATATTTATATACAATGTCAAAGGAATGTTTTCCTTATCTTCATTACAGAAATTAAATCATAGCTGTCTATACATGACAAAATCTTCTGATTTAAAATTGTGCCCATCATGCCATATTGGATATGGATGATCAAATAATAAGAACATCTATAATTATATCAATGACCTTGCTTCACTAGTCAGTTATGTAGATTAACTCTTGGATTCTGCACATGGGCTATAGACCTAACCACTGGTAATAATGGTAATAATCCTCCACTTTAGCTATCCTAATGGGACAATATACTGGGAGATGGTGAGTAGCATGGCTTCTGAGATATATTCTCAGGGAAGTATGGAATGCAGGCTTCACCCATAACAGGATTGAATGCAATGCCTTGGTCCTTATAGCCTCTGAAATACTGTTCTCTATTGTTCTGAATATGACATGAATCATTTGTTTTACCAGGTAAATAATAACTTTTGTGGTAGTGAGGGCAATTTGTTTTGAAGACTACTGATGGCACATTTTCTAATATATCAAATTCATTTATTAACAGGCAAAAATAATGTTGGTAGTTATAATCATGGGTTTCAACAGTGATGTGGTTCTTATGGGCTTTAGTAATGATAATCATAATCATTCTACCATATAAATTATGACTTTCTTTTGGGTTTGAAAAAAAGATGGCATTTGTAATCCTTTTAAGTGATTTTACTATTAGCTTTGTGACTATGACAACTACTGAATTAGTAGTCTTTAATAAATCTTTCTAGTTGCTTACTCTATACAAATATTTGTGAAGATTTCCTTTAGCTGAATATAGAAGCATGGCTTTAAAATATTCTCAAATGTATAATTTTGCATCAATTATGTTGAAATATTTGCCTTGCCTACCCTATCTTTACAAAACTGTCAAAGGAATTTCAGCATGTGGCTTGCTTTGTAGCTAGTTCTAACTAGGATTCCTATAGTGAAATAGAATTGATATTTCCATAGTGCATTTGAATTTGTTCAAATTCACCTTATTATTTATTTTTAAATGTGTTCTAAATTACTTATAAAACATCAATATTTTCTTGTATATTTAAAATACATATTGCCCCATACTCTTTCTACCAATACCAATAATCATTAAAATATTATATTTCTAGCTGTGATATTATTTTAGGTTATAAGATGATTTATGAAAATGAAGAACATATACTATATTCCAAAATCTTGTATTAGTATAAACTCCCCATTTTTAAAAGATTTGAAAATATTTAGATTAGTCATTAATATTTTTCATTAGTGTCTTTAATAATGTAAAATATGTTTTAATTGTCTGTATTTGTTATGGAGGCAAATCTTTCATTATGTGACTATCTTTCATAACAAACATTTTTTGATACCTTTTATAATCCTTTGAAGACCACATTAGATTACTAACATGAAAAATGAAAATGTAACTTGTTCAAAAGTAAAATACTTTTGTTAGAAAAGGAGTAAAAATCACAATAGCGTCTTTCTAAAACTAATCTGTTCTACCCAAATAAAATATTGTAAATTCTCAAAAAAAGAATTTTTTTTATGACTCTGGGTCATAGTGCACAGATAGATTGATACAGATTTATCAATTTTTATTAACCTCAGTGATTATTTTCCATTTCAACTATAAATTTGTAGCCTGCATGATTATCTTTAACTTCTAAAAATCAACATTTAAAAATCTGTATTTTTTAATACCTGTGTGATAGAACTCTTAATCCTTGAGATTCTTTTTGAACAAAATGCACTATGAATAAGTAAGTTTGAAAATATTTCATCCTGCATCCTATCGAAGATTCAAAACTTCTACTGTCATATTAAAAGCTTTATGAAATCTTGTGAGATGCTGTGTTTAAATTAGAGTTTTTCCATATATTTTCATCATAGGAAATATTCCTGAAATTTTTGAAAAATTCTCCCATATAGCATTGAAGTCATTCATAAGATTTTTCTTCTTATTTGTGTGTAGCAAGTTTTCAGAACACAAGACTTAGAATAAAAAAAAAATGATTTAAATTCTAATTCCATTACAAGGATTCTTTACTTGTCTTCAATTTATATATTCATAAAATGATGGTAGTAAGCCCTGCCAATTGGAAGAGTGAGAAAATAAAATGAAAATGTGTTTAAATCCTTTAGCACACTATCTTACACTATAGTGAATACTTGGTAAATATTGTGCACTTATTTATCTGGTAATTTTGGAGCAATTTCACTTTGTAAAAATAAAAATACAAAAAACATTTATGAAAAACAGGAATCACTATGGGAAGCAATCTGTCTATCAAGAGATTTCAAGGGTGTTACTGTCCATTATGAATTTGCTATCATTAAGTATTATCAGTGTTAAAACACGACTGCTCCAAAGCACCAAGAACAAACCTAACAAAGATGAAATAGTTGTCAAGACACACACAAGTAAAGCCAAAAATGCAGCTCAAATCAAATTATAAAAAGTGATATGATTAGACTGAAATTAGAATATTCACACTGAAATAGATACTATATTCCCTTTCTTAGGTAGATATTATGGTAAACCAATGTATAAGGGAATTCTTAGCAAATAAGCACAAAATCAGAAAAGATGATTATCGCTTAAAAGGGGTGGGGGCGCCACATGGGCCTTTCCAATAAGTTGGGGTCCAGAGAGACGGAAAAAGAAAGAGTCTTTGGGGAAGAAAATATGGGGTCTCTCTGGATAGTGGCGATTCGGGGGTTCACTCACCCAGACCCCAGGGTGTAGGTAAAAATCTACTCTGCCCCAGTGCAACGCAGAAACACCCAGAGCGAGAAGCAGGGACACCGGAGCAAGCAGAAGAAAACACCATTTATTCCAGAAAGTATAGAAGCTTAACTACACTCTTGGACCACTCAGGTCCAAAGGTTGCAAACAAAGGGGTGCCTTCTGGCAAGAGCATAGTCTATTAGCATAGAATGGGGAAAGATGGAAGGGAGGGGATGAAGGTATTGGAGAGTGCACCTACAGATTATTTATTTAATTAATGGTATCCCAAGAAATGTGTTAGGTGGTAGTTACATGATTCAGAAATGAAATATCTTTAGATTGTGGTGATTTCCTGTAGCCATTTCTATCAGTAAAAATTGTCTCATCAATGGCTTCAAAATACTTGTAGGTCTTGAACATAATTTCCTTCGTACATAATTTAGAAAAAATATTTCAAAGATTTATCTTTGGCAGTCTCATTTTATATCTTCCTAAACTGCCTAATTTCTCTTATGTCTAGAAACCTCCATGCTTTTCTTTTAGCATATAAAACTTTGGTCTAGTCCTACTCTGCAATCATATTTTGGTAATAATATGGTTTTGCTTTGATTTCTTACATATTAAGTCCATAGGCCAATGTTTATGAAAGGCATGATTTTCTTTTCTAAGATAATTGTGCTATCTCACTGTAGCCCCATTGTCAACATTTTTATTGTCATCCAAAAGAAAAGCTGAAACTTTCTAAAAACCAATGAAGGACCACGGTAAAGCAGCTTATGGTTTCAATGTAGATAAATGATGGGAAGGAGAGGAGAGAAGAGGACAGGAGAGGAGAACATTACTTTTGCTGAACTGGGAAACACAGTAAATTTATGACTGTATCACTTAATCTTTATCTTAGGATGCATAAAATTTTTATAAAATTAACTTTTATACACTGCAAATACATTTGAATGAAGTAAGCCAAAGTGGGCATTGTATGTGATTACAAATAAGGAATATTAAGATTTTGCTATTTAGCTTCCATTTATTATGGAAAATCTTCATATCAAATACCCAGTTCCATAAACATATTTAATACTCCAAAATTCCTAGTTTTATTTAAAATTCCAATTTTATAATACTTATTTCATAGTAGCAGAAAAGTGTACCCTCTGTATTTTATAGAAGAAATTCCATTGCAATGTTCACATATAAAATATACTAGCCTCAGCAAGCGTTTTATACAAAAGTTGTTGCACAGCTGATCACCCATCTCCCTCAGAGTCAATTATTTTTAAATTTTCAATCTGGGCTTAGGCTTAGTCATTGCACCAATGGGAGTTTCAATAGTGTTTGTAATGACTTGTTACTTGTGCTGAGATTTCTCAGGCAACTTGGATTCTGCTTGATCTATTGTTGCATTTGATTTTATAGATCATTGAGGACTGCACAATCACTTCCAGCACCATGTGTAACTTTTGAATTCTAATCTAACTTGTTTTTGTCTAACAATTGTCTTGGACATACACATTAGGAAGACATTTGTTTCTCTGAGAGCTCCAAATGCCAATCCTCTTCAGCACATAAGATGGAAGCTTACTTGTCTAAATAAATAAATTTAGAGTGAGTTGAATTAGTATTGTCTAGAGGATAGAATTGTTGCTCCTTGCCTATAATGTCCTTGCCAGGTGTTGGACAACTGCCTATACTTTGCTTGATTGATACATTAATAGCTGTTTTTTTCTTAGTAAAATCCTAAAGGTTATGTTAGATCACATTTTATGATGCACCTTAATGCAGAACATCTGTTTCATAATCTACTCTCAATCACCAAAGGTATAAATAATATTGTAAAGTTTCTGTTTCTTTCTGACTCATTAGTCTATTGATGAGAGTAGTTATGCATAGCTCTAAGAAATGCCTAACAGGGAGATCTATAGAACTGAGGCAGTTGAAGTAATGAGAAGAACTAACAAATAGGACACCTGGTTGCACAGTAGCCCTTATGCTTATTATTCAGTCCCTTCTCTCTAAGCTCACTATCAAAGGCAACTCTGGATTACATATTATCCTTTCTTTTTATCTACTTTTTTGTGTACCTAATAGGATAAGAAAGACATTCATTTCTTCTTGCATAATGATGCATTTGGTAGTATAGACAGAATTATGGAGCTCCAATGCAAAGATAATGCTACTCATTTTAAAATTTAATCCACCTCTATTGGTATTTACAAAGATTTTTTCCCAAGGCCTGCTGAGCCCAGAAACTCTCCATGGATTATATGAGCTAAAATCAGAATTCAAAGCCTGGATTATGAAATCTACCATAAAAAATGGTAACTGATTATACCACAAACTTCACCTTTTGCTGATTTTCAATCCATGAATGTCCCAGCTGCAGGAATGAAATATGTTGCTACTCACTTTCATACTATTCCTCAATCTTTAACTTTAGTTCTTGGACCTATTGATAAGATCAACAGATAAAATCTATAGTATCAATATAGATGATACTCCATCGAAATATCCATCAGAATTGTTTGATTTGTGCTATCATGAGAACTCTTGAAAAGAATGATAGCATTATGGTATGTAATTCCAACCCTTGACTTCTAGGGTGTAATGAATAAAAGTGTTCTTCTTTTCTAAAATTCCAGTTAAAATTTGCAAGTGATATAACCCATCCCTTAAGCAAAGTGAAAAGATTTATAACTAATAAGTTGTTTTTAAATAAATTTATTTAAATATTCTAAAAATATAAATTTATGGTTATTCATTCACCCATTTTTCTATCCATTTTAATTCATTTTCCTAGCATGTGGGATGTAGATAAATTATAATGACAGGATTATATTTTGCCCCCTTAAGTAATACTCAGAAGTTTGTCACCTCATTCATCCACTCAGAGCCCTAACTTAAAAAGTGAGATTTCAATCCATCTACTTGTATTTGGTATTTTTTTGTCTTCAGCTTTATCAAAGACATTTATTCAGAAATCACATTGTCTTTCTACAGAACATTAATTTAGTATTCTCTACTGGATTATTCTCATGAATAAACGTGCTCCCGTAATTCAAATAAAATTCTTAAAAATTAATTTTTAAAAATCCTTCATTCTATATTCTCTTTCAGGATAGATTATTATTCTTACATCTCATTACAGAAAATTTATGAACATCCTTTTTTCTTTTCCATTTCCATTGATTCCACTTTGTTCAAGACACACTGTCACTTAGTAAGAAACTTACATTTGTTTTCTTATTTATAATGCATTCATTCTTACCAATCCCATTTTCCACTCACTGTTCAAGGAGAATTTTTTTAAAAAAAAAATAAATCAGGTTATGCCATATCCTTGTTTAACATACACCAAAAGTTTCTATTGCTCATAAATGAAATATAAATTGGTTTTGCTGACTTAAAATTATACAAGAATTTGTTTTAATTTCCTCCTGGATTTCCCCACCATAATCAAAGTTATGGTACCTCATGCCCATCCTTCTGTCCAAGCTGCTGCACTTATTCTTCCCTCATGTAAGTATTGATTACAATGGATTCAAAGTTCCACCCTTCTCCCTAGAATTTATCTTAGATAATAGGAAAAATTTTGGCAGGAATATTAACTTCTCCAGGTGTGTGGATCTCCAAGCCAATGATTGACTGATACTGGGCATATATAATCACTCCCAATACTTCATGGCAATGTGAAATTATGTCACACTGCTCATGTTCCAGAGTCTTCATCCTTGCTCAGTTTTCTCCTTCCTTATCCTATTTCACCATCTTCTTTACAGGCTATATTTTTATTCTGCTTGCTGAATATTTTCTCAAAATTTTATTCATGCAAAAAACAAAGATGATGGCTATCTGAGGAACCCAACATAAGATATCCACCATCACTTCATTGAATCATAGTGCATTATTTTCTTCTTCATACAAATCTTCACTTTTGCGAAGGACCATTGAACTAGGTGTTCTTTTGGTTTTAATTGCTCTAAATTCCTCAGTCTCCATGGCATCATTATGCTTTTTTTGAATTAATTTTGGTTGCTGCCCTTTTTTGGGGGAGTATTTTTGGTAAATATTTTTTCTTGCTTATAATTTTCCTTTATGAAACAGGTTGCATAAGAGAAGCTTGCATTCTTTGATTCTTGCTAGTTTATCTACAAAATTTAGAAGAGTGCGTGGCATACAATAAATATTTAATAAATTTTTTGAACAGGTTCCTGTAAGTGGCAAAGAAAGTATATCCATAGATTTTATGGCAAGGGTTGTTTTCCTAATCTTTTTGCGTATCCCAGTCCCTAATGGTTCTGGAGAAATAATATACTCATGGTTTCTTCATTACTTCTTGGCTGCTGTTTTCAGTCTAATTTAAGTATGCAAATGAATCTAGGACCATGGTGAAGAATTTGTATGCTGATTTTACAAACCACATTTACTGTTTTCTTTATATTGCACTACTTTCCTACCTTTTCATCCCATTTCAGTTTGAAAAGGTTTTAGAGGAGGTGTGACTAGGATCATGCATAATTCACATGATGGTTGAGATCTGCATATTTCTTTCTCCATTTGGAAACTTTTAAGAGAGGTAAACCTTCTTCAAAATCTCATTCTGGCAGAATGAAATATATGCTATATTTACTGGTACTTAATTTCAATAGTGAGATGGTCAGGATTCTCCAGAGAAACAGAAACAACATCTCATGCACACACCATACACTCATTCTTGTATAAACGTATATATGACTTATTATAAGGAATTGGCTTATGCAATTATTAAGGCTGCAGAATTACAGGATTTGCAGTAGGAAAGCTGGGGACATAGAGGAGCAATAAATTCCAATCTAAAGGTCAGAAAGCTCAAGTTCCAAAAAGAAATGATGTTTCAGTTTATGCTCAAAGGAAGAAAAATAGAACGAAAAAAAAGATGTTTCTGTTCTGGCAATCAGATGTGAGGAGCTCCTTCGTACCCATAAGTATTTTGTCCTATTCAATCAACATTGGATGAGGGCTACCCACAGTAAGGATGGTAATCTGGTTTCTCAGTCTACTGATTCAAATCAATCTCATTCAAAATCACCTTCATGGACACACTGTGAATAATATTTGACCAAATATCTGGGGACCCCTGGCCCAGACAAGTTGATCTATAAAAGTAATCACCAGAAATGCAAATACATGTTTATTTGCAAATAAATTTTGTTATATTTTCATTTTCTGAATGGCACTGATTAAAAGGAAAATATGATCATTTTATAATTGTGTTAGCCATGATATACTTACATACATATATATAAATAAATATATATATATATATATATATACACACACACACATATCCCTCACTCTGATTATTGTATCTCATCTTTTAGATATAGCAAGAAAAATACAAACATTTAATGGGCTTTGAGCACAAAGGTATGTAACTAAAATTTGATGTTTCCTCTCCAAGTAAGGAATTTAGATATTTTAACATTCGGATTTTAACTTTCTGTGTTCATTTTATATTAATTTCTCCATTATTACTGTTCTTATTTTATCTGTTGGTTTTTTAAATTTGATTTTGACTTTAAGCCATAAATGTGTTTTATCCTGTTTAATTAGAAAATGGTAGCCTAAAATCTTATTAGATCTTAAACAATTTAGTATCATGCTGATTTGTTAATTTTAAAATAAAATAAACCTTTTAATTTGCCTTAGAACCTATGTTTATTATTTAGAGATATGAAGCAAAATATTTTACGGAATGTTACAAATTATATTATGAATTGTGTGCATTTTTCAATCTTCTGTATTGCATTCTTTTCCACAGAAAATACATTCATACTACAGCTTATTTCCTAGTAGAAGAAAGATATTTTGATTTCACTCTGATCGTACTCAGTATACAAAGCTTGCTTAGATTCTATATTAAAACACAATTCCATATAGGAAAGTCACAGTGCTACTATGCCCCTACTTGGAATCATTATAATACAACAAACTATTTTTATATTTCTGAATTAGATGTGTGATAAACCATTTCAATGAAAATTAAAAGAATATAGGTAATCCATAAAAGTAAGCATATAAAAAGTACTTCATCACTTGATAATTATACTACTTTTTTTACTCAGTGATGAAGGAATCTTAAGTGACATTCTCTTAAGCGCTGTAATTTGCTGTCAAATTCATACTTTACATAAGCTAATATACTTCCTTAAACTTTTCTGTAGAAATATTACCATTTCTACCTAATCAGCATTGAAACAATAAATCTTCCATAGTTTCAGAGCTAAGAACAGGATGGAAATAGGCTTGCTGAAATAATGCCTCACTCTAATATGACAAATCCTACTTTCGGTGAAATATAGTTTTTTTCTTCAAATGCAGACATATTTTAAATTACAACTACCTATATTGATGAATACCTTGTGAAATTTGGATGATTATATGATTGTAGTGTTTCATGTACTAATGAATTAATAGCAATATATTAAAAGACATGATTGAGATTATATGAATTTAAAGTATTGCTATTCATTGAGCATTTTCTTGATAGGAGATCATCAGTTTTATCCCAATTGTCTGACAGGTATGAATGATTTCCAGCCCACAGTAACTAAAATGACTCTGATACACTTGAAAATTAGTGAATTCTGTTCTGTTACATTGTTACAAGAGATTTACACTTAGTGCAGAACTAATATAAGATGAAAGGATTTCACTAACATAAACCTAAGTAGTGGGAAAATCAAAAGAAAGACAAAGCTTACTGTTAGAAAACATTTGGCAGATCTCAATAAGGAACACCCACTGCGCAATAAATTGTTCAGCCAAAGCTGAGCAGATAAATTCTTAGCTGTCTACCTAAACCAGGTATTGGTTTGCTTTTGTCTTCAGGTCCCCACTATCCTTTGAGTCAGAGAAATACTCTGACAACTTAGAAGTCTAATCTTTTCAATAACCCTAAGAGTATTACCTAGAAAACCAAGAATCAACATTTGGTCACGAAATAACTCCATGACTGTGAACAAGTGTTATAAATTTTCTGGATCACCTTAACTCACATAGTCTTCTATTTTTAAAATTGGGCTAAAAAGAACAAGCTAATGACCTAAGGAATTATGATTGCATTTCAGAGAGTATTCCAAGAAATGCTGCTAATAATGTAGTAAATTCCCAGCATTTCTAAAGTTTGGGAAATGTTAGTCATTTTTTATTCTTTTTTCGATTAGACTGTGATGGTGTTTATCAACCTTTCAAATCAGGAAATTGTTATAATTACCCTTTACAGCACCAAAGAATGAGGCAGAAAAAGTGGGATTGCTTTTAAGAGCACCTTTGATTCAACCAATAGTCAGATTTACAAAAATCATATATATAACTTTAACTCAGCAGTACTTTACCTCACAGATGACTATGCCATAAATATTCTGCAGGATGATTTAGTTGTAAATTAGAACAACTAGCATTGAATTTAAACATCCCCTTATGTAATTATTGACAAAAAGGAAAAAGGTGAAACATTATTTAAAGTGTTATAAGTAATTAATAATATTTTAGCATAAGGAACACTTTGGATTATCATTTTAAAGAGGGCACTATTTTTTGTAAACTAATAAATGTTATCCTTTGGAATCTATAGACACATTTGCATCAAGGGTTGCCCGAACACGAAAAGTCAGCCAGTGCAAGAAAGTCAGGAGTTGCCTTTGCTCATTCTGCCTCTTCGGGGCTCTGCAGTCTTTTTTCTCTATTTATGCAAACAGATCAGCTTCATTTCTCATCACCTTGTGAACTACAACTTGCTCATTTATTTTCTTTTTTCCTAAAACTTTGACCTTAGGTCATTACTTGGATAACACAGTCCTATCATTTAAGTCTCAAATAAAATATTATCTCACAATGACCTCTGTACCCTCAAAACCAGCTCACATTTAGTACAAGGAAAGAAAAAAATGAAAACAAATGCAAGAGTTTTCAATTTTCCAGAGGAAATGAATCCAAGAGGAGGACATGGTTAATAACTTATTGGCTCTTTCTTTTTCTTTTCTTTAATCAGTGCTGGGGATTGAACCCAGGTGTGCTGTAGCACTGAGCTACAACCACAGCTCTTTTGGCTTTTTATTTTGAGACAGGGTCTCACTAAATTTTGAAGGCTAACCTTGAAGTTGCCATTCTCCAGCCTCAATCTTTCTAGTCACTACAGATATAGGTGTGTGCCACTGTGCCCAACTGGTACCTTACTTTCTATGCATAGCAGACTCCTTCATATTAGAAAGTTGCTAAACTAATTAATAATATACTGAAAAATGTATCTGAAATATTTGGAAATAGTAATACTATTTTAATGAAAAAATTGAATAAAAGAAAATTTAAATTTAAATATTTATTCTTTCTGCTACTTTGTTATAAAATAGCAAAAAAAAAAAAAAAGAGTGATATTTTCCTGAGTTTCTAATAATCTTCTCTTTCCCATCCCTGGGTTTTTTGCTCTTGATTTCACTTCATCCTAAATACTCTTCCCATAATTGTCATTGACAAAGTCATACATGGAATTACCAGTGACCATATGCTACTTCAAAATGATAACTAGGAGTAAAATGTCATTTTCTCCTATCAAACTGGTAAAAACAAAAGAATCAAAAAAAGATTGTGCAAAATATGAGCTTACTGATAAGGAATTATACTCGCCAAACCACTTCTGGAACCCTATGTTGATGCATCTGCAAATACCAAAGCAAACAATTCTCTCTCTATTATTTCCAATGCATTTGTCATTACAGAGAGCCTTTTTTTCAAAAAAGACTTATACACACCTTATACACACTTCCTTAATTATCTAAAGTCTCCTAAGAGACTTTAATGTTTTTCTTGTTGTTGTTCTATTTTGTTTTTGCTATAATCTTCAGAATATTTATGGTATTATTGTTTATATTAGATTAAAAGTAAAACAGAATATATGTTATACATAAAACCTTCTTAAATTTATTTATTTTTTAGATTGGTGTATATAATGTGTTTATATGTATAGTTATATATGTGAGTGTATATATATCATTAAATGATATATATTAAATGATATATATATATCATTAAAGTTTGGATATTGTTATAATTACCTTTTGTGGCACCCAAGGTTGAGATTATATGTGTGAGTATGAGTTATATACATAATTTCTTATTTCCCTGTCTGTTCTATTTTTGATTTTTCATAACACTTAATATTCACCTATATTCTTTTTTCCTCAAATAAACCCAGATTCCTGACTGGTAGTCTCTTTCCAGATGGTCCTATGCTTGGCAGATTTGATGTGCCATGTCACATAAAAAGCTTATGAAACTGAAGTGGCATTGGCCCCATATAATGCTTTTATAATCAGCATATACACAGCACATGGCACAGAGCATCTCTGCCCGCAAATTAGCACCTAATGTTTCTACCATCCAAGTTCAATTCAACAGTTTAACTGTAATACATAATTTATTGGGCTGCCTGACTTCATGAAGCTTATTTGAACATGTTTTATGAAAAGGAAAAACCACAAAATAAACAGTAAAACCAAAAGAGAAAGCAAAATTGAAGCAAAGAATTAATAATAACGTACATTATTTGTGTGCAAATAAACATTTTATGGATAGAGGTGTGAAGTAGTATTTAAACAAAATGAATGTGCTTCTTTAAAAAAGAACTAATTAGGAAAATATATGTGGGACTTAAAAATGTGAAATGTTGCTAACATACTTTGGCTGCTTATTTTAAAAGCTTTGGGGATATTTGTAAGATAGCCACATTTTAGTAACCTATATCTTTTGTGAGATTAAATCTGTCTGCTGGGAATATTCTTACATGGATAAAATAAACAGTACTGCAAACTTTGGTAAGGAACAAGCTATCTTTATTAAAGTATTTATCATTTTTACAGCTGGAATTGGTATTAATATTTCAACAAACAATACCAGGAAGCCTTATCTTCTCTTTGTTGACTTTAGTTAAGCACTGTCAGCAGTAGGCTATTTAGAACAGCTTGGCCTGTTCAAGCAGAATAATTCATCTTAGAATATTTTGAAAAAAATAAATTCACTTTTAATATTCAGTAGGAGCTTGCCAAAGCAGAAACACAAAGTTAGTCTGAAAGAGTAAAACTAGAGAAATATGATTGACAGCATTCTTTCTCAGCTTTGTGAAAGCATTCAAAACTGTAAAAAAATTAAGCCTTTAGAAAAAATTTACAAAAATATAGAGCTTATAGATTTTTTGTTTGGTTATATAGGCTATTGGACATGAGTAAATCAGAATTGTTATGCTAATGTCTTTTTAGACATATGGTAAGATGAAAGAATAAAAAAAATAAAGAAACCAATACTTTGAATTCAGTGAATGCTGCGGTATTTCAAGATTTTACCCTAAATGTCATCTGAAGCTAAGAAATTCTCGGAAGCCAAACTACATAGCTGAAAAATAAGAGTATGAGATAAAATTGGCATAAACAGGCTATTTTTTGAATGTGTTATAGTAAGTCTATTATAGAATTAGATGAGTCATCATACAATTATTTATATGCAGTTATGTGGGTGATTACAGTCTTGACTGGGTCATTTTGGTCAAAATCATAAAAATAAACAATGTTTAAAAATTCATTAATGACCAAAATTTACTCTCCTGGTTTACAATTGACAATGAGAATAAATGATGAAAGTTAAGTCAGAATATTTTGTTTATGTAAATGTCACAAGCACTAAATATTACATATGTAAAAAGAGAAAAATATTGTATGTTCTCAAAGAAAGACTACATTTTTACTTCTAATGAAAGGAGAAAATTTGCATATTATGATTATGTACATCTTTAATTTTATGCTGTTTTATTTTCATACATACTCAATGATTGGAGGATAACTTTTTAGCATCATGGACACTTCTAATCATACAAGATTATTTCTAAAAGCAGTTTCTATAAAGCACCTGTGATGTGAGTTAGCCCTATCATTTATGTCATCCTGGCCTAAATACAAGTCATCAGATCCTGACTGAAGAGATAGAGTTTTAGAAGATTATTTTGGCAATTGTATATACTTCATATTTATATATAAATTTATCATTAGATTAATAATTTCTAATAAAAAACTACTGCTAGAATTTGTTTTATTGATGTTATATTATGTCTTTAGAACAATATGAGCATAATTTACATTTTATAACATTTGGCCCATTATGGGTCCCCAAAATTCATTTATTGAAATGCTGACCTCCTTTGTAAAGGTATTAGGAGATGAAGCCTAGGGCTGATAATTAGGTTTCGATAAGATTGTGGGGTGTGAAGCCTCCAAGATGGGATTAATATTCTTCTAAGAAGAAGAGGCTAGAGTTTCCTCTCTGCCATGTGAAGATACAATAAGAAAATGGCCTTTGACAAGCCAGAAAGAGAGCCCTCAGGAGTCAACGAATTTCAGCAACTTCCCATCTTCAAAAACCGGGACTTCCCAGTTTCAGAAACTAAAATATAAAAATTTGTTGCTTAAGCCACCCAGTCTGTGGTATTTTATCAAAGCAACCATATTTGAAAAAACATTCCTCCGATATATGAGTGTTTATTTTTCCATTTGCTTATGACTGACATCCTCATATAGTCAGTATTTCTCAGCAATATTTTGTTGTTTTCAGTGAAGAAATCTATCTTAGCCTGATTCTTGTGCAGTATATGTGATCATAACTGGTATCAACGTTTTCATTCTCTTTTCATGTTTTTATTAATGCATTATAATTACATAGCAGTGGGATTCATTGTGACATATTCATATATGCATATAGCATAATTTGCTAAGATTCATTACCCAGTACTTCCCTTTTGCCTCCCTTCCTTGTTCCTTCTGCCCCTTTCCTCTGTTTTTCCAATCTTCTTATTTATTTACACATATATTTATATCACTGGTGCATTATAATATATTTTTCCTCATATGCAGAAGCCAGAAAAAAAAAGGGAATTTTTTTACAAAGCAGGGTATCATGAAACTTGAAGGCAGGTCAGTAGAAAGTAGGAGATCAAGAAGAAAGGAAGAAAGGAGGGACAGATGAGGAACTAGGGAATAAAATCAACCAAATTACCTGACATTCATTTTGTTTTCTAAAATTTGTTTAGTGCAAAATTACAATTGGTTATTGTACATTGATTACTCACCCTAAGTGTATGCACTGAATTTACATAGTATATCAGATAATGTTATTGTACATTAATTAAGAATTTCGAAGTAGCCGGGCGCGGTGGCTCAAGCCTGTAATCCCAGCACTTAGGGAGGCTGACACAGGAGAATCGCGAGTTCAAAGCCAGCCTCAGCAATGGCGAGGCGCTAAGCAACTCAGTGAGACCCTGTCTCTACATAAAACACAAAATAGGGCTGGGGATGTGGCTCAGTGGTCGAGTGCCCCTGAGTTCAATCCCTGGTACCAAAAAAAAAAAAAAAAAAAAAGAATTTTGAAGTAGAATTTTCTTTTGCAATTAATGGCACCTTATTCTTTCCATCCATTTTTTGTACACTTAATTATTTTTATTGGCAAATAACATTTTATAGGACATCCAATGATAGTGAACCTACATGCATTTTTCTCTAATATTAGGCACAGAACATTCTGTCTTTTTCCATTAAGGATGCCATTAGCTGCAGGTAATTGTAGATACCTGTTTCCAATTAAGAAAATTCTTTCTCTGTCCCCATTTTCTAAGAATTTTTTTTAAACCATGAACAGGTGTTAAGTTTTACTAAGTATTTGTCCTGTCTCTATTAAGATTTATGATTTTACCAATTTTTTCTATAAATACAATATTTTAAATTTTTTTAGATAAAATTGCAGTAATTGCATGAATCCACATTAGGCTTGAGGTATTATCCTTTTAACATATTACTTAATTTGAAATGCTAATATTTTTTCCAAAATTTTTACTTATATATACTTTTGATGAAATGCCTTCTTCTAGTTGATAAGACTAAGGTTATGATGGTAACTTGAATATGTGTTAATAATCACTAACTTTTCTATTTTTTTTATAGACCCCAGTGATATTTTTTGTCTTAAAGATTTGAGATAACATCAAATAATTCTGATACATGAGTTGAGGTATTTGTTTATTTGCTTGCTTGTTTTTAAAAGCTTTCAATCAGAGGTAAAATTATTTTAACATTTTTATTAACAGAATCATTATTTATTTCTCAAAAATTTGACTATTTTACAGTTTTCTTTGATGTTGTTAAAAGGTATAGTTAGCTGTTGTTACTCACAGTATTTAATAGATATTTGTTAAATCCACTTTATTGTATACTATGCTTTAACTCTAAGCCATTTTTTTCAACTAAAATTGGAGCCGGTTTTTGTAACTGAAAGGTAAATGTGGTCATGTAAAATCAGTTTTATATGATTGTAGTAAACTTCCAATAGAAACTGGCAAACCTGTGGGAGTTGGATTTTTAAAGAGTGGAGTTGGTAATAAAATGATAAAATTAAAAAATGTTATTTATAATACTTCAATTATATTTTCCCTCTGATGTCTGATGAATTATTGGTGATATCCTCTCTTTCCTTTCAATAACAGTGATTTGCATTTTCTCCATATTTTCTGTTTGATTTTTTAATAGTCCTGGTTGGAGTTCATCAATTTTATTAATCTTTTAGAAGATGCAACTTTGACCTTGTTCCATTGTTTTCTTATTAATTGACGTTCTCCTTTTCTGATACCCCTCTCATTTTATAGAATTTATGTTTCATTAACAAATAACAATTGCACACATTTATAGGGTAGTTTGGTAGTTTAGTATGTGTGTACGTTGTGCAATGTTCACAATAATGACCATTTCCATTTCCTTAAATATTTATCATATTTTTGCCTTTGAAGCCTATGAATTCCTCTTCTCTTTCAGGTCTTCATAAATTACATAACAGATCGATGGAAGATATAATGACTCTCCTGTGCTATAGAACATTAGAACTCATTCCTCCTATCCAACTGTACTTCTGTGCATATTATTCAAGCTCTCTATCCACCATCCCATCTTCCCTCTCTTGCCTCTGGTAATCATTAATCTGCTCTCCTCTTTTGTGAGATCAACTAAGATTTTAGATAAGAACATGCCCTGTATGTTTTTCTGAGTCTGACTTATTTGACTCAATGTCCTCCAGCCTCATTTATGTTATTGCCAATGGTAGAACTTCAGGCATTTTAAGGCTAAAATATTTTCCATTTCTTTATCATTTCAGCCAATGGTGGACAATCTAGTTGATTCCATATCTTGAATATTGCGAACAGTGTTACAAATAAAGTGTTCTTTGCTATGCTGACTTCATTACATTAGAATATATAATATGAAACCGAGGAGTGGTGTCATATGGTAGCTCTATTTTTAGTCTTGTGAGAGGTCTTCATAATGGCTGCAATAATTTACATTCTCACCAATCTTACATAAGAGGACCTCCTTCTGCCAGGCGCAGTGGTGCATGCTTATAATCCCAGCAACTTGGGAGACTAAAGCAGAAGTATCTCAAGTTTAAAGCTAGCCTCAGCAATTTAGCCAGGACCTAAGCAATTTAGAGAGACCCTGTCTTAAAACAGGAGATAAAAAAAGCTGCGGTTGTGACTCAGTGGTTTAGTTCCCCTGGATTTATTCCCTAGTACAAAAAAAAAAAAAAAAAAAAAGAAGAATTCCCCTTATTTTGGCTCCTTCATCAGCTCCCTCCTCTCTCTTTCTCCCTCCTTTCCTCCCTTCTCTTTCCTCCTCCATCCCCCCTCCCTCTCTTCTCTCTCTCTCTCTCTCTCTCTTTCTCTCTCTCTCTCTCTTCTTCATCATAGCTATGCTTACTCCTTACTGGGTAAAGATGCTATCTCATAGTGGTTTTGATTTGCATTTCCCTGATAATGAGTGACTTTAAGCTTTTCTTTTTCATGCATTTTTTGGCCACTTGTGTATCTTTTTTTGAGATATTTATTCAGATTATTTTCCCCTTTTAAACCATATTATTTGTTTTCTGTTGTTAAGGTTTTTGAGTATGTTACTTTTTTTGGTTATTAATCCATCATGGATAAATATTTTGCAAATACTTTCCCCCATTCTAGGTTGCCTTTGCACTTTGTTTCCTTTGCTGTGCAGTAACAAACTTATTTGTCTAACTTTGCTTTTGTATCAATTAATTTGGAGGTCATATTCCAAAAAAATCCTATACTGATTTCTTGAAGTGTCTCCCTTGTGTTTTGGTACAGTGGTTGCATATTTTCAGGTCTTATATTTAAGTTTTTCATCCTCTTTGAGGCAATTCTTTCAAAAGATAAGGAAGATAGTTCTACCTTCATTCTTTTGCACATGGATATCCAGCTCCCTGAACACTTTCATTGAATAAATTGTTCTTCCTCTAATGTTTGCTTAGTATTTGTTTTTATATTTATTTTGAAAACCAGCTCTCTGCTCTGTTCCATTGATCTATATATTGGTTTTTATATGACATCACCACACTCTTTTATCTGTATTATATTTTCTGTTTAAGTATTTTGATGCCTCCAGCTTTGTTATTTTTGTTCAAGATTGTTTTGGCAATTCAGGATGCTTAAGGTTTCCCTACGAATTTTAAGACGTTTTCCCATTACTTTAAAAAATGTCTTTGGCATTTTGATGGGTATTGCATTGAATCTGTTATCCCTGATTAAATAGATGAAAAAATTCTCAACAGAGTGAGAGTACATTAAATCTAACCACACATCAAAAAAAGATCATATACCATGATCAAGTGGGATTAAACCTAAAGATTCAACGATGGTTCTACATACACAAATCAATAAATGTTATGTTTCACACTAATAGAATGAAAAATAAAAACAAAATAGTTACATTCATGAGAATTTAATAAAATTTAACATCTATTCATGACAAAAACTCTCAACAATTTAGGTATAGAACGAATGTACCTCAACTTAATTAAGTCTGCATATAAAAATATACAACCAACATCTAGCTGAATGGGGAAAGTTGAAAGAATGCCTTCGTATATCTAAAGGAAGGAAAGGTTGTCCACTCTCAACACTAATTTTTAAAATACTAATGGTATTCTTAGCCAACAAAACCAAACAAGAGAAAGAAATAAGACTGATCCCAGTATAAAAGAAGACATTTTCACTATCCTTGTTTGCAGATGACATGTCATTTTATATTCAAAAACTAAAGACCTCCACCAGCAAACTTTTAGATGTGATAAATAAATTCAATATCATCACAGGATATAATGTCAACATAAAAATTCAGTAGCATTTTTATAAAGCAATACTGAACTTGTCAAAAAAATTCATTCACAAATGGCTAGAAAAAAAGTTAGTAAGTAAGATTTTAGAAATACATTTAAGCAAGGAAGCGAATAATGTATTCAATAAAAATTTATAAAAAAAAACACTGATGAGAGAAATTGAAGAATACATGTATGCAGAAAAGCCACCCAGGTCCATAGACTGAAACAATAAATATTGATTTTCTATCTTAATAATTTCCTTAGCCTACCCCTCTGGACATATTTATCTTTCTTTTTTCAAAACTGCCAAGCTAAAATATTGCATCTTAGATTTCTAAAGTGTTTATAATATGACAATTTAAAGATAATAGAATATACTCTTTGTAATTTCAGTAATTTGAAATATATGGTTACATGTTTAATGCCCTATCATACAGTTTATCTTGCTAATTTCATAATATATACATAAAAACAATGTTTTATACATTTGTATTTTTCTAAAATCGGTGAGAGATGAGTGTTTTCTCATATTTTATTTGCTTATTGATTTGTCTATTTCGGTCACTAACAGAAAGCAGAATGGTAAAATCAACTTTTACTGCTTTATTTTCTCGTTTGTTCTGAAAATTACCTTCATATAATTTAAAACTCTGTTGTTATAAACAAACACATTTAGGATTACTATTGGTTCTTGTTGAACTTACTCTTTTATCATTATGAAATATTCCTAAGTTTTTCCATTTGTGTGTGTGTGTGTTCATGTATGCATGTTCAAATAGGTTGACATCATCTGTAAAAATGTTACTTGTATGAGAATGTTCTTGATTGATTAAAACTCAGAAGTATGTGCACTGTAATGCTTCTGATCCTGACTGGCTGACATTTAGAAATGAGTAGCTGTTACTGGTGGTTTGGCTTGAAAAGCATATTTAGTGAAGTAAATTTTAGATGAACAGTTCCATGAAGTTAAAAACAGTTGCTGAGGGCTAGGCTGTGGTTCAGTGGTAGAGCTCTTGCCTAGCATGTGTGAGGCACTGTGTTTGATTCTCAGCACCGCATATAAATAAAATAAAAAATAAAGGTCCATTGACAACCAAAAAAAATATTTGAAAAGAAAAAAAATACAGTTGCTGATAATTACCATCATAGCTACAAACTAATCAGTTTTTCTTTGGTGTTACATTTATTATTTTATAATTATTTTACCCTCTTTGTGTTCACTTAAGGAAAGCTACAAGAAATATTGTCAAAAGTTGTCCAGATTTTCACCAGTGCTCTTGATTCTTCTTTAGCAAGAGGTTTCATATGCAAGGATTCAATCTTTTGCATGTTTATCAGAATCATCAGAATTATTCCATTTGATTCAGTCTTTTAATATTTTTTATTGTCAAAATAAGATTCTAAAGAAACTAATATTCAGTCTGGTGCAGTGGCACATGCCTGTAATCCCAGAAGCTCAGGAAGCTGAGGCAGGAGAATCACGAGTTCAAAGTCAGCCTCAGCAAAAAGTGCAGTGCTAAGTAACTCAGTGAGACTTTGTCTCTAAATAAAATACAAAATAAGCCTGAGGATGTGGCCCAGTGGTCAAGTGCCCCTGAATTTAATCCCTGGTACCCACCTCCAAGAAAAAAAACAAAGAAACTAAAATTCTGATTGGCAGACACTAAACAACTGTGAGATAATCACTAGATGTGTAATAAGAAGGGACAGGAAAATAATCTTGATCCATAACCAAGATTTCCAAGGCCTGAACATGCCTGAACAAGTTATTAATACATAACAAAAGCAGTATTTTTACCATCAC
>CM053406.1:79246779-79283998 GCA_028644305.1 Xerus rutilus | reverse complement strand
GTCTTTGCAGCCTCATCTAGAGAAAGGGTTACTATGTTTTCACTTGAACACAGGACAGTTTTATTTTGGTAGACGGAAATATGACCATGACATTTTCTTTATTTGGAAATTAGGTGTGGTTTAAACAAATGAGTATATCTGTCAAATTGACAAAAGTTTTGTGGCAGTTATTTTTAAGTGTCTATTTGGCTGTGCTATTGTGCCCAGATGTTTCTTGAAAACCAGTCCAAATGCTGTTGTGAACGTATTTTGTTAAACATGCTTAGCATTTAAATCGATGAACTTTGAGTAAAGGAAATCACACTCTATAAAATGGATTAGCTTCATCTAATTGGTTCATTGCCATAAGAGAAAAAGATTGATATTACTTAAGGAAGAATAAATTCTGCTTCTAGCCCACCTTGGACTTAAGACAGCAAAATCTTTCATGGGTGTCTCAGTCTGGCTCCCTGGACACAGACACATACACACACACACACACACACACACACACACAACTGCTTTTACCTCTCCAAATAGCATTTATAAAAATGGAATATATATTATTTCTCTGTCACAAATAGATTAGAAGGGTGACTTTTATTTTACAAACAGTATACCTGTTGAGTTGTAAAATCCTAACATTTACAATTGTAATTTATTTCATTTATGCAAAGTATAATTTACTGCTAAATTATGATCTGTGTTACACAAACTACAAATAAATAAAAATGTTAAAACTGAAGTTAAATAAATAGACCATGTAGGGAGTCTGATTATAAAATGTGACTTCTTTTACTGAGATACACAATTCGTTTAATTTTCTGATATTTTTTCTTAAAATTCAAATATAGGAAAGAAATAATAGTAGTGAATTAGAGGTGCAAAAAAAATTAACAGTGAATGTTGAAGAGATAAAAGTTGCAAAAGTAAATAAGATACTAAGAAATGATAAAATGGCAGAAAAAAATGTTAAGAAAAATAATATAGTAGTAAAAGAAATAATATTAAAGTAAGAACAAAATATACCTCAAGACAGTGCACCTGTTCCCAGTCTGTAAATTTCCTCTTCCCTTCCCTTTGAATTTGTGATACTTTGACTCAGTGCCTAAGAATTGTTTTGCAACTCTATCATTACTGTTCTTTCTCAAAACACCTGACCTGGAGGTAGATCAGAAACAGTACCAATTATTGCAATATTGTTATAGAATTTTATTTCATTGCAAAGTCACACTATGAAATCTGCAATATTTAAAGTAATGCTAGATGGATTATTTTTCCATGCCAACAACGCATACACACACAGGAGCAGACACACAAACACACAGACAAGTAGACAAATATGTGTATACACATCACTTCTATTACATGGACCTCTAGCCCTCTAAGCATAGCTTAGAGCATCTTAAACCATTTAAGACTACACAATACAATCAGCTGAGCTGCTTGTGTCTTCTGCCAACAGCATCACTACATATAAGAAAGATTTTTATAGTGTTATGAAGAATGATGCCATCAACTCCTCAACCCTTGTATTCCAGGATGCCTCCTTGAGAAACTCATAGTGTCAAGGATATCATAGAAAAATATTTGCTGAAAAAGGATAGTAAAGACAATGATGCTCAATCAAATGTATGTGACAGACATGATTCTATTCTGTGTATCATGACCTATAAACACAATATTTTTTCTAAAACTAATGGAGATAGCTTGAAGAGTGAGCACAAATAAAAGACTAAAAAGTAATGTTTATTGCATGCTTACAATAGCTTTGACAGAACGCTCACTACTCCGTATTTGTTATTTCATGTAATACTTGTGAGAGTCCCAAACTATCATTATCTAAGATTTACAATAAAGAAGTTGAAAATAAGAGTAACACCCTATTCAATATCAGATAAAAGCTTACATGTAATTTTATGTACATTAATGTAGATGTTAATCTTACAACTATCTGTGCAGACATAATAGTTAAATTATCAGAGATCTCTTTAATCTACTTTCTTCTGTGTTTCCATATGTGTAAAAAAACTAATGGAAGCTCATCTTACTGTGATATATGATGGAGATTTTATGAGCCAAAGTGAGTTAAAGATTTTGTACATAGTCAAATAATCAATGATAACAAAAAGCATTTCTTACAAAAAGAGACAATTAGAAATCCTGGGTAAAGCCTAAGTTCTGCAGTGAAAGACTATTTGAAGTGCTTCAAGGATCAGATGATGCATATAACATAACGCCAGGTCTTTCTCTGTAACTGAAAATGTAGTCACGTTCAAACCCAAATTCATATTCTTCCTGCTCTATGATCTCAGTATAAAGAGAACACTTCAGTTAGTGGTGTGGATAGTGGTAGACTACTTTCCTCACATGAATAAGGCCCTGGGTTTTTAACTAGCATCACACACAAATAAAATGAAAATGAAGAGATCACCTTCATAAGAATTATAGCAGTCAGTTTTTATGGGAAATACTGTTAGCTTGGTGTGAATCATGTACCCATCTCTATACCAATTACCCGAACCAGGAGGAAAGGTAAATGGATTGACCTTCCTTGGCTTATATTCACTACCAGGCAAATGCACTATGTTCATCCTCCCCCTTAAAAAAAAAAAAAAACACAATTTCAGGGCTTACTAAAATGATTTCTCAGTAAGAAAACAAAGTAGTACTATGAGAAGAGAGAAGGATAGAAAAAAATCAAATATCCACTACAGTTGGTTTGGAGAATATTGTTCTCTGGATTGTACAGCAGGAGTCTCATTCACCAAATTAGGCTATTTCGGGGTTCATTTTACTTCGTCTTTGGTCCTCTACCTCATCACCTTTTTCCACATCTGACTGGGCTTCCCTTGCCATGTCTATGGTGCATAGAAGTTGATGATGACAGTGGAAGTACTGGCATAGATGAGCATTGTGGGTGGTAGGCAGAGGGAGTGGTGGCTTTGGCAATGCTCCTAAGAATTTATTCCTTCTTCAGTGTATTACAATGTAGGAAGCAAGGCTCCTCACCCAATCTAGTCAAAAGGCATTTCAGATACAGAATTCATATTTATTTGGAAACAATGAGAGATATCATAGTGATTTATGTTGTATTAATTAAAACCAAGCTTTTAAATATAGTCTTCATTTAGACACTAAGTCACAGTATGCCAATTCTCATTGCCTTTTCAAGTTTTTCTTCCCCCTTTCTCCAAGTAGGATATGTGGAAAGGTCAAAGATACCAGATGATCAGCCTTGCTCAGGACCAATTTAGTTCATTTCTCAGTCAAGCAAAATAAAGAGATAGCTTTTAAATCCTATCTCCATTTCTATTTCTTGAAAGTAAGAACCAAAGAGATTTACATCAAGTAAAAAATATATTCAACTACAGATCTTAAAATGATAATATTTACATTGAAAAATAATAATATTTACATTGAAAAAATCAGATAAAATAATTTCTTATATTAAAACAAATTTTAGTTTATATTGCATACTGAAAACAGAAAATAAACAGTTTATTTGCTTAAATAATCACTGAATGCTAATCAAATTATGTGTGAATAAATACAATATTTTCTAATTTTATCAATATCATCTGAATAAATCGAGTGCAACTAAATTATTTCAACATGGAAGGTTTTATTCTATAAGAAATAAGAGTTCCAAGCCAGGCGCGGTGGCTCAAGCCTGTAATCCCAGCACTTACGGAGGCTGAGACAGGAGAATTGCGAGTTCAAAGCCAGCCTCAGCAATGGCGAGGTGCTAAGCAACTCAGTGAGACCTTGTCTCTACATAAAACACAAAATAGGTCTGGGAATGTGGCTCAGTGGTCGAGTACCCCTGAGTTCAATCCTCAGTACCAAAAAAAAAAAAAAGAAAAGAAAAGAAAGAAATAAGAGTTCCAGAGTATTTAAAAATTTTCTTTTCTAATAAATATACCAATAATTTTAAATTCAGACATAGGAGAAACATATTCTATTACATGTATGCATTACATTAGCATATATATTCTACAAAGATAAACAAGCAGGCTTATTTTTTGAGGTATAACTAGAATAGATTATCACCTAAACAGTACTTTCCTCTCAAAAGCAAAGACATGCAGGGCCTTAACAATAAGCCCACAGGTATCTCTCAGGTAGATTTCCACTACTTGTAGACACAAGGGAAACAGAGCTCTCTTTGCTGTACCAAGGATAGTTTTAGGAAGAGTTCCTTCCAAAGTAGCTCAGGATTTTTCCCAGCCAGGGATTTTAAGACATGACAGAAAGCTCCTATTAACTTAAAATCCCAAAGGCTACCAGTTCAAGGAAAACAATTTATTTCCCAACTTGGGCATAAATCTAGCTCAAGAATAGGATAAGATGAGTATCCTAAGGCATTCTAAGGTTTTCATGATGCCTGTGCTTTCACTAAGAGATACAGAGCTACAGACTACAGAGCTACCAACTAAAGCCACCTGAAAATCAAGAAGTAAAAAACATTGTCCTGTGTTAATGAAAATCTGGAATTTTATAAGAAATCACTTCTGATAATAAGAAGTAAATTAATTTGTCAACCAATGAAATAACAGTCCATTATACTATCCTTTAATTTTTAAATTAAACAGTAATATAATATATTATGGTATCGGTACCTTTGAATTATTTGGATAGTTTGTTGGTATAGTGTCATTTGAAGATACCTAAATAACTTTGTGCTTGGAAATAAGTCCCCAAACTTTTACTTGTATAGGGAATAAGTTTACAAAACAAGTTTTCCCATCTAATATGCATTTTATATTGAAAGACAAGAAAGTTCATCTTATGATAATGAAGTTGATCTCTTAGTTATTGCCACTTCACATCTGCCTATGCTCCTTTTTTACTTAAGAGTTCCCATACTACACAAGTGAATTCTTGACAGGATCACCTCTATTTATCAATAAATCTGCACAAATATTTTTCATTTCTATTCAGATACTCCAAATTCAATAGCTCTTTCAAAAATTAACATCTCTATCAAACTCTCAGCCCTACCCCCTAAGTATCCTCACACTTTGAGGTAGTTAAAGAGGGGAGGAACAGGAATGGAGCATTCCTCTTTGGAAAGGGATTGAGAATCTGTTTGGCAGAATCATAAAATGAAAACAGAATATTTTTGAGTTTAGGTTATAGCTTTAATTTGGCTATTAAGACTGCATATCTCTTGCCTATACTACTATTATATCCCATTTGTTAATACAAAAACACAGAAGTTAGGATTATATTTATTAAGGAAAAACAGGAATAATCCAAATCTGAAATGATACCATAAATTCTTATTCAATTGTAGTTATATCTTCAAGGGATGGGGAAATAGAGTAGATGGATCAATGGATCAATCAATAGATAGATATATAGATAAAAATATTAAAATAGAAATGTCCTGTCAACCAAGCTATACCATGAACCCAAATTTCAGATCTTCCATGCAGAACTCTTATGCCTGGGCCACGTGTCTTATGTGGTGCAAAGCTTTAACAAGGCTGGGGTTTGTCTTAATTCCCAGAGATGGACAAAGCAAATATCTGCTAAGTCTATTCCCAAATCCAAAAGCTCATTATTTCAATGGTATGAAAATCCAATAATGCCACCCACGTGGAAAAGGAGAAGAAAGGCAACGTGCAAGTATCAGCATTCCAATATAAGTTTTACAGTGAGCTACTCATGGACTATTGTTTGACTTGCAATTATGATTATAATATTTTACAAACATCACCTTATCTAGAAAGTCATATTATTATATAAATTGCAATAAGTCCTGATAAATTAAATTCCAAAGTTGCAAGAGGGTTTCCATTTTATGCCCAAAGGTTCTTCCCTCTGTCTTCTGTGTTTTACTCCTATCTACCCTAACAGTAGCTATAGTGTGAATGTCACATCCTTAAGAATAGGATCACAAGTGATGGGTACAAACAAAAAACATAACTTTCTGTGATTCTTTTTTATTAGGGTAAAAAAATTATCATTCTTAATTTACCTAGAAGATTTCTTTAAACATTTAATTATCAATCTGGATTATATGTTTGTGTAGAATGGAATAGAAGAAAATGATTCCCCTAGTTGAGTTAGTCCTTTCTACTTCTGCTCCTTAAGGCCCCCAATTACAGATTTGCTAAGAGAAAAAAAATAAACTATTAAGCAGACTGTCTATCAAAAGACTAATGTCATGAGGATGTAGGAGAAAGGAGACATTAGTAGAGATAAACCTCTGATTCCCTCAGCCATTTAGAAGCAAGAGAAGTCATGTATAGGAACTGGATTGATTATAAACTTCAGATTGGACAGGTGTAGTAACAGTGGTCTATTTAGTATTTTTTTAAATAAAGCCTAACTTCTTCTTAGTTCTATACCAGAAAAAATAGAAAAAAATTGAATCTTTTTATTTGACAAATGGTACCATAAAAATGTGGGTGCAACCAATCTGGGAAGCACTATGGAGATTCCTTAGAAAACTTGGAATAGAACCACCATTTGACCTAGCTATTGGTCTATACCCAAAGGATTTAAAAACAGCATACTACAGTGATGCAGCCATGTCAATGTTTATAGCAACAAAATTCACAATGGCCAAACTGTGGAACCCACCTAGATGCCCTTTGGGGATGGAGAATATCATGCTAAGCGAAGTAAGTCAATCCCAAAACACCAAAGGTTGAATGTTTTCTTTGATAAGTGGATGCTGAGGGGGAATGGGAAGAATGGAGGAAATTTGGATTGGGTAAAGCAGAGGAAGGGGAGAATAGGGGGCATGGGAGTAAGAAAGATGGTGGAATGAGACGGACATCATTACCCTATGTACACGTATGATTGCATGAATGGTGTGACTCTATGTCATGTATACACACACACACATATATATTCTAAACCACTTCTGCTATAGTTAATAATGGACCAGAGAAAGACACTATGCAGTAAAAGACTTTTAAGTAATAAAAAATAGTTCTCTCCTCAAAAGTCAAATTCTTTTTCATTGTTGCAATACAGAAAAAGAAATACTTTACATGAGAAACTATGCACATGTATCCATAGAATTCAGAAATAGAGTCATTAAGTAACTGGTTATACAAAGAGATAAAAAATTAAATTAACACAATATTCTTTAGGTTTTGTTGTTGTTATTGTTTTACTTTTCACAAAACAGTAAATGTCATATGTTTCTCTATTTACAATTTATCTTTGGGGTAATGGGGACCTGTTTAGAGTTAGGTAGAAGTAAACTGGCCAAGCAGGCTCTGAATACATTTCAATACAAGACACACAATTACACACATACACACAGGGAATACCATCTTGGCTCTTAAGATATTTTATTCAAAATTCAGTTTAGTTACAACTCGTAATGAAGAAAAGCAGTAAGGTATAAGTCATATCAAAATTACTCCTAATCTCAGGACAAGGCACCCCTTCTAAATTCTAGTCTAAAGAACACTTGCTATATTAACACACCAATCAATGTCCTGAGTCTGGCTAAATGAGAAATTGTAATTGCTCCATAATATTATACACAATTTAAAGCAACAATATGTTCTTAGAAGACAATAAAACAAACAATTCTCCAACTGAAAACAGAGATGAAAAAACAAAAGGAACCTATTATTTGTTGATCAGTATAGATTTTTGTCATGATTCATAAATCACTCTTGTAAACAAGAAAAAATATTTTACAGAAGCATTTTGAAACTTTCAAATCCCATTTGGCTGACGTACCAATCCTAAGATAAAAGATTTCATATATACTCCTCATTGTTCTGTGCAGTAAATAGAAGCAATGAAACTTGAAGTTGTATGACATTATACAGCAGACCAGAGGCATCCAGGGGAAGGTCCCGAGCCTTCAAGCTCACAAGTACTGTTCATTTCTTCAGACTAGAGAGCACAAACCAGACATTTTCATATATATATATATATATATATATATATATATATATATATATATATATATATATATATAAAATATATATAGTGGGTATTTTTACATTTCAAAGTAAATGCTTAAATTGTGTGTCAAGATGTACAACTTTGGAGATTTGCCCTAAAAATCTCAATTTAAATCAATTTAAGTCTACCTTAAGCAATTATATTACCTGGGAAAATTCACTCTTTCATACATTAAGAATTAAGAATTAGGTAAGCAGTATAGTGATAGCTCATTTAAGTAGTTGGCATGATTTTTAATTTACCATAGACTTGGTTTACCAGTCCATCGTCCTTCCCTCAGATACTTAACCAGATCCTGTGGACGTGCATATGTTTGGATTCTTGTTACATTGTGGCCCTTCAGAGAACTAATCTCATACCTTAGAATTGTTTTTTTATTATATTCTAGTTTTAGTTTTTTTCTGACTCTCTTGAAATAGCCTAGATTAATCACTTTCAAAAGCCACAGTAACTTGGTTCTGCCTTCTACATTCATTATAATCATTGCTCAAGATCACCTTTTCCCATAGAATCTATGTGACCATTCCAGCCTATAATGACCAAACCTTTCCTGAAGTCCAAATAGTTGCTTAGAATTTACTCGTGTTTACTCATGCTTTATAAATATTCAAATGTACTTTACTCAGAATATTTCACTAATATTTGACTTTTCAAATAACTACAATGAAAACTCTTTGAATTAAACACATCTTTAATAGCATTTTATTTGTAGATTACAATGTGCATGACTCAAAAATAACTTCCTGACCCTCAGGAAAGTCCCCATCCTGGACCCTATTTTCTCATTTTATTCTATGGTCAACTGCGGTGTTCATGATCAACACTGGACATGAAAAGTGAGCAGATTCTCTTAAGATTTTAAAAATAACCTACCAGAATGACAGATTTGCTAGGTGTTTTTTTTTTTCTTCTTCCCACTGAGAAGTCAGAACCTGAATATGGCTTTAGTCAGAAAATCTAAACTGTTATTAAGACAATGAAGTAATCAGACAACTGGGAGCAAGCCCACTTTCCTTGCACAAGATTGATATGTAGATGGATTGAGATAGAAGTTTGAAGAGAGATGGCAAAGAGATTGTAAATGAGATATCCAAGAAAGAAAACACAATGCCTTACCTTTTTTTCCTTTTGGTCTTTCTTTTTCTCCCTGCCTTTCCTATCTCTTATGTTATATTCCTGGTTAATCTTGATTAAGCAAATTTTCTAGGTAAGTAATTTTTTTTCCTTCTTATCAAATTCCATGTCTGTGTCTGGTGAGTTAGTAAGTAGGTCACTTCCACCAGTTCTGTTTCTGATTAAATTAAATGCCCAGAGGCTCGCTTTCAGCCTCAGAAGATGATACAACCCAGATCTCTTAGAGAGAACATCTCTGTACCTGTAAGATTTTTAAAGTCCAAATATGCCTCCCTTCACCTACAGCATCCTATCCCTCTAGAGCCCTCAGGTACTCACTTCTTTGCCTTTTCAAGATGCTTGTGTCTTGACCCATCTCTGCATCCTCTAGTTTATCAATCCCCTCCCCTGGGGCTTTCTTCTTTTCCTATTCAGCATGAATCCCAAGATTGGTGGTCTTGATGCACTCCTACAAACAATATTATATTTTTATCCTTTGAATACACTGACCTTCAAACTCCCACCTTTTTCTCAATCCACCTGTAGGGTTCACCTTCTAGGCTATTGAGTACATTAAGAGAAAGCTGCAATGGATGAATGAAACCCTTGTTCTCTAGTTACAGCTTAGTTGCCCATGCCCCTCTGCCTGTCTCTCCTTTGTGTTTTGCTTGTTTTTCCATCATTCCTTCTCTTATTTCCCTGCGCACCTAATGCAAATCTGTGTTATTGCCTGAAGCTCACTCTCTATACCTGCAGCATTTAGTTCTCTGAGCAACAGAGAGAATCATTTTTCATTTCCAAAGAAAGACAGAGAGGAGATCTGCCTGTAAACCACAGCTCACATCGAAATCCTTTTGTTTGCTTATTGCTTTTATTTATTTACATATAAACATGAGTTTGTGTGCTCATATGTAAAAAGTTTATTTTCTTGATTTATTAGAATATTAGATAATACATGCAAATAATATATTTCCATTAAAACTTAGGATATTATTTTTAGATTGAACTCCAGAATCATCTTGATTTGGACTCAATTCTAGAGAAGCAAGGAGGACTGAAATTTTGTATGGATTTTTTTTTGTGTGTAAAATATGTATTCTTCATCATTTTCTTTCAAGAGCAAAATAAACTTATTGTAACCCTTCAAAATCTAGTTCATATTTTTCATTATGTACTTTCTACTATATTTTATTATGAACTTAGATTCAAAGATATTTTGGAGATACATAAAAATTAATGGAGTCTGTGAATATGAATGTACCATTTTGGGGTAAATGACTTTAAAAATGAGATTTACTGAGATTTGAATTATATGCATTAAAATAAGATTTGACAAAAAAATACCTATGTAATTACAACCATCATCAACAGAATATTTTCATCACCCTGGGAAATTGCCTTTACTCTGTGCAGTCATCTCAATGTCTGGATTGAGAAAACCACTGCTCTATGTTCTGTCATCATAGCTTAATCTTGCCTATCCCATATAAATGGAAACATACAGTATGTGTTATTTTGTATCTGATGTCTTTTACTCTGCATAATGTTTTTTGAGATTCATTGGTGTGACTGTACAATAGTTTCTTTCTTGTTATTGTTACATAGTATTCTCTGTTATGGGTATATATGTTACATTATGTGAAAAAGCCTTTTCATGGCTTTAAATCAGATTTTAGATAACTTATCATAAAGTGCAATAGTCATTCAAGTAAAATCTTATAGATCTCCAACCCTGTTCCATCCCTAGGGAAAAACTACTGCTATGAATCAACAACAAAATTATTTTTTATGTAAAATACAGGCAGTCCTCTGCTCTACCTATTAGAGTTTTAATCAGCAAAGATAATTAATAAAAACAACATGATGAGATATCTGTTTGTTTTATTTTTCTATTTCTTCTGCCTCTGTATTTTGTCACTTGGAGTGACATTGAGATGCCTCAATGTCACTCCTCCAAAGCCAGGGACCAGATTCAGAGAGTTGAGCAAACTACTTAAGCTTATCTTTAATAAGCTATTTGGGTGAATGGTGAAAATCATTCATGGAAATGCATATTGTTGTCCAGTTTAGCTTATTAGCAAGGATATATAACAGAAATTTTAAGGCCAACATCTTAGTTTTCAATTAAGACTATATCAGATTATAGTGGTTACAACAAACACATTCCTTGAAGAGTTAAAGTGATGAGAATCCTGTTAGATATTTTTTTAAAAAATATTTTTTTAGTTGTCAATGAAATTTATTTATTTATATGTGGTGCTGAGGATTGAACCCAGTGCCCCATACATGCTAGGCAAGCACTCTATCACTGAGCCACAACCCCAGCCTTTGTTAGATCTTAATTGCAAATGAATTGACAATTTTATAGAATTTTATAGTCATGTATAAGGCCATCCTTATATTGATACAACTAAAACTACAAAAACTGGAAATACTTCAGGATCATCAAAACAAATGTCTCCCTCTTAACCTATAAAAAATGCCTTTGTTTTATGCACACAAAACATATACAATTATCATTCAAAATTAGCTTTTCAAAGTCTGTGTCACCAAAAATATGTCTAAACATTGTTCTTCTTATCCTTCCCCCCCAAGCTTGAATATTAAGACTAAAGGAAATTTCCTGGACTATAAAAGATAATCTAGGAATGTTAAATTAAAAAAAAATTAATTGTAGATGAACACAATATCTTTACTTTATTTATTTATTTTTATGTGGTGCTGAGGATTGAACCCAGTGCCTCAAACATGCTAGGCCAGCGCTCTACCACTGAGCAACAACCTCAGTCTTGGATGTTCATTTTTGAACAATAAATTACCCACTCAAAAAAAAAAAGTAAAGTCATCTAGTGCTTCAATAAAATCAAATGAAAACTAACCATCAGCTATTTGAACCGTGTTTGTCTTAATATTGGGAATGCTTTTTTGTTTGATTGTTTGTTTAGTAATATTTGTACATTTCTATTTCTAGACTTCTGAGTACTTATTCTTTTATCTTGTGTATTACAAAGTTTTAAAGAACAAATATGCATATTTTAAGTGGAATTTAAATAGTATCTTGGATTTTTTTCCATAGATATATTTCCTTCTAGGTCTGCTTTATTATTGTCAGACTTCATTTGATCTGCACCAAATCAGTCATTTTTTTTGCATTTATTCTTAGTTCACCACTAATATTGACATATTTGTTGATTAAACTTTGTATTTTCCACTCCAAATTAAGTAATATGGACTTTAATCAAAATTGAGCTCTCCTTATGTAGTGCCAGCAGCTAAAAAGATGGTCGTAGAAGGCACAAAATATAAAGTATTTAGATCTTTCCTGAATGGTTTTTGCAGTATAATGTTGTGTAACTTCTAAAATATCAAGCTGTGAATGTTACCAAATCTCAGCAGTACAATATCTGATATAGTTTCACTTGTTAAATGGCAATGTTCTCCTGTCTTTCCAAGAGCACAATAACTCCAGCATACACAGGATAGTCCAACTGGAATCGTTTCACAAAATTCTCAGAATATTATGATTTTTAAATACCACTAAGAAGATTAATAATATTAATATCAAATATTTGAAGAATATATTTAACTACTTCATTTAATAATTGCTATTTGGTAAGAAATCATGTTGATATTAAATATTGAGCACAAATATTCAAAATAAATTATCTGTTTAAATTTAGAAATATCTTTGCCTGTTTTTCTCAATTTCAATATGAAGTATTTTTTAACAAGCTAAATTAAATATGCTCCCGAATATTCAGGCGAACCTTTAATAATCAAACCCATTCATTTTCCCGCCAAACAATGATCTATTAATCTGGTTTAGCTCTACACCACTCTTTTTATTCAATCATAAGTCTCTGCATATCATATTTTATCACCATCACCTTTTCCTGATTTAAATAGCTAAGAAATGATGGTGAGAGCTATAATGGGATGCTAAGTAACACTTTTTCTGTTTTCTCAATTTGGTTAAGAACATAAGCCTGAGAAAAATAGGTGATAAGTTTTCCCAATTTCAAATAGACATCCTTTGCTACAGAAATGGAAATTCAACATATTCCCACCCCAGTTGCTAAAGAGGAGAAAACAGGAGACCAGTTTGTAGAGGGTATTTTAGACAAAATTATCAGAAGGGAGTTGTCTGTGCTTTTCTTCCTCTACCCACGATGCCCAATACTGTTTTGAGTCAACTAACTTGGTGAGATCTACTTATTCATTGCATTTACCTTTTGTTCTTTAAACATGAAGGCTAGTGTTTTATACCCTTTACTGAAAAGCTAAAGGCAAAGAGACAGTTGCATTTGTCTCTAATGTCAGAACTAAGGTCAACACTCACTTCCAAACTTTGGCTGTAAACACATATACACACATGATAGGAGGCTGGTTTGGAGAAATCATCTGAAGGGGTCTGGACAGGAGATCTGAAATCACAGATGAGGTGATACTTAAGGAGCTTTGGCACAGGACATCTCACTAGACACAGAATTTGAGGAGGTAATCCCCAACCATGAGCCATCATCTACTGAGGGAAGAGTTTAACATTGAAAATAATTGATCTACAGAGTTTCAACCAAGTATTCTGCACGTTCCTAGGCAGCATATGAAAGTCTGCCAGGAAAAAATTTCAGAAACTGGAGTAAGATATCACCAGCTATATAAAACTTTGCCATTTTTTCTTTAATATTCCTGCCACTTCCCACATTGTCATCTGCCAAGTGTTGGTCAGGCTTGCCTGATCTTGTGTGAGGAAATAAAAAGTATTAAATTCAATGAGAGGAAAAGTTGTTGAAATTATGTAAAAAGAATTGTTTCTTAATACCTACAAGTGAACAAAAAGTTCTGGGAGTTGAATGAAATACTGAACAAGTGGAAAAAAGAGGAATTTGACACCATCTTTTAAAGTAACTGATAAAAAGAAAGAAAATCACTTTCTGCATTATAGCCTGTCAAATCCAATCCATTCAATAGTTTGATTATGAATAGAAAAAACCTAGTAGAACAGTTCTGATAAAGCCTACTTTAAATAATAAGCAACCCAACCTCGAAGTACCCACCCATGATAAAACATGCTATAACTCAAATCCCTCAAGCTACATGGATTTGAAAGTTTTAAACAAAATAGGTTAAGGATATACCTACCCAGATATGAGTAGAAGCATAAACTGTATAGCTGATTATTTCAAGGAGGAAACATTTAATATAAATTTGGTAATATTGTAGAGTTAATTCTCAAAAGGCACTTGGAGGCAATCTGAAGTAGGAATAAAAATATCTGCTCATTCTCATTGCTTTTCACTCTTCCATCTACATAGACAAGAGCCTGAGTGACATGTTTTTAAGAGGCTTGCCTATGTCTAAGTGTAGGCTTGGCCTTGTCTAAATGTAGGCTGGCTCATCCATGTCTAAGTGTGGTACTTCTGTGCCATGTGAGAGTCACATGAAGCAGAGAGAGTGGAAAGGTCCATCATCTCATAATCAAATTGGGTTTATACTAGTCTCAGTTGTAAAATCCTGGGTCTGTATAACAAGGGCAATTGCAATAGCTGAGGCTTGTAGAGTTGATCAGTGATCTGATTCTGAATATGATTTATAATATTTCTTTTGGATTTTTAACTATATCTAACTGTATATACTTTTGGTTATATTTACTAAAAGAAAGTACTTTTTCATGTGGTTTTAATTTGATTTTAATTTTTGAAATTATATAAGGTTATATATAAGGAAGATGATAGAGAATATTTGAATTGTGGTTCACCTATTCCTTTAGCTGATGTCACCCATTTTCCTGCTTTTCTCTACATTCATTGATCACTCTTTTCATATTTCATTTTCAAGATCACAGTGGAGTAATTCCAGCTCAGTCCTTGGACCTGACTTTTCACTTCTGTCCACATGTCCTCTCTCTTAAAGAAGGCCTTTGATTTAAAAAGGAGCTTATTTGAGCTCAGATAGTTAGTGAGTGTATCTTTAATCCCAATGCTTCCTCTGAACTCTAAACATGTGTCTAACCACTAATTTCAAAGGAATTTCAAATTTATTTGATATATTCTGCTACATCATGTAGTTCTTCAGTAAGAACTCACTGATCCAATTTTATCATATAGAAAGTGATATAAGTTCTAATATGAATGTCATGTTGGTTCCTATGTGATATTTCCCAGCATGGCATGTATTAAAGTCATTTATAGCAAATTTTTTCCAATGAAAAAGAGAGCCTTAGTAATCCATGGAGATCTTTGGAAAAAGCTAAAAATTCAACAAAAGCACTCATAATGGCTAGCTTGATAGTATTAAAAATCACTAAATTTTCAAAGCATTAAGTTGTCAGTAGAGCTGTGAGTATAGATTATGATGATTCAAAAGCATGTATTCAAAGGCATTTCTCACTGTGTTAAAAAAGGTATGGTGGCACATCCTCTAATCCCAGAGATTCTGAAGGCTGAGGCAGGAGGATTGAAAACTCAAGGCCAGTTTCACTAATTTAACAAGGCCCTAAGAAATATAGTAAAAACCTGTATCAAAATAAAATAAAAAAGAGTGGGAATATAGGTCAGTGACAGAGTACATGCCTAGCATAAGCAAGACCCTAGTTTTGATCCTTAGTTGTGGAAAAAAGAACTTGCATTTTTTACTTTTTAGAGATTGACAGAACCTTCGTTTGTGATAAGTTCAGGAAAAATAATCAGAAATATAAGTCTTGGATACTAGAATCATTTTTACCATATAGAAAGCAATGACTAAACATCCTCACATTTACCTTCATCTACTGGAAAGGGAGAAGCTTAGATACTTGATTGCTAAGTCTGTGCAGTTTTAAAAATCATCCAAGGTCAACAGCTTGTAAGAAATAGCGAATGAAGTAGAATGGAATTTGCTAGTCTTTTTTTCTTAAGTACTTTGCAACAAATCAGGGAAGTTTTGGACAAAACAAAACAAGAAATCATTTTATTAAATCATTGAGTACAAAATAAATTGCTGAAATACTTCAAAAAAGAGTGACATCAAAATGTCTCTTACTTTATTTGGGAGATGGATTGGAATATTAAAGATAGGTAATATCAGGAAAAGAGTAGCCCCAGAGGAAAACGCTGAACTAAGATGTAATAGTAAAGACTATGGTGTGGTTAGTACAAAATAAAATTGTATAGATAAATATGTGACCATATTTTGAAGGTTCTTAGAGATAGGCAAAGACGTTTGTACTTGGTAGCAGAAAAATACAAAGAAACAAACACACTGAAATTGTGGCATTTATCAAATGATGCTCTTTTATTACAGGTTTGCTTTAGTTTCATAAAGCCCAAAACTTATTTTGTTTTGCTCAATTTTTCTTAGGCTTAAGATAACCAGCTTCCCTTTAGAATTAATAATTTCAGCCAAAAAAATGTGCATTTCTGCTGACTCCTTAATAATGTCCTAGGTATTTTCCTTCCATAAATTCATGGAACTATCTCCTTCAGTGTCCTCCAGTCTTTGTCTGATAAGTGAATCTATCACTGTAATTGACATTTTGAAGATAAGAAGAAAAATTTTCTTTATTGGATAAATGAATTTTTTGAAAAATGACAAAAGTGATGAGTAAATATCTACTGCCTCTTGATTCAGAAGTATCTGTTTTGTTTCCAATAAAATACAGGTAACCTAGGTTGAGTTTGAATGTTTTATAACACATAAGACCACAGAAAAGTTCATGCCATCAAAGTCTCTAGATTGTCTACAAACATATTTTAGGAATAGTACATATTTACTGCCACAGGTAGATTTATAGTATGGTGGTATGATTCACATAAATCAAAATAGAAACCACATCCCACTTTGGCTTGCAAATATTTTTTTCCACTACATTATGCATGTATTCTTTTTCTCTGCATCTCATCTCACAAAACAGAACCTGGTAAGCTAAGTTTATTTTCTTCCCTGTTAAAATCTTTTTGTCACTAGAGTACATCATGTAATATATTCCTCATTATGAGGTTAGGATATGATTATGAAACTGTGGTACAGACAGTGCTAGGGTGAAATAGTATTGAGCCCCCTTCCCAATTAAAAGGCAGAGAATTAAAGATGGTCTGTTTTGCTCCTAGAGATGAGTAGTCATTCAAAAGTTCTTAAGCTTATGGTGAGAGAATAAAGCTTTAGAGTAAAGGAGAATAGAGTAGCAAAGGAGTCATTAGGTAACACATTATACTGTTGCCTCCTTTTGTAAATTATCTCATTTTGTTGATATATCCATGCAACTTGCTCATTTTAAGCAAAATAAAAAAAAGGGAAAGCTTTTTATCAGAAGCAGGAAGTAAAGTACTCCTTAGAAATAGAAGATGTATACACATGATGGACACTTTAACAAATGTAATCTTAGCTACTAATTTTAAAGTCCACTTTGAGATAAGCAAATAAGAGAATTCTAAGATACTCGAAACCTCAATCTTTTCTAAGTACTTCTGCCACTTTCCTTTCTATACTGCTGGGCACAAAATTCTCTTATGGAAAAATATTAATATATTATATTATATATATTATAATATATTATAGGTTCACAGAGAAAATTCTCACTGTGTGATCTCTTTTACTAAACATTCAAACATTTCCATTATTTCTGTTAGGTAGCCCCAGGTTTTTGTTTCTATAGATGCACTTTTCTAAGTCTTATATTAAAAACCCACAAATAATTTACCATTTGGATCACCCTCCAAATGCCTGTATATCACTCAGGCAGCTGCATAAATTATCAAATTCAAATTATCTTTTTTATCTTCAATTTTACATTTACATATTGCTTATGTATTTTATAAATATTTTCTTAAGATAGTGATATTTCTTTTGTATTGACCAGTCTTTTGTAAACTATCAAATATACCTCTAGTCAAAGTGTTTTATTCCATTATACTTTCAACTCTGCATTTGTTTCCTTGAAATCCATGAATAAAACATCGAAAAACTATTCCAGTTTTGATATTTTAGCTAATAAAATGTTGACAGGTGTTGAAAACAAGTGAACAATATATAAAATGCAGCTTTAGGGTTACCCAAATTTGTTAGAATTTTCTCAATGAAAGGAACCACTCCTAGTTTCACTGCAGTGACCAAAACATAAGTTTGCTTTATTTTATTTTGATTTTAACTTATTTGAACTGATACAAACAAAAATGTATACTTATTAATGGGATGTATTGAATATCATAATATTCAATACATGTATGCATTAAGTAATGTTTAAATTAGCTTAAACATATTTATCTGCTTAAACATTTATCATTTCTTTATGATGAAACCTTTCAAAATCCTTTCTTCTCATTTCTTGAACTATAGAGTTTAGAAACTTAATAGATTTAGTTGTGGCACTAACTTTCCTTCAGTGTTCTTTTAATGAGTTTCAGTTATTTTTATGAGTTTTCTTGATCCAATCAAGTTGATTAAAATGGTTAGTACAATAACAGGATAATATTTCAAAGGGCCAAGGCAAGCAAATCATGAAAGTACAAAAGGGGAAAAATGGGAAGAAGAAGAAGGAGAAGAAGAAGAAAGTGTTTAATTACCAAAATCCTTTAGAGCAGGACAGATGGAAAACCGCCATTGTCCTAGTTTCCCCACTTCTATTTTTTTCCTAAACAGAATCTATTATATTCCTGCTTTCCAAAGAAAGAAATAGTGCCTTAATTAGCTTATTTTAGTTGTCACCTTCAAAATCTCAACAGCTTTTCATACCCTTTATTTTACCCATATTTTTATTTCTTATCATCATTTAATTAGGAAAAAAGATCTTTCTGTGCATTGAATTGACAAGTTGGAGAGACTACATTTTTGGGGGGTACCTGGGATTGAACCTAGTAGTGCTTAACCACTGAACAACATCTGCACCCCATTTTTGTAATTTACTTAGAGATAGGGTCTCACTAAGTTGCTTAGTGCCTCACCAAATTGCTGAGGCTGGCTTTGAACTCAAAATTCTCCTGCCTCAGCCTCCCCAGCTTCTGGGATTATAGGTGTGTGCCACCATGCCTGGTGAGCCTATATTTAATGGTAACTCTGAAAAATATTTAGGTATTTCATAAACAAAATTATAAATAGGTATTAAACATATTTAGCTCAGATTCTTGCTTTCCAGGTGTGTATTTTTCTGTCCCAAAGAAACCAATCCAGAGAAGTTCTATATTGTTATGTTTCCTAACTTTCCTGCCTGAGTACTGGATCCCTTCCAATTCATATGAGTACCTAACTTATTTACAAGAATATTGTAATCAACACATAAATTTAAATGCAGTGAAAATGGTATGTCTACATTCTTCTTTTTTAAATTTTTTTTAAATTTTAAATTCTTTTGGTACTAGGCATTGAATTCAAGGGTACTCAACCACTGAGCCACATCCCCAGCCCTATTTTGTGTTTTATTTAGAGACAGGGTCTCACTGAGTTGCTTAACACCTTGCAGATGCTGAAGCTGGCTTTGAACTTACTATTCTCCTGTATCAGCCTCCCAAAGTTCTGGAATTACAGGCATGAGCCACCACGCCTGGCTCCATTCTTCTTAATATTGCTCTGAAGACCATGTCATTTTAACTTGCTATTTTATTGTAATTTCTTTACAGCAATATGTCTTAGTTATATTCTTGAATTTGTAGGGCAATTCTATACAATATCTGTATTTTAAATACAAATGTTTATTATTGTTTATGAACACTCAAGTTTCAAACTAGTTAATGAATTTCCATGATACTAATCATCATTTTAAAGTCATAAATTTTGTAGGTAAAATCCGAAAAAAAGTTCTTCATTCATGTACAATTTTTTTAATACCTGAAAATTTATTTTGAAAAGTTCAGATACCTGTAATGTTTTGTTTCAAACTATTATCTTGTGGGAAACATACTTCTGGAAACTATGAATCTTTTCATGTGCTATAGATCGTGTTATAGAATGTATTCTATTCAATTGTGCTTTATGTTAAATATTGTTTGCTCTTCAAAATGTTTATTTAAAAATATATAAAGTATGATACTTGACATTGTACTTTAAAAAATAAGGAAAAAGAGACCCTAACTTTAAAATTTATTTTAAAAGCTATTTATAGGAATTCTGGAAAATTAAAATCAATAAAAATTCATTTTTCATAGTACCAAGATGTTTGACTTAGAGCATCAATATTATTGACTCTTTTCACAGTTTTATATTTCCTTTCCAAAGCCTAAGTTAATTTGATTAATTTGGAAATAAAATGTAAAATATTTGATCTTTGATATAAAGGGATTTTATATAAAATACATTCATTAACATTAATTAGTACTATACTGAAGAATGCATAAACACACAAAAAATAATTTTCTACATCATGCATATACTTCAGGTAGTGATCATCACTATATATAAAGTTACCTAAGCAAATAAGCAAAATTAAATACATGTTTTGGAAAACTTTTCAAATAATTAAAACAAAAATTTTAGAAGAAAATGCATGAATTTAACCTTAATTTTCTCATATGAATTTTGTTTCCATATTCATAAAATGCAGCTAATAATCTTGCTCTATTTTATATATCTGTATTTGTACTGGCCTATATAATATATCTGGTGATGGTTGTTGTTTTTAATACAGAGTAAAATTCAGATTCATGTGTATTCATGTTTTAAAGCCATAAATTTTATACATGTAATTTAATGCACTATATTTTTCTCTATGCTCTTCCCTGAAATTGAGTCCACAGTTCTAAAAACAGTTTTTAAAAATAAGTTTGAATTCCATCAGGTAAAGAATGTAGGTCTAACAGTTTTTTGTTTTGTTTGTTTTGTCTTATTTTTCTGGTAACCTTAAAACAGTCAGACAGGTACAATATAAAAATGGCCAATAAACCAAAATATAAAATATACTCATGTCAGGATGATAAAAGTACGCTAAAACTGTGCTGGCCTACATACAATCCTTTCAAATCTTAGCCACAATCACGAGTGTTTACTGGAAGTACTCCCACAGTATCTAAGGATCCAAAACTAATCAGATTGTCTTTTGAACATTTTAATAAAGAGATATGAAGAATGTAGCATTTTGATAAAAGAAAGCTGTGCGGAAAGCTAAGAGCTATGACTACGCATGGACTATTAGGGTAGTTAATTCTAAAAAGATGTAGCAAAATTAAAATTTTATTTAACTATGGAAAGAGAGGCACAAGGACAGAGGAGGAAATGATTCCCTCACACCTCCAACATCCAGACTTGATATTCCTATGTGACACCAGTGATCTTAATGTCTGTGAGCTGACATCCCTAATGCTACTCAATACATTTCAGTGGCTTAGAAAGATTCTGTTCTTTGAAGCTGGAAAATTTATGAAAACACTATGTTCACCAGTAGTTTCTTCTAAACTACTCTCGCTGTCACCTATGTAACAGCAGTGTGAAACAACTGAGTTATGTAAAGAAAATATCAGTTCATAAGTGAACAAAATTTTATGAAAATAGTGTACAAAAACTGATGGCAATAGTAAATATGCCAAGTACTGATGTTACTGCCTTTCTATCTATTGCATCTTAATTTCACTCTGCTCCTATGTACATTTCTTGCCTACATTTCATGACAGTAGGTCTTTATAGCCCTACAAATATCTTGTCAACTAGACTAAGGAACTCTGATGAATTGCAAGGGTCACACTAATTGTGCTACATTTTCAAGATTCTCAAGTTGTTGCTAAGTTTCCTATTGCAGTCTTTCAGGGAATCTGAATTGCCAAACAAATAATATGGATAATAGTGCAATTAGCATTCTGGAAGAAGAAAAACATCTCAAGTAGGTGGCCATACAAGGTTGAAGCCAAAGAAAAATGTTTATAGAAATGCCTGTCGCAGTCAACCACTGGTTTTTTTTTTTCTCTTTCAAACAAAATCTTTATGTAAGGTTTAATTTTAGTGCTTGAATATGTGGAGACTCATAAAAGTGGTTGATGAGATAGAAACAAGTTGACACATATTCTATCCCTAAATTGGTTCATTCTCTATTCCTTCTTCATATTTCCATATTTTCATCTGTAAGTGGGGAGAAAGATATTGCTTTGACATTTATTCCCACTTCAGAATATAAAAAATTCCAAATACAGTATAACTATTAATACACACAGAAAATAATCTTGCTTTCCCTCAAATATATGCATTATTATAGTATTATTCTGTATTATTTATTTGTTATACATATAAATCTTCTAAGTAAAGTTCCACATTTTAATATTTTATATATATATATATATTATACATTTATACATATTTATATTTTAAGTAAAGATCCTAAACCTTCTCCTCAAAGATGACTAGATAAAGATATTTATATATATATAAATATAAATAGAATTTGGCAATGTATGTATGAGTTCAAAAAAATATGTTATTATGGAGTTTCAGGATTTTCAAAGAATTAATAAAAAACTTATATAACTGAAATGAATAGGACATTATGTTGACCAACATATAATAATATTCTAAGAATATCTGAGAAAGGAACATAAGGCTATTACAAGAGTCTCTTTTCATTATGTGAATTGAATTTTTTGACTACTATTATTTCCAAGGAAAATAGCATTAAGTGCATCAACATGCAATGTATTAGCAGTGATATTGAAAATTCAAGTAATTCATCTTAACTTTAAGTAAAATAACTGATTAATGAATGAAATAAACAATAAAATATCAAAATAAGACATTCTTTCATGAAAATATGGCTTTATGAGTTGTATCTCTTGAGTTTCATCTTTAATCATGTCAGTGCAGCCAGTACAGCAGCTGTCACACAATTGTATTATCAATTCCACATTTAACTTATGTGCATTTTGATGGGTTACTTGGAATGATTAATATAATTTTAACTTATGTAATGATATAGTAGTATTTTGATGTTAACTATTTGTTTTCAAAACAAAATATATAAACTCTAAAAACTAAAATTAACTTCCTTAAATGAAGCAATAGTCGAATATTTTTTCTTAAAAGCACAAATTTATTCTCTTATAGTTCTTTTTTTATAATTTCTATTTATTCCTTTTATATATACATGAGAGTAGAGTGTATTTTGACATATTATACATACATGGAGTATAGCTTCCTGTTCTTGTGGTTGTACATCCTGTGGAGTTACCCTGGTCATGTATTCATATATAAACATAGGAAAGTTATGCTCAATTCATGCTACTGTCTTTCCTATTTCCTCCCCTTCCCTTCCTTTAATTCCACTTTGTCTAATACAATGAACTTTTATTCTTCCCTCCCCCTGCTTATTGTGTGTTAGCATCCATATATCAAAGAGAATATCTGGTTTTGGGATTGGTTTATTTCACTTAGCATTATAGTCTCCAGTTCCAACCATTTACTGGCAAATGACATAATTCCATTATTCTTTATGGTGAGTAATATTCCATTGTTTATTTATACCACATTTTCTTTATCCATTCATCATTTGAAGGGCACCCAGTTTGTTTTGATAGCTTAGCTATTCTGAATTGATCTACTATGAACATCGATGTGGGCTGAAGAGTCTAATTTTCCTGAAACAAGAAAATGCGGTAGATATAAAAAGAACACACTGTAAAAACATAATCATTGAAGAACAGTTCATAAATTCACACTGCATATTGCCATCCATGATGCACACTCAATTCATCCACTGATTAGATGAGATGTGCATTTGATTATCTCAATAAGCTTACACATTCACATCACTAATTCATATTATATGATGCTTAAAATCTTTAAGATAGACAATATAAGAAAACAATCCAAGATATAACAATTTTAATACATACACATTTCTTTACTAATGCACCCTTTGTATTTTATTCAAAATTCAAACAAAAAATAGACTATTCATATATATCAGCTAAGATTTAATAAAATGTGCATTAAGAAAGCACATGTTTAGGAGAGAAAAGAAAATCATAGAATATAGGTAGAAGAGAATAAAATAATGTACAAATCATAATGAAGATTTTCCTGAAAACTTAGAAAAATTATTTAACAAAGCATAATGAAACTATAATTATGAACTCCAGTTGTTGTAAAATCTGAAAGGTACAATATTAAATCTACTAGATTCTCTACAATGTTGTAGTTCTATAATTTTGTGTCCTAATTTAAAACCTCAAACTGTTTTATGCTAACTTTTGTATAGCTCACTTCATGAAGCATTTGAGCAGACATATAATAGAAATATCACATACACAGAGATGGATAGATGAATGGATAAAGATATAGATGATACAGATATAGGTTATAGACATAGATTACATAGATACAGATATATTTCCAAAACTACTTTTAAAAGTTTCCAAATAACACCCTCACTAGAGTTAATGTAATCTAATGAAAACTGAGTAGGGCTTAGAAACAAAGCATACTTGATTTTGGTTCATGGCTATAATTTTTCAATTGTTCACACAATGTTCTTTTGAACTGGTAGGTTTCATCTTGAGACATACTTATGTAACAGAAAAATGGAGGTAAAAATACTGAACTCGTATGATTAATATAAGGATTAGAATCATCACATACCAATTTTGTGCCCTTTAGTATTATGTAAATAAACAGCTGATATCATAATTTTCATCATTATATACTCATCCATAACAGGTATGTATATACTATCTACTTAATTTGTTAATTGAAGAGACATCAGAAATCACATAAATACACACAAGTTGTTTTTTAGAAAGTAAAATTAATCATTTAAATGATGTGCTAGTTCAATCTGCTTTTTCACATATCAATTTTCATAAAACTGTAGTCAGTTTTTGAAATTAATCTATTTGCCATATCTATTTCCAAAAAGCTTAATGTTTTGGGGGAGAATTGTAACATTTATTTAATCTTGGTTTTTAGAATAAAATTATTATAAATAAATTGCTTGATGAAATAGTTGATGGTATCACATTAATTTAAAATTGTTTTCATTGTTTATAAAATTTAACTTATTTTCTATGTGATTTTGTAATAAGCAATATGATTGTGCAGAGATAAAAGAAACATGTTTAATGTGAGGCACCTTATTTAATATTGACAGCAAGGTCAAGCTTTCCAAGTACATATGTGTAAATTTAACATAATGGGACATATATGACCAGAACATACATTATATATGCCTGCATAAGTAAACATATACTCTTCATAGCTGTAGCATTCATTTCATGATGAATTTGTGATATTCCCTAAGATGTGCATTTCAAATGTGAAGAAGACAATCAGGATTTAAAATAATTTTCCTGTGTCATTTGGTACCATTTTAAATGGTAAAGTATTTCACAGAAATAATTATAAGAATAAGTGTGTTATGTCCATGTATCAGTGCATATTTGAGTTATAAATAAATAAAAATGTATAAATTGAAAACAAATGAGAATAAAAACAAAAGTTTCCATTCAATATGAGGACATGGAATCAAAAATCATTTGCAGCTGGGTGCGGTGGCTCAAGCCTGTAATCCCAGCAGTTAGGGAGGCTGAGACAGGAGAATCGCGAGTTCAAAGCCAGCCTCAGCAATGGCGAGACGCTAAGCAACTCAGTAAGACCCTGTCTCTACATAAAACACAAAATAGAGCTGGGGATGTGGCTCAGTGGTCGAGTACCCCTGACTTCAATCCTCAGTACCAAAAAAAAAAAAAAATCATTTGCCTGCCTTTGTGTTGTTTTTGAAACTTCAGAATATTTAATTGGTTTTATTTTATACAAAAATAAAAACATAACCTCTATTCATTTAGGGATTTTACATGGCTTTCTAAAATAGGCACACTATTCCTATTTTTTCAAGAAGACACTATAACATCAATTATAGGAGCAGTGAATGTATAAACTAAATATTTTAATTTATAATAATAGTTATTGTCAAACACATTTGGGGGAGGGTACTCTAAAGGGTTAGAGTTTGTGGTTTCAGTCTATTTAGCAATTCATGTTTTCAAATTGTAGGTTTGCACTTCAAATGGCTCTATCAATTTCACATTTAAATAGTATGAAATGCATAATTGATGTAAATACTATAAAAATAAAATTTAAAAGTCATATGTCTGAAATATTTTTCCTTTTTTAAGTAAATTTTTATTAATTCACAGAGAGCAGATTAAAAAAAAAAATCTGTCCTGTGAACACTTTCTATATTCTCCTGTGAGACACCAAATCTAATTATGCTTTACCTACTGACAGATCTGTTCTGTGTGCCATCATTACAATACCACTCTCTGTAAACCATGAGTTCAATAACACAATTTGCTTGGCTAATGTTTGTCTATTTCTGTTAATTTGTGATAAATGTGAGGGTGATGGTGTGTTTCAGGGTGAATTCATTATGACAGTATCTGGTAGTAACCAAACATGAGTTTTGATGATTCCTCATTTAAGAAATTCATGGGTATTTTTTTCTAAACATCAGGAATAACTACATTGTTTTGCCCACAAATCCACATCCACACACATACACAAATCTCAGAGTTTGACTGCTATAAGATCAATCATCATATCATTTTTATTTTCTCATTTTAAACTTGCTTAGTGTGACATATTTTTAGTTTCTTTAACTATATAAGGCTAGGCTCAAATGCAAAGGAAAAAAATGGAAAATTGAGTATTTGAATTTTCTATTTCCCAAGAAAACTACATTAAATTATCTGTAGGAAAAGAAGATACCAACATATTTGAGGGAATTTTTTTTCAAAATTAATCACATTTGCCTTCACTCATGTCATTACTCTATTATAAAGTGACTTTTATGGGGCTAAATTTCATTTGTTCCAAAAAGTACTGTAGCTTATTGAATTTGCAAAACAAAAAATATATTTGATATCATTCCATGTATAAAAGAACTTAAATAATTTTATACTAAAGGTAGATTTCATGAGGGCAGATCATTTTTTCTAATATTATCATTGCTGAGTCCTCAGTCCCTTAGAACAGGGTCTGGAATGTATTCTATAGGTAATTAATAAATAAAGTGATAGTGAATAAATTATAAAGTGGGTTCAAAAAGTAGCTGTGTTAATACAGTTTGTGACAAGTTTCTATGATGCAATATTTTCACTAAACTCTCCTCACCACTTAAACTATGTTGGATCACATTTTTATCCTTGGCTTCTATAGGAAGTGGTAAGGAGAGATATTGAGGCTATGTGTTATAATTTTGATATCAGGTGTCCCCATAAAGCTTATATGTGTGACAATGTAAGAAATATTATAGGTAAAATGATTGGGTTATGAGAGCCTTAACCTAAGTAGTATATTAATCAATCAATCATATGCTAGAAGTTAACTAAGTGGGTGATAACTATAGGCAAGTAAGCTGTGGCTGGAGAAGGTGAGTCATTGGGTTTTGTCTTTGAAGGATATATGTTGTAAGTAGTGAGGGGAGTTTCCCAGTACTTCCTGATAGCCATGTCCTTAGCTTTTCTCCACCATACCCTTTTGTTATAATGTTCTCTCTCATATTGGTTTTAGAGCAGTGGAGTCTGTGGTCTATGGACTAAGAACTCTGAAACCCCTGAGCCCCAGATTAACTTTTCCTCCTCAAAATTGTTCTTGTCAGGTCTTTTGCTGACAGCAATGGAAAAGCTGACTAAAACACTAATCAAAGAAGAATACGTAATTTTAAAGATGTGTAGGGGAAATTGATTTTAAATAAATATAACATATAAATTAAAACAAGGGTAAAACTACTCTTGTGGAGCTATAAGTATTAGACAAATGTAGAAAAGCTATAGAAGCATTTTGGAAAGAACATGTTGATAAAGAACATTCTAGTACCTAAGACTGTAAGAAAACCCCCAATATTTCATCAGCTCAATTTCAGAAACAATGTACCTATAGTGCAACAACTTTACTGTTAGTGTAAATTATCTGATTGATAGTACAGGGCTCTTGACATGTGGGACTTTAGGCTTTGCAAAATTGAAAATGCCTGTGGGCTTATATTACAATATTCATTAATAGTTTTCATTTTTATTATAGGAATTAGAATTATAAAATACAGAATAGTACCCAATAATTTCTCTCTAAACTGCAGAAGTGAATATTTTCATCAATTACAGTAAAGAGCCAGGGCTAATGCTTGACTACCTGAAAATCCTAGTTCTTCTCACTACAACTTACTACAATAGCAGTATGACTGATGACTCATTCATTTCTTAAAGGCCACCAGTGAAATAAAGTTTCTATTGCTTTAAATGTGTGTTTCTAGGGTCTATTTAAAATGGAAGGAATTATTTCTTAAGATTTTACTTTTAATCTCAACTGATTTTAAAAGGAGCACAATGTTCTAGTGGCAAGAATACTTCAGTAGAAATAATAATTTGCATTTTATTTCCAACCTTACCAACAATTTCTTACTATTCTTCAGGAAGTCTTTTTAACATCCATGATATTTAATGCTCATATTTTAAAACTGGTATAAAATATTTTATCACAAAATTAATGTTTGTATTTTATAAAATTTTGAGTGTGGTTTTAGGTTTTCTCTTGTGTGTGTGTGGTACTGGAGGTTCAACCAAGGCTTCACACATATTAGGCAATTGTTTTATCACTGAGTTACATGCTCATCCCTAAAAAGATTTGTGTATAGATTTATAATAATTTAAAATATTATAATTTTCTTTGTTTTTTTTCTTTTTGAATATAGCAGAATATTGTCAATTAAAATGAACTTGTAATATATTGTATTTATATAAATGAAAACATACAGTTTTTTTTCAAAGTTATACTTTACACTATCAGAACATAGAAAATATACTATAGGCATTTTTTTGGACCAAATGTTCTTTTGGTCATACATACACTATATGGCATGGTTATATTTATGTACATCCAGCTCCTTCTTTATAAATTGTTATACTAATTTCCATACAAGAATTCACATGGCAGCTTTCCTATTAATTGAATAGTTTAGTTCAGGTTTTTTCTGTACACATTAATGCATCAATAAACATTTTCATTTATATATACATACATACACATAATCTTCAGGTACAGATGCTTTTAGACATTCTGAAAATTAGAATTTTTAGATCAATGTCTATTACAAGGAGTAGTTCACATTTCTTTAGATTTTACTTGCTTACTTTTCAAAAAATCTGTGGCAAATGAAATTTCTGTTTTTTTCCATCACCAGTATGAAAAGGATCATCCTTTTCATTTTCACTAACATAACAGGAGAGATTGTAGGATACCTGAATGTCAGTTGCATCACCCTCATCCCTTGATGCTTAGGGTGAACATTATTTCTTAAGAACAGAGGCCCCACTTATCACTCATGTTGTCCTTTAGAGGAAACACTAATTGTATTTAAACCCCTGCTGAGTCCCTAAGGAGACTTCCCTCAGTAGTGGAGTGTGAGAAGGAGATATTTGTTGTGTTCTGCTGTTGCCATTCCTGTTGTTTCCCCATGTATACATGCACTGTGCCTGTACATGGGTGTCTGCATGCGTTCTACAGAAAAAATCTGCATGTGTTCTACAAAATATTTCCATGCATTGCTAAAAATAGTTCCTTTAGACAAGGACATTTGGTGAAAACATATAGATAACTTAGCACCTCATTCCTGTTCTTCTGTAGAGGAAACTCAAAGATATGACTAAGGATATATAGTCATATATATATACTCTGTGCTTTCAGCACCTCCTCTTTCCTCACCCTCACCTCATGATTGGCTGCATGCCTGACACGGAGCAATACCCCACTGGCTGTAACCTCAGGGCCATGTTTGCTCCGAGGACCCTATATAAACTGTCACAGTTCCTGAAATAAAAGGGTTCTGCATCTGGTTCCAGCAGAGCAGTTTTACCTAACCCCTGGTGTCTGCGGGAGTGACTCCGAGACCATCCACCGCATATCCTCCTCCCACAGGACTCCTTATTGCTCTTCTTAAGGGCCCCATACCTTCATTCCCTGGCACTCCAGCTCGTGGGCAGGCCCACACGAGGCACAACATAAATGACAAGGATATTTAACTTTTGTTTTCTCATGGTAATGGGAAAGGAAATGGGACCTTCAGATGCCCAGAGCCAAACTGCAGTAACACCACATACTTGTCTCTGTCTCCCTGACATACCTGGTAACCTCTGGGGCCTCAGCAGGGGTAATCCCTAGTAGCACTTCACTGTGCTTGAGCAGACCTAAGACCTCAACTGGTAGAGTTTACAAGAACTGTCTCTGACACTACAAAACCTCTTAAATTTCTTCATTGACCTTAATTTACATTACAAACTCTGTAGTCCCCCCCCCATGACCAATGTAGGCCAGTTGGTAGGACTGCTGGCTCTCAGCTAAGCTCCCTTAATATTGCCCTTTCAATATTGCAAGCAAGAGTTGATGAATTTTACATATATCACATAGGAACTGACCATGGCTCAAGCAAACATAGTATCACTTTTTAGAAATCCATCCCCAAGGAGAAAGGAATTATTTATAAATATATACTATGTATATGACATACATATATCTGGGGATGGATAGATAGATAGATAGGCACACATTATAGGGACCCATTATATATACACATTTGTCAATCTCTGTGTATGTATGTATCCATGAGTCTATATTGAAGTCTTTAAAACAATCTAATACCGGTGGGTTCAATTTATTCATGTTAACCTCTTCTCTGGTCCAATTTGTAAATTCCTTCTCTAAAAATGAAAATTCCAGTTTGTTATTTATAAAAAATTTGTTTTTGATTTTAGCATGCACATCATTTCACAGTTGCTAATTCATATCCTTGTTGATAACATTAGATTAGATTCATTACATTACAGCATTTATCTATAACTTTTTGTCTTTAGGCTGAAAGTATCTAGTTGAAACATTATTTACCAAAGTTGCTTAAGTTAGTATTTTTCCCCTAAATGTCTTAAGTGTAGGTATGTCATTAATTTGTTAATGTCTGTATTCCATTGTACTTTCCATTTGCACCCTGGTTGGTTTGAATGAGTTTTTTATTTATTCATTTATATATTTACTTGAAGTTTATGTAGACCATTGCAATATTTTGGAATGTCAGAGTTATAAAGATATGTAATTAGGGAACAGTCACTACCTCTCATTTCTGCTACTCCATTACTGTTTTACTCTTCTATCCACTTATTTTTAACACACCACATGTAGGTAATAAATCCTTTAGTTTATAGTTTATCACTCCTGGTCTGAATGTTTATTTCCCTACAAAATTCACATGTTGGCATCTAATCCCTGAGGTGATTGTAATAAGAGGTTTCTACAGATATATGTTAGGGTTTGTTTAATTATCTACATTCTATTCCATTGTTATATTTGCCTGCCTTATGAGAAAACCTACTTTTCTGAATATTGTTGATTTATAATAACTTTAAATTATGTAGTTTCAATTTTCAACTTTACCTTTGTTATTCAAATGTTTTTTGCTCTTCAAGTTTGTATTTCCATATGACTTATAAAATCAACTTGATTTTATCCAAATGCTAGAAAGGATTTTGACTAGGATTGCATTGAATATATAGATTCATTTGTGAAGAACTGACAGCAGTATTGTGACTTCTAAGTGATAAGGTATACAACTATCTATCTATTTACTTCCCCAAAACATCTCTAATTACTAAATTTTAATTTTGGTGTAATTGGCTTGGAAGTCTATCAGACTTACCATTAAGTACTTTAATACATTTACAAATAGAATTACTCTCTTGAAATTCAATATTTTATATTCCTAGTACATAAAATGTAATTGAATTTCATATTGGTATTTTATTATGCAACCTCATTAATCTCACTTATTAATTCTATTATATAGATACAGTTGTTTCCTACATAGATGATCATATTCTGTAAATAAAAACATTTTTTTAAAAATTCTGGTTGATTTAGGTTTTTTTGCTCTTGCTTATTTGTTTTTGCATCAATATCATGTTAATGATTTTTGGGAGAAGCTTTCAATCTTTCCCCATTGAATGTTAGCACTAATTTTTTGTTTGTTTGATTGCTTTTGTTGTTGTTGATGTCCTTTATTTATGTGGTAAAGGAAGTTTTATTCCTACTTACTGAGAATTTCTATTAGGAATCAATGTTAAGTTATTGTCAAATACTTTTTTTGCATATGTTGAAATAATTGTATTACTTTTCTTATTATTATTATGGTAAATTGCATGTATGCTTCCAAATATTAAGCCCTACCTTCCTGAGATGAACCCTATTTGGACACAATGCACTCACCTTTTTATGTAGTTAGATTAGATTTGCTAAAGTTTTGTTTAGAACATTTGTATCTATAACATGATGAATATTCACTCAGTTTTCTTTTCTTGACATATCTTCATCTAGTATTGGTATCAGGACCCTTCTGGCTTCACAGAATGAGCTAGAATGTGTTGGCTCTTCAATTTTCTGGAAAATGTGTATAGTTTTTTACTATTTCATTTTTATCCATACACAGAATTTACAGTCTAATTCCTAGGTCCTGGGTCTTTGATACACTTAAAAATGATTTTTGTGCAAGGTGAAAGATAAGGGTGAACTTTTACTCTATTATATATAGATTTCCAATTTTACCAGCACCATTTGTTGAAGAGGCCATCTTTTCTCCGTGTATGTTTTTGGTGCCTTTGTCTAGTATGATGTAACTGTATTTATGTTGGTTTGTCTCCGTGTGTTCTATTCTATTCCTTTGGTCTTCTTGCCTGTTTTGATGCCAATACATGCTGTTTTTGTTACTATAGGTCTGGAGTATAATTTAAAATCTAGTATAGTGATGCCTCCTGTTTCACTCTTCTCACTAAGGATTGCTTTTGCTATTCTGAACCTCTTATTTTCCCAAATTAATTTCATGACAGCCTTTTCTATTTCTATGAAGAATGTTATTGGAATTTTGATGGGAATTGTATTGAATCTGTATAGCATTTTTGGTAATAAGGCCATTTTGACAATATTAATTTTGGCTACCCAAGAGTATGGGAAGTCTTTACATTTTCTTAGGTCTTCCAATTTCTTTAGTGTTTCATAATTTTCATTATAGAGATCCTTCACCTTTTGGATTATTTCCTAAGAAGAGAATTTCAGTAGGTTAAACAAAGGTGAATCAAGGCAAGGGAAGGGGATAAGAAAAGGAAATATAGTAGAATGAATCTAACATGACTTTCCTATGTAGGTATATGAAAAAACCCAAGTGCCCACTATTATGTACACCCACAAGAATGAGTTCCTAATTAGAATAAGATATATGCTATGCTGGTATAATATTATTAAAATGGATTCTACTATCATATATAAATAAAAAGAAGCAATAAAAAATATTCCTTGCCTCAAAATCACTTTGATAGTACTAGAACCAATCTGACTTTCTTTTGATCACATTGACATAGTTTTTACATCTTTCTTAAAAATGTACTTTATAGCCAGGCGCCGTGGCACAAGTCTGTAATCCCAGCACTTAGGAGGCTGAGACAGGAGAATCAGGAGTTCAAAGCCAGCCTCAGCAATGGCAAGGTGCTAAGCAACTCAAGGAGACCCTGTCTCTACATAAAACACAAAATAGGGCTGAGGATGTGGTTCAGTGGTCGAGTGCCCCTGAGTTCAATCTCCAGTACCAAAAAAAAAAAAAAATGTACATTATATTCTCTTCAGCAGCCTATTCACCTTAGTTTTTCAGAACTTCAGCTTGATCTCCTCAGGGGAGGGAGTTTCCCAGGTTTTACTAGATTCACTGCACAACTGTCTCACACTTCTCTCAAGGCAGTAAGCTGGAGAAGTTCAGTACTGACATTATTTGTTCTTATTTATTCAAGTATCTTTATCCTTTGTGGCATGAGATCTAGTGTCATGAAAACCCTTTCAGTCCCTATTTTTTCATGTTACCATTAAGTGAAAACATCAGTTTTGTTTGAATTTACATTCACCACTTTTGAATAATTTGAATATTTTTTCTGTTTGAAGGACATTTTTACCAATTTTTATTGTTAAGTTTTTGTTTAATTCTCTCATGTTTTCCATTAGATATTTGTGCTTTTGCACCACAATTTCTAGGAGTTCTGTATGTTTTAATATTTGCTCTTTGTCATGCTGTATGTGATGAACAGTTTTTCAATTGACAACTTTTTATGATATCCTTTTATTATTTTAAAAATTATATAATCAGTTGTATACAATTGTTCTTTCATTATTAATTAGTATATTTGCTTATTAATATGACAGTATGGTCTGAGATGACTATACTTCATAGGTTTGTTGTTGTTTGATGGGGTGGGGTTTGTTGTTGCTTATTTTATATTCTACAGTGAGTTTTTTGTTTATTCTTTCATATTTATTTTTCCATATCAATATATTATCAACTTATCTCCATAGAATAGTTCTTTGGTATATCTCAGGAGATTATATTGAATTTATGAATCAACTCTATAAGAATTGACATCTTGCTGGGCGTGGTGGTGCGGCCTGTATTCCCAGCACTTTGAGAGGCTGAGAGAGGGGAATCGTGAGTTCAAAGCCAGCCTCCACAATGGTGAGGTGCTAAGCAACTCAGTGAGACCCTGTCTCTAAAAAAAAAAAAAAAAAAAAGAATTGACATCTTTAAAATGTCAAATTATCCCATGAAGAATAAGAAATATCTTCTGTTTATTCATGTCAACTTCTGTGCCTTTTAGAAGTGTTTAAAGATATTCCTTGTAGAAATTATTATTCCTTTAAATATATCCTTCACTGCTTAATTGGTTATTTTTTCATATTGTAAATGTAGTTCTTGCAATCAATATATCTCTGTTTACAGTTTTGGCATATATAGATTATTGATCTTCATAAGTTATTTTTGTTTTCTGATACCTCATTGAATTGTATTATTGTTTGCTTTAGTTTTATCAATGGTTACATGGATTTTCCTGCCATACTATTATATCATTTGAAAATAAAGATAGTTTTACTTCTTTTTTATTTATTTCCAAACCTCTAATCAATTTCACCAAATAGTATCGGCTAATACCATTAGTAAAACATTAAAGATTTCTTGAAATCCAGGGAATTTTTGTTCTCTATTTTATTTTCAAATCTAAGTGTAAATTGTCTAAAATGTTTATACAGAATCTAATCATCTCCTCATTCCTATTTTCTGAGGATTTTCAAAAAATTTCATTGTGTAGCTATTATTATTAATATTATTAATGCCTTTTTCAAGATCTAAGCACATAGTCATATGGTTTCTTCCTTAATTCTACTAAAAATTATATGATATTAATTCCTAATATTGAATCAACTTTGCATATTTGATATAAATTCTAATATGCCAAGGTATATTATTTTATAAAATGTTTAATTTTCTTAATGCCTAAATTTTTTGATTTTTTCTTTTTTAAAGCTAACTTTAACTCACCTAGTTAACAGTATTATATTTTCTCCATTGAGAGAATTACAAAGTCTTTCTTTCTTTTCAATGCTGTAGAATAATTTGTAGAATTCTGGGACTATCTAGTACTTAGAGTTTGGGAGAACCTCCTTTGAAATGTCCTAGGCATGTGTTTTTATGTGTATGTATAGCAGGGCATGAGGTGAGTGGCAATTCCTCCTACCTTTTTTAATTTCTTTCCTGAATTGGTCTATTAAGTCTTTCCCAGTCTAAAGAAGGCCATATTGGCAATCTGTATTTTTTAAAAAAAATTTTCTATTTTATTTGAATTTCCAAATTCATTTACATATATTTCTTCAAAATAGTTTCTCATAATTTTTTTCCATTTCTTTTTCAAGGGCATTTCTAGCTTTCCATTTATAATGAGGTACCTTTGAGATTGCACCTTTTTTTTTTCTTGACCATATTAGCTTGAGTCTCTAGATCCAATTTTGTGTTTATAAGTATTGTAAATGACTTCCAAGTGAAGTGAATGGGAACTGTAAAGTAATCATCTCTGAAAATCCCATTAGATAGTGGATCAAACATTCCATGCTCTTATTTCCCTCAGGTTATACAGTCATTCCTTATTAGGAGATCAAACCCAGAGGTTTGAAACATGGACAAGACGAAGTTCTTTTCTTCTCAATATCTTTCCTACATTCTCCGACATTGGTTCATGTCAAATAGACAAGCTTTAATTTTTTTCCCTTCATTCTTTTTTAAAAATATTTTTAGTTGTAGAGGAGAGATTTACACTTTAAGAAGCAAATCTAGGATCTACTTTGCCTTCAGATTGGATTTAAAAAGCAGGAGGAATGTAGGAATGTCCTCTTCTTAAGTGTAATTTCCAATTTTATTGCCTTGTAAAAGAGGTCACATAGCACCCTGCTCTGTCCTGCTTTACTCATGGCAAAAATATCCTTCTTCTCTTTTGGAGTTGGAAAACTCCAGAGAACCTGATATAAGTAGAAATTGAAATGTACTTATTTCATAGTTGCATAGTATTCCTAATCATACGCTTATTGACTATCTGTATTCCCTCCTTCCTGAATTTCATACTTACCATAGAGACCATGTTTACCATAGATATTTTCTTACCAATGTTTTTAACACTTTTTCTATAATATGTATTAAAGATAATTTCTTCAAGCAATCTTAATTAGGGTGAAACTATAAAATTTTTATGTAGTCTGTTTTCCCAGTATTTTTTGCCTTCTAGATTTCTTATTTTGTTTGTGGTCATCCTTTCCTAAGGATTAAAAAAAAAAATCTTCCCTAAAGATCATTTTTCTTAATATTTTATGCAATTTAATTTTTAATACACTTTTTTAGAGCACTTTTAGGTCATAGCAAAACTGAGCAGAAATTGAGCAGAAAGTACAGAGAATTTCCTATGTCCTCTTCTCCCACACATGCATACAGTATATTTTTATATTTACATAGATAATTAAATTATTCTTGTATATTTAATTAGGCACAGTTTTTTCAGTAATGAAAATAGGACACATTAATGTGATGTGATTATATGCACATCTGCTACTAGCAGAGTAAGATCTTTTAAAACACCTTTACCTTAATTCCTTGGTTACTTAAGTGGCAGCATTTTTAGCTGTTCTTAATATTCTAGGTATAAGAGATTCTTGCAAAGTCATCTTTTTTGTTCTTAGGTTTTAGTTATTTTTCAAAGGAACTTGAGATAACAATATATGCACTTCCATAAAAGAAAGTTTATAAATATTGATTCCTTCTTTTTATAATCCAAACTCAAAACATATATTTAACTTTGGGGGATAAAAGTAAAATAAATCCTAAATGTCCTTGAGCATTATTTTGTCTTCA
>CM053406.1:79228653-79246279 GCA_028644305.1 Xerus rutilus | reverse complement strand
CAAGATGCCCTTCCATAGATGACTGGATAAAGAAACTGGGGTATATATACACAATGGAATATTACTCAGCAATAAGAGAGAATAAAATTATGGCATTTGTAGGTAAATAGATGGAGTTGGAGAATATCATGCTAAGTGAAGTAAGCCAATCTCAGAAAACGAAATGCCGAATGTACTCGTTGGTAAGTGGATGCTGATCCATATTGTGGGGAAGGACATGGGAACAATGGTGGATCTCTGTTCACAGGGGTTTAAGGGGGGAGGGGGCATGGGGACAGCAAAGGTGGTGGAATATGATGGTCATAATAACCCTAACTTTATGTATGACTGCATATATGTTGTGATTCTATAAAAATTACAACTAGAGAATTGATATGTTACCCTCTATCTATGTACAATGAATCATATTGCACTGTTAACATGTAAGCCTAAATAAAACAAATAAAAAAATAAAAATTAAAAAAATTAAAAAAAAATAAAGTTAGAAAACATGACCAAATGCTGATGAACTCCTTAAAGTAGAACTTCAGCCACAAGAGAGTATACAAAATTTTTCCTGGGTGTCTATAGGATACCTAACTTGATAAAAATCAGAATTATGAATTCAGAACAACACAAGGCCTATAATTACTATATACCTTTAAATATCTTTCTATTCTATTTCTACTTGAAGGCTTATGTATGCCAAGGCTTTTGTTGTTGTTTTTCACAATTTCTGTTTATTCTATCATTTATCTTTTTCTGTTTATTTTCCTGTGGGATATTTGAGTAGACTTAAGAATTCCATTTGGATGTTTTATAATGTTTTTGAATGTATCCCTCTGTACAACTACTTTAGTGATATCTCTAAGCATTATATACTGATGCACAATGTATGTTTTTGGCAATTTGAGGAAAGTGTAAGAATCTTAGCACCTTTAAGAGATTTACTTATTACCATTGACATTATAATTATATTTAGTGGTTTTTCTGCATACACTGACAATCACAGGAGAGAATGCTGTAATTTTTAATCAACAACCAAAAATAAATAAATCTCAGGAGAAGAGAGATTGGCTCTTTTATTTACACATACATGTAAAGATAACATGAGAAATATTTTATGACTTTCTCTTTAAAAAATTTCCTTTAGTCCATCTTTTGGGGCATGACTACCGGTGACAAATTTTGTTTTATTTCACTTGATATCTGTCATCATTTGATTTATTTTTCATATTTGAAGAATATTGGCAATCAATACAGAATTTTTGGTTAACAGTTCTCTTCTTTCCTCATCAGAAATGTGTTATGCTAATTATTTCTTGCCTCCATAGTTGATCAAGAGAAATCTGTTGTCATTCAAATTGTTCTTTTTTTCACTGCTCATTTTTTTTGTCTTTAGTTTTCAGAAGTTTGACAATCATGACTTGGCAAAAATTTGAGGGAGTATTCTGTTTAGAATTTGATTATGTTTGTGAATAGATAGGTTTATGTCTTTTGCAAAATTTAGGACATTTTCAATCATTATTTCTTTGAATGCCTTTTCAATCTCAAAATGGTATCTGTTTTTCCTGACATACCATTGCTTTGGTCCTGTCATCATTGACCAATATGATTCTTCTGTTCTGTTTTATACGTCTTCTCATGCTTATTTTGCATGTAATGTCCAGGGTTGATAACTATACTTAATGGAAGAGCCAAAGAGAACTCTGTCCACCACACTTTGGAAGCAGAAATTCTTTTCATTTTATTAAGATTTTATTTTATAATTTTACTCAGTATTTCTGCTTTAAGTTGTGGTTTTGAACATCAACTAGGAACTCCTCCATCCTTTAACCTTTTTTAAGTCAATCTCTAACCTAGAGAAAACATTAGAATTATGTTTTCTATTTTCCCCATGGAATAATACCTGTCAAGATTCAAATAAGGAGGAGATCAAAGTAGAAAAGTAACGAATGCTAACTCAGTGAAAAAATGTTCAATTTTCTATTCCCTCTGTCCCTGCCCACAGAAGTGTCTGAGAAAGGCCTCTGACAACGTTTCTAATACAGAAGCATCAAAATGGAGCCACCTAGGCAAGGGATGCAGATAATGCATACAAGCTGCCAGCCAAAGGAGCTAGAAGCCTGACTGCAAGTCCTTTCAGAGACTGTAAGATGGGTGAGTGAGGCAGCTTTTCCTTATGAGAACTTCCAGGTAAAGTCCTTGTAATTGTTTTGGGTGAGGTCTAAAAAAATCACACAAAGATTTTAGCTACCACCGGGATCCTTGGAAAAGTTTAAAAGTTTCAGCAATTTTTAAAAACATTGACATTTCTATCTTTAATTTTAGATAAAATAATGATACTTAGAACACATTGATAAGTTTTAATAATCCTAAAGATATTAGTGACAATCATAGTTAACATAATTAACATTTTGATGCATGCAGCATTAGCTATTAAAACAAATAATGTGAAACAATCTACAAAATTCAGTCATTTATAATTTTATATATTTCTTCTTTCTCACAACAGGTCTGAAAGAAGACTGTGCAGGGCTGATACAGAATGGACTGTTTGAACAACTCTGCTTTAAGCAAGTAGTGGGATTTCATTCTAGGCTGCGTTCTAGCCTGCAGATAGGGCTCATATCTATTAGATACATTTTTCTTTATGAACTTTAAGGTGAAGAGGAAGCAGAAACCTATAATATGTTCTCATCATAATTCATCAAACAAAAGGGCAAGTAAAAGCACATAAGCATGTTTAAACTCTTTTTTTTTCTTTTCATACTTGCTGACATTCCTTACGCCAAAGTGAATCAAATGCCCAAGACCCCAAATCCATGCTGCAGCATGAAAAATAAATATCTTTTTGCTCTCTCTCTCTCTCTAACAAAATATATACATGTATATATTTTGTATGTATTTATATATACATATTAATATAAATAATATTGTTATATATACATCATTTTTTGTATAAATTTTAATGAATGATGTGCAAACATACACAAGATCATATAAATGTGTATATGCTTATACGTATATTATAAAAATAGATGACAATATTTTAGAGCTTTTCTAAATATCCAACAGTATATCTTTAAGTATTTTATAGACTATTAAATATGCATCCACTTTAACTGTATCAGTTACCTGTTGATAATAAAATGACCACAAATTCAAGATTAAATCCATACACATCCATTACCTCTCAGTTTCTGTAGGGCAGTAGTTTAAGTATGTCTTAGAGGGAGCCTCAGATTTCACAGGCTGCAATCAAAGTATACTGGACTGACTTCCTATTGATAGACCTCATGGTTATCTTCCAAGCTCATGAGGTTTTTGGCATAATCCAATACTTTGCAGAATTGATGTCCCCAGTTTTTATTGGCTGTAGTCTGTGGCCCTATCTTAGGCACATTCATAGTCTCTTTCATAACATGGCTGCCCATTTCTTCAAGATCAGAAGGAACCAAACCTCAGAAAAGACTCAGTCCCTCTTTTCAGGGCTCCTAGCCAAATAAGCCCAGCCCACTCAAAATTATATCCAACTTTATTAACTCAAAATCAACTAATTTGGGGTTTTAATTACATCTGCATTGTGAGATGCAGTTCAGTTTTGTCATTAATATTGATTGAAGACAAAACAATGTTCTTTTACTTAAGACAGCAAAAATATTGATTAAAAAAAACGAAGAAAACTCTGTAGCTCAGTGCCATTTACTCCATAAGGAAGAGTGTAAAACAAATTCTTCAAAGTAGGAAGTTAATTTTTGGAATTGACACAAAATTAATGTAGGGACCATGAAGGGTAAATTGTAAAATTTTCAGTGGAATAAACTAGCACTAATGAACAGCTATCAATATGTACCTCTATGTGTTCTCTCGTATTATAATAAGTTTCATTTGTAAATAGCAGTAGTAGTGGATAATCTCTAGATAGAATTCTATATTTAGTTGACTTTTTTTTTAAGGTGGATCTTGGCTTGTTACTTGTTTACTATTTGTTTCCTGTCTTTCAATCAGATAAGAACAGGATATATCCACTGTATTTGGGTTAATTAGGGCTGTTTCCAGCATATAGTCTATTTTAAAAACATAGTAGTTGAATCATTGATGTTACTGCATTACTTTTAATCTTTGCAAAAGCCTTAGTGGTTGGTTTGCACAAATGAAGAAAATAAACTTCAGCAAATTTAGAAGAAAACTGTCTCAAGATATTCCCCAGCATAAATATTAAATGTATAAGATTTTGAAAATGGAACAAGACAAAAAGAACAATGGATAATGTATTGTCATAAATTTAAAAATCAAAAGGTGGAGTTAACTCATTTTGATTTAATTTTTGTCTGTTTTAAAACAGTTTTAATTTTTCAGAAAAATTATAAAGATAATACAGAGAGTTCTTGTTATGAACTGAATGCTTTCATCATCTTCAAAATTCATTTAAAACCATGTCCCCTAATAAGACAGGTGGTGGGGTCTTTAGGAAATAACTAGAATAATATGAGATCATGAGATTAGAGCCCAGATGGTTAGTGTCTATTTAGAAGTTCTGAGAGAGCTTACTTTCCTTTTTTATCATGTGAGAAAATAATAAGAAGATTGCCAAGTAAAACAGAAAGCAGGCCCTTACCAGACTGAATCTGTGAATTTTGGACCTTGAACTTCCTAGCATTTAGAACTGTGAGAAATAAATGTTTGTTGTTTAAATTACCTAGTTTTTGGTATTGTGTTACCACTTTTCAAACTCACTCAGACAGTTCCTATATACCCCAAACCCAGTTTGACCTATTATCATCATTTCATCAATTTGGTAAATGTATCACAATTAATGAATGGTGTTGATAGATTATGTAGCTTTATCTGGTTGTAGCCATCATAAATTGTAATTTTCAGACTATGCCAGATCAATCTTGGTTGGTTTTTCTTGAAAAATTTCCTAGTATTCTATGAACAAATAAAATAATTAAAGAGGTATGTGTAGTTCTATGACCCAGACCCTTAATAAGTGTAATAAGTGCCATGAATGTTCTTGATATAAGCTTGAGATAAAATATGTATGTTCTGGCTTGGATGAAGCAATTTGGGTCCTGACCATTGCATAAGGCCCCTTCTTGGGAACCAAATTGTTGGGGTCCACCTATCTTGCTGCTATCTAAGACACATTTTTGTTCATATATCCCCTGTAAGTTGTACTTTCTGCAATCCTGGATCTGTCTGCCTCCTGGCATCTTGCATCTATTTCCTCATACATTGGGACCAAGATTTTCTGGAACAAGTTTCAAGACATCCAGGATACCTAGGAAATGTGCAAGAGTAAGGAATCTTCCACAGGGGATATTTTTGATTGACCATTTAATTCTCTGTGGGAAGGAGTGGCTCATATATTAAAAGTTCCCAGCTCACTAGGTGACATTGTGAAATAGTGGTTGGGTTTTAAGCAGCTTTTTGCTGAATACTGCTTAACCCATCATGATATGGAAGGATGGCATCTTACTGCTACAGTAGGGGACTGCTGTCATAATCTATTTACTTGGCAACTAGAAAAAGAGTTTCAACTTGAATGAGAAACACATCTCTCTGACTCCTCTTAACCTCTGTGCTGACCAGCATACCAAGGTAGAAACCTTAGTTTTCTACTTTCTGGGCCTGTTTGAAAAGAACTAGAAGAGAAAACAGATGAGAGCTTATATATCAAGGTCAGAATCTGACGCAAAATATTGGACTCCGAGGAAAGGAAGGGAATGAGGAAGAACCTAAGACTGTGAGGTTGAAATGCTGTAGGATGGAAGCCCCACACTCATGAACCTTGTTTTTCCACTCTACTGATAATGCAATACAAGCAAAGACATAATATGCAGATGTATTATGGAATTCTTACTGGTAGGGAATAGTGCAGGAGAATTTCTATATACTGGGAAAAAAAATTAAATAACTATCCCATGAAAGTGTGCCATCCAGGTGAGACTCTAGGACATAGGATGCTATGGCATTGCTCTGGTGGGAGATGAAGCTGATAAAATTAGTAGTATTACAATTCTTCAGGTCCCTAAACAGTGTTAATATGATGTCCACAATGTGCAAGGAAATCATTGTATTATGGATTGTCTCATCTCACCCTGCGACATGCGACTCAGATGTTTCAAGAACCAGATAAAGCTATTTTATGACTAGAATGAAAAGTACCCTTGTCTCTCCCTTCTCAGCCTGATCATTGAATAGAGTATTTATAATATGGCAATGCTACTGCCATTATGGAAAGAGTGAACAGGTTTGAGGCAGGGTACAACTTATCATAAAATATAACAAGAAAGGGAGCAAATATGAATGGGAGAAAAAAAATAAGGGGTCAACTAGAATAACTAGAAAACAGAAGTGGCATAATTTGCTCCATGCTGACACCCCTAGGGAAACTATAGATATATCACCTAATGCAATCTTGGTAGCCTTGTGGAAGGAACTTAAGCCCAAACAATAGATTCGATTTTCACTTCTCTTAAAGAAGAGGATGAGGAATGCTCTAGCATTGTCTGCTATGTGGATGGATCCCTCCAATCACTATTATTAGGGGTGGGATCAAGGTCACTGCCAAGTGTGGTTTATAGGGGACAACCAGAGACCTCATGTGAAACTCATTATTTACTAGTCCTCCAAGAACAAGAAGAAAGTAACTGCTGTGATAGATACAACTGCCAAATGTACACTTATACACAGTGATTAAGAATATTTTCTGGAGCCATGAGCAATTATTGACTAATATATGGGTAAGATCATCAGAATAAAACAAGTATTATTGCATCTAGAAATTGGGATAGCATCCTTCATTCCATATATGGCAGGAATTTCTCCCTTCTCGAAAACATTTTACAGATGGATATCAGGAAAAATTACAAACTTCTGTTGGGGACAAGAGTGGTCTATAGGGGACAACCAGAGACCCCATGTGAAACTCACTATTTACTGGTCCTCACTATTGAAACTCACTATTTTCAACTCAAAGTTTGCATAGTAAAGACAGTATTGAGAGAAAATCAAAATGGAACCTGGCTTGCCTTCCTACCCCTAGGAGGCTAGTAAGTACCACGCAGTACAAACTGCCATGTAGACATGCTGAGACTGAAGTGACCTTAAAAGAGCTGGAGGGAGTTGAAATTTTACAACCTACCCACAGTGCCTACAGTAACCCAGTCTAGCCAGTGAAAAAGCTGAGTGCAACTTGGAGAATGACTGTTGACTATAAGGAGCTATATATATTGATTCCTCCTCTCCAGGCTGCAGTGCCTATCATTACTTAGGAATTGGAAAAAAATTACATCTGGTCAGGTAAGACCCTTTTGATTCTGGCCATGGTATGAGATAAAAGGCAAATTTTCTCTATTGTCCATATGGTTTAGAATGTGCAGATCTTTTTGGGACTGCTGGGTTATTGGTAGACTTTTTTTTTTTTTAATTGATTACTTTCCATCCAGGTTTGAGCCCTAATTTGTCTTTCAGGTGAGTTTTCTGAAAGGTCTTGATGCTTTGTGTGCAATATCATCTGTAAATTGAAAAGTTAGGTGTTTATTACAGTCTTCACAATATGACTTGTTTTGTTCCTATCTGCCCAGAAATTCTAAGCAGACTGCTTATTTTCTCTTAGCCTGTGTTCACTTTAGCTATGTCAGGACTAGATGGTGCCATCAGTCCAGGTTTGCTGGAGTCCACTGTTAGTGTGTTGTCACTGTTTTAACACTAGAGGGCAATCCGATCACAGATTAGTCCCAAATCTGCAGTTGGTGTTTTGCACACTTTAACTAGGAAGAAACTAGCTAAAAGTAGTAGTGTATCCCAGCCAGCATCTCTCTGGGGCTGGCATAAACCAAGACACTTAGTCCACAGTCACAATTGCATTGTCACTCGCTGGAATTCTATAAGTTCTTGGTAAGAAACTAATGGATAGGACAACCCCCAGGCTCCTATGCCAAGGCCCTTACTACCAACACCTCAATACTGTCACACCACTGGAACACAGGGTTGAATGCACATTACTGAGTCTGTCTCTGCTGAGATGAACTCGCTACCCAAGATGGAAGCAACCAATTGAAAGTAATAATGACCAAAATAAAAATCTGATAGTCTAGTACTGATCCCTATCTAGCACAGGAGCTGTTCAGAAGCCCTGTACATAGGCAGGCATGGGGATGGAAGCTAGTAGTCTGTACCTTGTGTTAGATTCTACCAGTCTAGTTCTGAACTCCAAGTCAAAGCTTGGTGCTTACTACTCTGTCCTAACCCTAGTGAATGAAATCTTCTCCCAAGTTATGCTGCCCACATAACAGCATAAATGTTATGTGTTGCTGAAGACAGTCCCTTGACCAAGGTTGATGCTAAGCTGGGTCATACCTGAGACAACTTCAAGGACCTGAATAATCTTCAAGGTGAAACCAAGTACATGCTGTAGCTAGAAGTGGTGGAAATCAAAACACAAATTCATCAAAATGCTTTTAAAATTTCATTTGAGATTTATTTTTTAATTTATGCATTTGGAATTATTTAATTTAATTTCCAAATATTTTGGGATTTTTTGTTATATCTCTGTTGTTTATGTGTTGTTAAATTTCATTGAGCATATATGGTTTGTATGACATATACTCTATTTTAAACATTTTACTGTGTGTTTTGTGGTTCATAAAATGTCTAGACCAATGAATGTCCATGTTAGTAAGAGGAGAATATGTATTCTTCTATTGATGAATAAAATATACTAAAATATTAATTAGATCAATCTAATAGCTCACATATATATGTGTGTATATACATTTATATGTCTATATGTGAGTGTATACACATACATATACAGGGTCTGATTGTTTTATCAAATATTGAAATATTCAAGGCTCCAATTATAATAGTGGACTCTACTTTCTTTCACTGATGTATCACCTCATTTAATCTGATGCAGTTTTAAGGTCCACATGTTAAATTGTTAGGTCTTCCTAGAGTCTGGACACATTTACCATTATCTAATACTCCTCTACAGTCTTCATTATTTTATGATGTGGATACCCTCTAACTGTATTTCTAATCCATCCCTCTGTCCTGCATGATATTTTTCTATCCTCTCACTTATAAACATGCTATAATTGTCTTATATAGTACTATTATTAATGTAAATTACCAGATATCTTTTTGATCAATAAAGAAAAAAAAATTTGGTTTATATTAATTCATTATCTATTTAAATTCCCTTTTGCTTTAGGTAGCTGAGTTTCTCATTTGAATCATTTTAATTTTCCCTAAAGAATTTATTATGAACTTTCTTAAGAGCAAATCATTTGGCAATGTGTTCCTTTTTTTCTTAGTTTTTAAAATTTTTATTTAGTTTTGATATATATTTTCTAGATAAAGGAGTTTCATGGTTTTCTACTTCAACACTTTATCTAAAGTCTCTAGTCATTTTGTTTTACAGTTTTGGGATGAGAGTCTCCTCTATTTTTCTTTTTCAGGAAAGGAGAAGTGTTTTCCTCCATGTTAGTCTTAAACTTTGTATGTGTCTTTGTAGTTTGTTCTTGAAGTTTGAATATGATGTGCCTCTTTTCTTTACCTCTTTGCATTTCAGTTCTAGAACTTCCTATTGACCTATATTGACATATATTTAAGCTGGCTCAACAGATAGGAAGGCTTCTCGTTTGAGACAGCTTTAATAAGTCATATCCACTATAGGGAGTCTTCATTTGTTACAGTACTTTTAATTTCTATTATTTCTCTCTGATTCGCTGCGTCTCTGCTTAGGTTACTCCTTCCTTTGCACATTGGTGCCAAGGTAATTCTTGGCATGTTGCCTACCATTTCCATTAGAACACTTAATGTATGAATGATATTTGTCTCAAACTCCCTATCTTATACCTTCATTGTCTGTTTTCCATCTGACTCTAGTTCTGACTCTTTTCTGCTTCAGACTGTGCATTCTTCCTTGCCTTATGTTTTGTATTTTTTTATTGTTGTTGTTGTTACAAGCCAGGAATGTTGTATTGGATCATAAAAACTGAAATAAGCGGGCTTTTAGTGTGAGGATTTATGATGATATAGATAGCGGTCAGTCTGAGTTTACTATTTCCTGGAGTTGTAGGTATCAGGGAATGCAAATGTCTTTTGTGACTTTATTTTGCCTCCCTTCTCCACTTTGTGAACTCCATAAATATTCCATTTCAGAGTGTCTACATCTTTCAGTTCTTCTGACTATAGTCAACTGATATTATACGGGAGCCCTTTTTGTTTCATGGTAAATTGAGAGTAAGGGAAATTATTTTAATCATAATTAAATCTCAATCTCTTGCAGGTCCAAGACTCTGGCCCTTCAAAAGCATTTCTCTGATGGTATGGAAGTGTTCCTCTTCTTAAATCAATACAGAAGGCTTGGAGGGGATAAAGCTTGAATATGTCTCCGGTAAAGTCTATTTCCATGAAAAGTGATCTTTCTTACAGAAAATGTTTTGCAATTATTTCATAATGATTATTCTCCCTCTCCTATTGCTAGAGACAGGAAGAGATCTGTCTTGGCTTTTTACCATGTGAAACTGGAAGAGTTTTGGACTTTATATCTGTGAAAGTTTTTGGGCTCTCCCAAGACTACAGCCTCTAGATTTTCTGACTCTCATGCCAGGCTACTCTCAGCTTCCAGCAATTCATCAAATTATTCCTTAAGTATTTCTACCAGTTTGTGTTCCAGCAGCTTTGTTCCAAGTAAACAGATCCCTGTGTAATTCTATTTTGTATTCACATAACTTCAAATTCTGGGAAGTCAGTTTGCTCTACAATCTCAATTTTTAGGTTTGTCTTTTTAAAAAGTTATTGATTTTAGTATGTTCAGCTTGTCTTGTTTGTTCATTGAGGATCAAAAGTATTTACTTTCAAATATATTTGTTATAGCTCAAACTGGAAGCTATTCTTTACACATTTGATAAGAAAAAAAAAGCAAAAGCAATTGCTGTGCTGACGTCCATTGACAAGCTTTTTATACAATTAATAATGCTAACAAAATTAACTCCTGTTCACTAATTTACAACTGCATTTTTAGTAAAGAGTATGCTCAAAATATCCAACTCCATAGGTATTATGGGATTAAGGAATGTAAAGTCTCTGTCCTGTATTTTATGACCATTTTATAACTTATAATGGATGACTGATTGACAATTGTTACATTAGAATAAATTTTAATTTTGTGATATGATATATGGCATTTTATGATATTTGTGGTAATATATTATTTTGTGATATAATCTGTGAACTTAAGGGTCATATATATACATATCTATATATTTAATTCACAATTTGATAAGAAAAATCATAAAGAAATTTTGAAATGGTGATTTCCCAGTTGGGTTATACAATCAAACATTTACAAAAAGATAAATTAATAGCATTAATGAAATATTTATAATTCACTTATTATATTGAAAGTTGATTACTTTAAATTATGATTAGGCAAACTAATTAGCAAATAAACAAAAATAAGCAGAGTAGCCAAATAAACAGTTTGAAAATTATGTTGAACTGATTTTTTGACATCAATTGGAAAACAACCTATAATGTTGAAGAATTATGCATCAGTAATTACTTGATTCTGTGTTATCTTTTGCAAGCCATGTAAATTAAATACTTTGTCCTTTTTATACACATTGTCAGATCCAGACGTGGTAAAAATTTCACACTCAATATTTTTAAAGTTTTAATTGATACTTTATACAGCATGAATGACCTCCTATTGCTTCTTGCACTTTATAAAATTGTATAATAATTCTGCACTCTTAAGTGAAAGAAGTTCTTCCAAGATTTATAAGCTCATGACCTGCTATTGTTCTTTTCAAGCTACTGTGACCTTCTTGGCTCATCATTCATTTAATAAAATGAATTCTCTTTTATGATGGTGCTAAGTCTCTATGTTTAGAAAACCAATGACCTTTCCCTTATAGTAACAGTGTTTTTATAAGTCTAGCCTTCTTAAAACTAAAATAGTTGAGATATTTGTATCTTTTCTTATCTGCTGGAGAGTAAGCAACTTCAACAACTGCCATTCCTAACTTGAAATGTTGGCAAGTTATATAAAAGCCCAAAATACAGCTGTTTTGTAGGTTGTGTTAAATGAAATGTCATCTATTCTCTGTTCAAAGACACTATTGATGCATATTTTATACCCTAGAAGTATTTACAGTATCTGACACTATTAATATTCTCTATCTATACAGACTTTTAGTATAGGTGATTGTCCTTTAACATTATTTCTGTGTGTATGTGTTTCTTTGATTATCTTATTCTTCATATCTGATAACTACATTCATAAGTTTTTTATCATGTTATGATCTTCTGTGACAAAATATTTTTTTCAGGGTTGTATATGCTCTAGATAGTAAAAGTGATAGTAATCTACAATGTTCCGTGCATCTCCCTCTGACAATATTTCTTCCAAGTCCTAGTTGTATAAAAAGCTATCCTGCAATGTGTTCCTTTCAATTATAGACTTTAAGATTTTCAAACCCATTGTCCACTTTAATTGATGTGTGTGATGGAGCCATCTTAATAATTACAAACTGAACTGATAGAAGTTTTTCAAAATGTTTATGAATGTAAAGAAATAAAATAAATTTAATATATTTTACATGATTTGTTGGGGTTTTCTTAATTGTAATTTTATCATCTCCACTTATCCACACTTTTGCTCTCCATTAGTTTTTGTTACCTACAGTCAGATATAGTCCAAAAATACTAAATAGGAAATTCCAGAAGTAAGCAATTCACAATTTTAAATTGTAGCATGATAAAATCTCACACCATCTCTCCATTCTACTGGGGATATGATATATTCTTTTCTCCAGTATGTTCAGGCTATATATACTGACCACCTATTACTCACTTGGTAATCATATTGATTATGAGATATACTGTCCTGGTTTCACCGTGTTTGTGTTCAAGTAACACTTACATATAGACTAACACTGTGTCATAATGCTTACGCTATTCACCTTTCTCAATCTCATAACATGGGTATTGTATTATCTCACATCATTACCAGAAGAGTGAGCACCGAACAATAAGATGGCAGGTGGTAAGGGAGAGATCACATTCACATAACTTTCACTACAGTGTATTTTCATAATTGATGTATGTTATTAATAGCTATTATTATTACTTTTATCCTGTGCCTAATTTGTAAGTTATTTATCACAGGTAAGTATGCATAGGAAAAAGATAACATATCTATATCTATCTCTATATCTATCTATCTATCTATCTATCTATATATATATATATATGAGATTAGGTACTACATATGGTTCTAAGTAAGAATCCAATGGGAGTCATAATATATCTCCTGAGCATAAAGGGGGACTTCTTTATTATAATTTTAGTAAAATCTGAAGAGAGAAGCAAGTAGAGATATTCTCAAAGGCATTAAAATAGACTCTCAGAATGAATCATATTTTATTCTTAGTTAATTTCTTTACACTTTATTCTGATTCCGTGAATCAATCCACACTTGGAGGAAAGTGAGGATGTCCAATTATACTTACTTCTCAGTGAGGACTAAACAAGAATTAAAACCTTGCTTAGGTAACATAGCAAACAAAATATGCATATAGATAAATGAAAAGTAGCTATAAATTTATATTCTCAAAATAAAAGATAAAAAGAACAAGGAATGTGCTTTAACTTTAATACCTAGTATAAAAGAGGGCATTTAATGAGATCTGTTCCATGTAGAAACTTCACAAAACCAGTCTATGTAATTGGTATTACCATTATCCAATTTTATAGATTAACAAAACAAGGTTTAACAGGTTTTTGTAAACTCCCCAGTTGTTTCAGATAAGGTAAATACAGAATAAATTTTTTTTTTTTTGATACCAGAGATTGAACTCAGGGGCACTCGACCACTGAGCCACATCCCCAGCCCTATTTTGTGTTTTATGTAGACACAGGGTCTCACTGAGTTGCTTAGCACCTCGCCGTTGCTGAGGCTGGCTTTGAACTCACCTGTCTCAGCCTCCCTATGTGCTGGGATTACAGGCTTGAGCCACCGCACCCGGCTCAGAATAAGTTTTTTTATTTTGGTTTTATTAAAATAATTTAATGTCATAAAATACTATTGGAGCTGGGCATAGTGACACACACCTGTAATCCTAGCAGCTCAGAAGGCTGAGGCAGGAGGATCACAAGTTCAAAGCTAGCCTCAGCAATTTAGCGAGGTCCTAAACAACTAACTCAGTGAGACTCTGTCTCTAAATAAAATACAAAATTGGCAGGGGATGTGGGTCAGTGGTTAAGTGCCCTTGGGTTCAATCTTGAGTACCAAAAAAAAATGTATATATATATATATATATATATATATAAATATACTACTGTATTTAAATTTTATTTTTTAATTTTAGCTGATACATGACACATAGAATTTGTATATGTTAATGGCATATCATATAATTTTGATACATGTATACACTGTGTAATGTTTAAATCAGGTTAGGCATTTATTACCTCAAAATTTATTAATTCTTTGTAGTAAAATCTTTCAAAATATTTTGTAGCTTTTTAAAATAAGCAGTACACAATTTTTAACTATACATAACTATAATTTGCTATACTATCCCAGAGGCTTTTGCTCCTTCCTGTCACGTAATACCAACTGACCAACGTTTTCCCATTCCTCCCATCTCCCTATACTCCTCAGCTTCTAGTAACCACCATTCGTCTCTCAACTTCGATGAAATCAATTTTTTATATTTCACATATGAGTGAGATCATATAATACTTGTATTTATGTCCTTGTATTATTTCAGTTCCAGAACAAGGTTTTAAACTCTCTCATTCTCACTTGGGAACCTGAACATCCTATTCCCTAATTCTCATCAGTGCTATGTGTGAAGTACAGTGTTAAGGAATTCATTTTTAATAATTCATATTATTTTGGGGGCTAAAGTGAACTTGGGATATTATTTTCCCAGTTATGGAGACTAGAGAAACAGAGTTTAGGAAGATTAAATAAATTGTGCCAGAGATACCACACTAGTGAATAGTACATTATAATTTTTAATCTACATTTACCATGCTATTTGTGTTCTTTACCTCTGTAGTGACTCACTATACAAAAGTAGTACGCTACATCTCAAAGACAGTTCTGTATCAGAATCCTTTCTTCCTTCCACATAGGATATTACTTACACTCCAGTAGTATACTGGCCCAATGATATTTTCATTTTTCAGTGATCTATTAAACTAAAGAGAGCATTGGAATTTGCATTTAAGTATTTATTTTATGAAATATTGTGTACTATTTTCATTTTTATTCTTCTCAATAAGATGTGTTGGTTGTGGTGATAAATTTATTAATAGTACTATAATTTGAATTAATGTTTTTGTAATAATATTATCACTTTAGTATTTTAATGTGATAATAGTCAAATGATATACAGTAGAAAAATGTATGAATAAGTTTTGACAAGACTAAATATTCAAAAAAAGTTATTAAAAGCATTAATATGTTTTTGAAAGCCAAGCTGTCCTTTATTTGTCCTCTAACACATTTTCTGGAATAAGAGTTAGTGATTAAAATAATGAGCATAGTTCATGGCTTTAAGTGTGATAGAGTGGCACAAACTAAGCATAGGCTTGTCATCTGAAAATGCAATATTTTGGAATGTTATTGATTATAGTTTCCAGAGCAAGAACATTTTATACATCATTTATTATTACTAGCAACAATTTTTATTACCTGTGTGTCAAATAAATGGAAAGTTTCATCTAACTGAGAAGTTGTTGACATGAGTGTATGTTACAATTGCAGTAGATTCTATCACAATTTACAGTAAAGATAGCCTCTGGATGTGAAAATTAGGGTAAGTCTTAAAGCAGAAGAATGTGCTGACAATAATACTACAAGGTGGAATTTATATTCCATATCTACTTCATGTAGCTATTGATTATTTGAAAGATATTCTTTGTAACACAGTCCTGGGATCCAACTTGTCTTCCCCTTGCTTCTAAACTAGCTCTATTTCAAGAGGCAAAAATACCTTCTAGGAAAATCAATGACAGTAAGGCTGAATACTGAAACTTTCACCAGCATACCAGATTCCCTGGTGCTTGTCCACTGATTTGCTTCTGCAGGTTAGAATATTGAAAATACTAGTTTTGAAAGTTGAAAATTTTCCTATCATATCCCAGAAGGGTGGAAAGTAAGCAGATTTCAAACTCAAGAGATAATAGAAGGATAGGATTGTAGTTCTTTACTTAAGACACCCACATACTTGAAGAACTTAAGAATATCTTAGTGTTTATAAATGTGTGATCATCATCTCATTCCCTTCAGTCCCTTTGACATATGTCCTAAAACATAGAACCTTAGGCTCAACATTGTATCGATGGCATCAGATAATTGGGAATCATAGGAGTATGTGATTTATCCGACACCTCAGTTCATGCTTATGTTGACTTTGGTTTGGCAACTAGGGCCATGAGGGCTTCTGACTAGGACCCACAGAGATTAGAGTGGAGGTTCTGTTAAGTAACACCTTTATAAGCCTGGGTCTCTATCATTAAACTGTGGAAATAATGCTATATATTCCAAGTTAATCTTTTAAAGATCAAGTGTGATAATGAGTAAGAGGCTTATGTAACTCAGAGAATAGCATGTAAATAGTCAATAAAGGTAGATATTATTTTACTTACTTATTGTGACACTTGGCATTGAACTCAGATCCTCACACATTATAGGCAAGTACCCAACCACTGAGCTATATCCCCAGCCAGCCACAGTTAGATGCTATTAATAATAATAATAATAATAATAATAATAATTACTTATATCAATGAGAAAGTTGTAAAAGCATTGTTCTTGATTGGAATGGACTATTTGTGCTGTATTTATGGAGCAGAATAGTGTCATAAGCACTACAAGAGCTTCTGCCATACACAATACTTAGTAAATAACTGCAAATGTTGTTTTCTGACTCCTTTCTTCTCTCCCTTCACAATCTGCCAAATAAATATCCAGTCAACTGATTCCCACACATTTGTAATGCCAGAGCATCCCAGTGCAAGCCAACTCATGGTTTACTTGGAATGAAGCAATTGCCTCCTAAACACAAATACGATGAAATAAATGTAATACAAAACTAATTCAGATAGTCTCTTGCCTACATAAAACTATTTTTAAATGCCATAATATATATTTTTAAATCCTTCAATAACGCAATCTTTAAAACACTAAAAATTCTTTCAAGCTCTGATATTTGCCTGCTATTCCCTCTCCATCTTAAAAATTACACCATCTTCAGGTCTGTTGTCCAAGCACATTACACCTCTTTTTTCTCATAGAGTCTGTTGTGTCTTCCATCAGGAATGTTTGCATACCACTTTTGGTTTGGGGTACTAACCGACAGTCTCAGGTACCCTGGCTCCCTCCATTTGTCAGTCTTTACCCAAGTGATTCCGTCTCAGGAATCTGCGCCTCCCAATCAAAATTTAATTACCTTGGATTCCTTTCATTTTCCTCTTTTGGGAATCTACATGTTGTTTGTTTTTTAACTATAATGCTTGTGGATATATATTCTTTTTATATGTGTTGCTAGTTTGTTTCTTATTCATATGCACCATAACTTCAATATCCATGAAGAAATAAAATGTTTGT
>CM053406.1:79198029-79228153 GCA_028644305.1 Xerus rutilus | reverse complement strand
TGATTCTAAAACCAGACAGAGATACGTCAAAAAAGGGAAATTTCAGACCAATATCCCTGATGAATATAGATGCAAAAATTCTCAATAAAATTTTGGCAAATCACATACAAAAGCATATTAAAAAAATAGTGCACCACGATCAAGTGGGGTTCATTCCAGGGATGCAAGGTTGGTTCAACATACGGAAATCAATACATGTAATCCATCACATCAATAGACTTAAAGATAAAAATCACATGATTCTATCAATTGACACAGAGAAAGCATTTGACAAAATACAACACCCCTTCATGTTCAAAACACTAGAGAAACTAGGAATAGTAGGAAAATACCTCAACATTGTTAAAGCAATATATGCTAAGCCCAAGGCCAACATCATCCTAAATGGAGAAAAATTAGAAGCATTCCCTATAAAAATGGGAACAAGACAGGGATGCCCTCTCTCACCACTCTTATTCAATATAGTTCTTGAAACTCTAGCCAGAGCAATCACACAGATGAAGGAAATTAAAGGGATACAAATAGGAAAAGAAGAACTCAAACTATCATTATTTGCAGATGACATGATTCGATACTTAGAGGATCCAAAAAGTTCCACCAGAAAACTTCTAGAACTGATAAATGAATTCAATAAAATTGCAGGATATAAAATCAATATACATAAATCAAATGCATTTCTATATATCAGCAATGAATCTTCTGAAAGAGAAATTAGAAAAACTATTCTATTCGCAATAGCCTCCCAAAAAATAAAATATTTGGGAATCAGTCTAACAAGAGAGGTGAAAGACCTCTACAACGAAAATTATAAGACACTAAAGAAACAAATTGAAGAAGATCTTAGAAGATGGAAATACCTACCATGTTCCTGGATAGGCAGAATCAATATTATTAAAATGGCGATACTACCCAAAGCACTATACAGATTCAATGCAATCTCAATTAAAATCCCAAAGTCCTTTCTTATAAAAATATGAAAGGCAATCATGAAATTCATTTGGAAAAATAAGAGACCCAGAATAGCCACAGCTATCCTGAGCAAGAAGAATGAAGCAGGAGACATCACAATACCAGACCTTAAACTATACTACAAAGCAATAGTAACAAAAACGGCATGGTACTGGCACCAAAATAGACATGTAGATCAATGGTACAGAATAGAAGACACAGAGAGTAATGCACATAAATACAGCTATCTCATACTAGACAAAGGTGCCAAAAACATACATTGGAGAAAAGATAGTCTTCTCAACAAATGGTGCTGGGAAAACTGGAAATCCATATGCAGTAAAATGAAACTAAACCCCTATCTCTCACCATGCACAAAACTCAACTCAAAGTGGATCAAGGACCTAGGAATTAGACCAGAGACCCTGCGTCTAATTGAGGAGAAAGTAGGTCCAAATCTTCATCACGTGGGATTAGGCCCCGAATTCCTTAACAAGACACCTATAGCACAAGAAATAAAAGCAAGAATCAATAAATGGGATGGACTTAAACTAAAAAGCTTCTTCTCAGCAAAAGAAACCATCAATGAGGTAAACAGAGAGCCTACATTCTGGGAGCAAATTTTTGCCACACACACATCTATTGTAGTTTTTAAAAACATATTGCTAGAAAGTATTATCTATTTTTTGTGTATTATACTTCAATACCATGTAAAGTACAATTTTAATTTCCATTTAAGTTTTAACCATTTTTATGTGCAACATTTATTAGAAATATTATAAAATTTGTTTTTATTTTGTTACATTTTTACATAAAATGTTCATGTTGCTTTCATCATGGCATAAACTGAATTCACTAATAACATCATAACACTAAACACATCACTTTGTAGGTGCATTTATTATTTTCAGTCTTCTATGATGATAAGAAATAAATGTGAATTCTTGGGGTCAGTTTTCAAAGTAAATAAATTGAATTTAATATCTGCTTTTTTTCTTGTTTATTTATTTTGTTTTGAGGTTATTTTCCACGCAGGGATGTGTTGAGAAAGACAGCATTGGTTTGAGATGAAACAAATGGAAATGGGCTGTGCCCACTCTCTAATTCAATGATATGCTACTATATAATATTGTAAAACTGACATAAAGTTAATTTGGTTCTCTATACAGGGTCATACTATTTTATATCCTATAACTTGAGATTTTTCTTGTTGATAATAAAACCATGAATATCACAGTACAAACACCAAATATACTGCAGATGTAGAAAGCTCAAAAGCCTACAGAATCAGAGAGAGATGTTAGAATTAATATAAAGGGTCAGCATATATGTTGGGCTGGAGATGTCACAAACCACCCAAATGCAGGAGCAGCTGCTTTCATTAAAAAAAAAAAAAAGTAGACTCAACATTAACAGATAAGATTTTTTAAAAAAACTGGAAATTCAGTATCTCCCATCTTAAACATTTTTAATTAAAAATAATTTATCAACCTCTATTTCTTAATGTTTCATGAAACAAACAACAGAAATCTTGGTCAATTTTATACTATGGATGAAGTCTGGCCTACTACATTGTCTTTTATATGTTTGCTAGTGATTTTAAATCTTTTATTTAGTGGTATAGCAAATGAATCATAGTGTATCAGGATGGACAGGGTTGTATAAGGTAAAATAGTACCTCTTTGGGAGAAATCTCAAAGACCTTTGAATAAAAAGCAAAGGGATAATTAATAGGAGAAAACATTTTATATTGCATACGTAATTTCTTCCCTTATAATAGAAGCAATTCCATCTTTATCTACAGCACTGCTTCCTAAAGCCCCAAGGAAGACATCTCTGAGCTTGTGTGGGTATTGAACCTTATCATTGGCATGCAAAAGCATTAGCCTTTGGCAGAAGGGAGGAGTGAGAATTAAATCTTCAAAATAGCTTCAATTATAGTAGCAGGATTAGTATGTAGTATTTCTCTCTGAGTTCTTACACGGATTTAAGATCTATTGCTTTTTTTTTTTTCCATAAAGTTTTAAAGTGTCTCTCCCTTTCCTGAAGAGAACAGCATTACCCTTAATTAAAACTCCTGAGAGAGCTTTAGAGTTCTGTAGTTCAGATTATATTGTTTTGAGTCTTTTGAGTTAAGAATTTAAGCTCAACCACCTCATTTCTTATTTTGTTTCAAGATTGTTGATTTGAAAGGCATAGGAATCAATTTAGTGCAAAATAGCTGAATAGCTTTTTATATAGTTTATACTGATACCTCCTAATCGAGCTACATAGACAGTCATATATTACTGTGTCAGTAATGAGAACACAACAGGTTAACCAAAAATTTATAGAACTGCTTTTTTTTTTTTTTACAAAAGATGTAGTCATTAAATAAACACTTCATAAAATTACATTGCTTGGTCTGCAGGCATTGATTATCTTGAAAGCTTCCCAAATAAGAATAATGATGTTCAATGGATCAAAGAAATATTTTGTTATGAAAGCAAATATAAGCAACCTCTATAGTTAGATAGGCATACAGAATTAAAGCTACATGAGTTCTTCTGCACCACTCATGACCTTGAGCAATTCAGCCATTCTGAGTTTATTTTCTTCATGATAAAGTTATTATAGGCTTGGACAAAGAAATGAAAGAGATATGCATCAACATTTGTTATTTAACAGTTCTTATTATTATGTCCTTGAAAAAATTTTTGTATCCAAAGCTCATTTTCTCATAGGTAAAATTTAAATGTAATGTACTTCCTTATCTTAGAGACTATTAGACTGATTGCATGAAAGAAGAATTTACAAAAATTTGAAAAAAGCTCATATATCAGGTATGTTAAATAAATACAAGAATAAATATAACTCTTTTGGAGACAAAACCTTCCAAGGCTCTCTACCATCAAGATGTCAGATATAAGCACAATTTAAAGGCCAAAATGTAACCATAATATAATCTGAACTTTTTATTGCTTTTCTTAAATGCTCCAAGTGTTTCATGAATGTACATGTGTGCCTTTTATTTTCTAGTCTTTCCTATCAAGCTTACAAGTCAGAGCAGGAAGTCAGTAGGATCTTCACAATACTTCACAATACTTCAAAATTGGTTTTGAGTGTCAATGCCCTTGTAAGGGAGACTAAAGCCATGCAAAATAGAGCAGCTATCTTTGGCACTTTCTCTATGAACACTCATGATGTGGCACTATTTAAGCTTTCATACCTCTCAGCAATCCTTTTTTTTTTTTTTACATTTATTTATTTTATGCTTTCACTGTGGTACACACTTGCAATGGGTACTACTCTAATGTATACCAGGAGGATTGCAAGTTCAAATTTACCCTTAGCAATTGAGATCCTGTCTCAAAATATAAAAAGGGCTACTGGTGTAACTTAGTGATAGAGCACTTGCTTAGCATGTGTGAGCCCTGAGTTGAATCCCTAGTACCAATAAATAGTCTGTTTTAAAATTGGCATGAAACTGTATATAGTTATTATGTGTGTAAAAAGATGTTTTGCAATATATACACATTGTGGGCTGGCAAAATATACACAATTAACATATGCATTTCCTTGCAATCAACACTTTTTGTGGTAAGAACATTTAACATTAACACTCTTAGCATTTTCCAAAATTAAAATATATCACCATTTATAATATTCATCATACTGTGCAATAGAGCTCTTGAATTTATTTCTCCCATCTAACTACAATTTTGTATCCTTTGAGCAACATCTCTCCAACCTCTTCTTTCAATCACTCTAGCCTCTGGTAACCCTGATTCTTCTTTCTCCTTTATAAAAACGGAATAAAGAGACAAAGTACAGAATGGGAGAAAATATTTTCAAACTATACATCTTATGAGGGGTCTATATCCAAACACATAAAACATTCAAATAACTGGATAGCAATAAAACAATACAAGTGGGCAAAGGATCTGAAAAGACAGTTCTAAAACGAATATATACAAATAGTTTAGCTATCAGTATATGTAAAATATTTAATATTAGTAGTCACCAGAGAAATGCAAATCAAAACTATGATGAGATGTACCCTCACTCAAGTCAGAATAATTTACCAAACAAACAGACAAAAAAAGATAACAAGCATTGGGTGATGGTTTGGAGAAAAGGGAGTCCTTGTGCACCATTGATGATGTAACAATAGTCCACTTCACCTTTTCAATATAGCCCTTGCTGCTTATTTTAAAAGAGATGTTTTTCTTTTCCTGGTCTTCCTTTCCCCCAACCTGGGGGCAGAAAACCAGATTACCTTGCATTATCTGTCCTTGAGCACATATTCACCACAGGAAGGAAGGGGATGTCACTGAAAGATCTAGGAAGTGACTATCTCCCAACAATGATTTTCAGTACTCCATCAGGGCATACCTAGGACCACCTGTCAGGGCACAACCAGAATGTTTGAAGAGCTTTTTTGAAAGTCCTCTGTTCTCCCGATGGGCAGAACCACAGCCTCTAGGCCAGGAGTCCCCTGTGCTTCTCCTTTGCTAACAAAGCAGTAAGTCTGCTTTTTCTTTTTTCTCAAAACTGAGTCCTTCTTATTAAATTGGCATTGGGAACAAGGACTGAGATTTCATTAACAGAACTTGTACAGAGTATGGGAGAGTATGGAGCCTTCTCAAAACATTAAAAATAGAGTTACCATATGATCCAGAATTCCTACCACTGGGTACCTATCTATAAAAAAGGAAATATCATATTGAAGAAATATGTGCACTTCCATGTTTAATGTAGGACTTTAAATAGTAGCCAAAACATGGAATCAATCTAAATGTCTATCAATAAATAATGTCTATTTATTTATCAAATAAATAAATAAAATGTGGAATATACAACTCATCTATATTTTATCATCTTGATCATATGTATTTAAAACAACTCATGTTTTCTTCTTACTCTGTGCCAAATATTTCTTGTAATTTTTGTTATTTTCATTCTAATAATACACAAAATAATGTGAGATTGATAGAAAAATACTGGAACTTTGAAAGAAGAGCCAGTCATTGACTTTCTTTCCCTTCCAAGAATTATCTCTAATTTCTTTCTAGAGCAGGCATCTTGATGTATATAATAAAGAAAAAAAATTTTAGGCAAAAATATCATGAGATCATTTTACTTACCTATATCTAATTTAACCCACATTTTAGTACATAATTCTCTTTCTCTCTCTCTCTCTCTCTCCATATATATATATTTTACTCTTTAGAGTCCCAAACCGAATACTTGCTAGTAGGAAAATATAATTTCAAATTCAACATTATTTTATAATATCTCTTTATCTTTCAACTAGTTTAAAAATAATCTATCAGTTTGTAAAACAACTGTTTTAGTCCTTCATAACATTTTTAGAAGATTCAGGAAACATAATAGCAATGCTTCCATGTGCCTCTAAGTACTATTAACCAGATTCAAATTCTGCCACTAGCATCCTTATTTTAACAGTGGTAAAATCATAATATTCTACCTTTAATTACATGTTCTATCATAAGCTCAGATCTAGAGGAAAAAAAATACACTTTAAAATGTAATTCATTTACCAATATCTTTAGAAAACTATAAAAACAAAAATACTTTTCAAATACTATTCCTCCTTTCCTCTTTCCCATTACATGCATTGCTAATGTTCTGACATCTTTCTGTCTAATATTTTAATGGGAAAAATATTTTCTCCCAGTGCTACCCATTATAAGTATATAAGTGATCTGAAACATTTAATTTTAACAGACTGGCCACACTCAACACTCTAGATTAATGAAACAATATTTCTTGAAATCTATAGAAACTAGAAAAGATATTTTTCCTTATATCTCATCATTTTATTCTAGAGAATCATTATGATGCTGAACTCTCCTAACCTCATCTAAACTTAATAGTGGAAGAAAACATGGGGGAAATCCTTGAACTCAAATGTTAATAACTTATTCATCTGAATTTACTTTTTAACTACAGTGATATCACAGTTGTTATCACAATTAGGAAATAAATTTTGGAAAATAGCAAAATATAAGAAGGAATATACTGTCAGAAAAAATTTTTTAAATGAAACACGACCAAAAACTAGATTAAGATATTTTACTCAGCATTTATACAACCTCATTTTCTGAGAAATAAAGCCCTAAAATCATTGATAAAATTATGAGTTAAAGGAGAAAAATTCATCCTTAACATGTCTATTATCATCAATAGTGATACTCACTTATCTACTTAAACTATGAATTCTAAATGTTGTATAAATAGCTGAGAAAAAGGTAATTAATATACATATAAAGCATGAAACTTATTCACCAAGTTTTTTCTATAATGTAGATAGGAGAGAAATATATACACAAATGAGTGAATTTATGTGGGCCATGAAGGAAGCAATACAAGGACCTGTAGAATGTGGAATTGGCCATATTTAAGAGTCTTAACTTTTGACTTCCTGGGAAGCAAATTAGCCTACTTAATCACTCAAATGCTTATTGACTTGGAATACACATTGACAAACTTGTTCTAGGAAAGGTCAGATTAGAAATACTTTGGAGTGGAGCCGGGTGCGGTGGTTCAAGCCTGTGATCCCAGCAATTAGGGAGGCTGAGACAGGAGAATCACAAGTTCAAAGCCAGCCTCAGCAACGGGGAGGCACTAAGCAACTCAGTGAGACCCTGCCTCTACATAAAACACAAATAGGACTGGGGATGTGGCTCAGTGGTCGAGTACCCCTGAATTCAATCCCCAGTACCAAAAAAAAAAAAAAAAAAGAAATACTTTGGGGTGGGTCTCTGCTCTTGTAATGCAAATGCAGCCATAAAACATATGTGAGAAAATTACCATACTTGAATATCAATAAGACTATAATGGACATGAAATTTGAATTTCAGATCATTTTCACTTATTAGAATTTGCTAGTATACTTTTCATTGTTTTCCAACATTTTTAAATGTAAAACCCCATAGTGTATGTAAACTATGGACCATAAATTTGTCTACCCATGAAGTAGAACATTAGTATACAAGAAAAAGAGTTTTAGAGGTCATTTCCTCACTCTTAGAAAGAACCCAACTCATATGTTTGGAAGAGGAGGAATGATGCTGAGCTATATTTCTATTTTATAGGATGATGGATTATAGAGATGTATACCTCCTTCAGTTGCTAAAAATAAATCTTTGACAAGTTGAACTTTTGTCCAAAAGGTTTTTCTTTCTTGTTACATACTGTCTAGTTTTTTAAATAAACTGTAATATTTTTCTTTACTGATATTTTGAATATTCTAAATCCATTTAGCTCTTCTTTCTCTTCCTTGGGCACATTTATATCCACAACCAAATTTTAGAAAAGTAGCAACATTAGCTGGAAAGATCAATATAAATTAAATTTGGTAGAATTCAAGTATATTCTTTTAACCAATTTTTTAAGGGAAGTGAAGTGTCAGTCTAAAATTTTAAATAATAGTCTTGATCACTCATAACTTTGCACCTATAATTTCTATCTAATTTTGTTATTTTGACTAGTGTCTATGGGTAGACTAAGTGTACTATTATTGATTTTACTTAGAAGATAGATGGAAAATAATAAATTTACTAACAGTTTTTCTTCATTCTTCTTCTGGCTTCTTCCAACTGAATACTTGATTTATTTTGCCCTCATGGTAGATTAAGTATTTAATAAGAAGGAAGTCATTTCTAGTTAATTGAAATTATTCCAAGTACATTTGTTCTCAAGAAAATTGTACCAGTTAGGCCCCTTCCCACACAAGAACAGGGAAGTAAAAAATAACTGTTGTTCTAAAGAAACAAGGAAGTTCTGAGTTTGGCTAAAACAATCAAAGAGATGAATAGCTGCAGACAAAATACAAACTGCACATCAGAGGTTAGGAATCTCATATATTCTTAATGAATAAACATTTTGAAATATAGAGTGGGTGATTCCATCAATAATCTTAAAAGTAGTTTACTTAAATCAATAGTATTTCTATTTTTGTAGTACTATATACCATGAAGAATTAATGCTACAAAAAATACTTTCATGACATAACTCATATTTCTGAGAAGAAAAGATTAATGTGTCTAAATTTATGAATATAGAGATTCAATATTTCTAACATTCTGATTAGAATAAGTAACTCTATTAAGGATTCTGATTGAATAAAAAATATAAATTTGTCAAAAAATAACAACCAATATAGTGAATATAAAAAACATAATATTAACATAGTAAATCATTTATATATTTTTTATTAAATTGTAGGATACTCTTATGTAGAGGAATATTATGTCTCTCACTCTGACTCTCTCTATATGTATATGTGTATATGTGTTTGTGTGTGTGTGGTCATCTATGGTAGTATATTGTGCTAGTGCATGCATGCGGGTGCTCTCTCTCTCTTTCTCTCTCTCTCTCTCTCACCTATGTCTCCTAATATCATCACATTGGTGACTACATTTCCACGTGAATTTTGAAGGGCAAACGTTTTTCAAGGTATAGAAGATGATTTTGTATTATGTAAGATAATTTAACTTTTGAGTTTTCGAGTCCCAAAATATAAGCCACATACTTCTAAGTATCTCCTGAACATTTATTTTCAGTGTAATCTTCAAGCTTTCTTATTCAAAATCACCTGAAACATTTTTTGAAAGTATATGTTATCTCAAATATGCACATTCCATTTTATTGCCTTAAATTATGGAACCTAATATATGCATTTCAAACAAATATCCCATGTAATTCATATACATATCAAAGTTGGGAAACAATGTCTCTAATACTTGATAATATTTGATTGCTGTTTTCTTTGTTTATTGACTCACATCTGTTTTAAATATGGTTGGCTATAAGCTCAGAATAATAAGATATCACTTTGTTTTTACTGTCACTAATCTTGCTATTATCACCATGATTCTCAGGCTGTGCTTTAAATTATATGCACATATGTATCTTTGAAATATTATAGTACATGAACCAAATCATAATCAGAATTTCTGAAAAAAAATTGGAGTACTAGAGATTGAACACAGGGACACTTAATCACTGAACCATGTCCTCAGCCCTTTTTATTTATTTATTTATTTATTTATTTTTATTTTGAGACACAAGATCTTACTATATTAATTTGGTCCTTGCTAACTAACTTGATGAGGCTGGCTTTGAACTTGAAATCCTCCTGCTTCAGCCTCCAGGTTGCTGAGATTACAGGTATGCACCACTGTGCCCTGCAGAATTTCTGGCTATTAAGTCTTGACAATCAATAGTTTTAAAAAGCTCTCATAAGATGAGTAATATCAGAAAGATGCAGGACTAAAAGATCTCATTAATCATCTCCTCAACCCCACCCCACACACAAACTAGCTATTTATGAAAATAGGTCTTGTAGAACTTCTAAGTAAAATAAAGAAGCCACAGAAAGCCAGGCAGTATAAACAATAACAAAAATGTGAGAATTATCTTTACCTTGAAAAAAGCATGAGAAGCATTGTACGTGGGTGTTTCTTTATCAGCTAATATGGCACAGCTAGACTCTTAGAGGGATCCTTTCAGGCATAAACTTTTCCATAGAGAAAATTAAGAGTTGAAGGACCCCACTGTCCCACCAATTTAGGACACCCACAACTTCCACCTTTGAGGACCCAATAATCTTCACCAATTCTAACTATGACAGAGCTGCCTGAAACTCAAATTGTTGTGCCCCTGTTACTTCTAGCATAGAGCTAATGATAACATCCACCCTTAATTATTCATAGCCTTGATCTCAAGATCCCAGTGCTGCAGCTGTACCACATGTGCCCATGCCTTGGATGTAATGGCACTACCACTACGCACCTACACCATGGTGCTAGCAGGAACCCCTTTGACTAAAATGTGTCCAGTCAGGATAAAAGAAAGCAAGAAGACACATGTAACATTCCTCATCAAGGCATCTAGGGCCCAATATCTCTCATTACCACAGACATTTAACAGCTTTGATCTTGGAAGAATCCCCAATAGTCTTCACTAATACTTATTTAACCGACAGAGTTGCATGGCTTCACTGCTGCATTCTGCTCTCAGAACTAGAGACACCACACCCCAAAGTGTTAGCACCCTAACACTAACCCAGAGGGAAAGGTCTTTTCCCACTGAAGACTGTCTGGTCTAAAAAATATGGAAGAAGTTCACATATGCAAAATCAAGACAAGTAATATAAAAAATAAGGAAACATGACATCACCAAAGAAACAAATAATTTTCTAACAACTGATCCCAATGAAATGGAAATGTATAAAAACCTGACAAAGAATTCAAATTAATTCTTTCATAGAAGCTCAATAGCTATAGAACACAGAAAGAAAACACAATAATCAGAAAAACAATACATGAACAAAACAAGAAGCTCAACAAAGGGATCGAAATAATTTTGAAAGCCAAGATATTATAGAGTTGAAGAATACAATAAATTAAATGAAAAATGACATAGTGGCAGATCTTGGCATCAATCACATGGTACTGGTTCTGCAGGAATGCAGGATGCTGGATTTAGGAGTTCTTGGAGGCTTCTACAAAGATCTCAAAGGAAGAAGGCCTTGGAGGTCAGGCAAAGTGAAGGAGGGTGAGAGTTCCTGTGGGTACCCCTTGAGAGAGCAGTGCATAGAGACATGCATAGGAAGCCAAAGCTATAGTAGAGATGCCCAAAGATTAAGATATGCCAATACCATGGAATGTTTACTCAGGAAGGCTGTAGGAATTGAGCTGAGACAAATCATCAGAAAGGCCACTTGAGTTGCAATGAATAAAGCTACAGGGGTGGAGGTACACAACCGCTTTGGACAGAACATAATGCCATGTACACCAGATGCTGAGCATGGAACTACAGGACTTGTTTGCACAAATGGATTTTGGTCTTAATTGATCCCATTCTTTCTTTCTATGCCTTTATTTTTCTCAGTGGAAATATTTACTCTGTATGTTTGTATATTGGATAATATACAACTTGTAAACTTTTATTATTATTATTATTATTATTTTTATTTTTTATTATTATTTTACAGGAGTTTACGATGAGAGTTTATCCTGAGTCTCAGAAGAGGGTTTGGACCTGCACTTTTGGGCAGTCTTGGAACTGTTGAGACAATGGGGACTCTTGGAAATAGATAAAACGTATTATGCATTATAAGACGGTCATGATCTTTTGGAAGTCAAGGGTGAAATGTTATGGTTTGGAATTGAGGTGTCTCCCAAAAGTTCATGTGTGAGATAATGCAAAAAGGTTTAGAGGAGAAATGATTGGGTTGTAATAGCCTTAACCCATTCAGTGAACTAATCCCCTGATGGGATTAACTGAGTGGTGACTGAAGGTGTGGCTGGAGGATGTGGGTTATTATGGGCCTGCCTTTGGGGTATGTATTTTGTATATGGCCAGTGGAATTTCTCTCTCTTTCTGCTCACTGATCATTATGTGAGCTTCTTTCTTCTGTCACATTTTTCCATCATAATGGTCTGCCTTACTTCACCTCAAGATCCAAAGAATAAAGCCAGCTGTTTATGAACTGAGACCTCTGAAACCATGAGTCCCTAAATAAACTTTTTCTCCCCTAAAATTGTTCTTGACAGGTCTTTTCATTACAACAGTGAAAAAACTGACTAAAACAGAATGAAACCAGAAATCAATAACAGCAAAAATAATAAGACAAGTCAAAAATACATGGAAATTAAACGAAACATTCTTGAACAAACAATGTGTCAATTAGCCACTCAAAAATGCACTTAAGCCAGGCATGTTGGCACACTCCAATAATCCCAGCAGCTCGGGAGGCTGAGGCAAGAGGATCGTGAGTTCAAAGCCAGCCTCAGCAAAAGTGAGGTACTAAGAGACTCAGTGAGATCCTGTCTCTAAATAAAATACAAAATAGGATTGGGGATGTGGCTCAGTAGTCAAGTGCCCCTGAGTTCAATCCCCAGTACTGAAAAAAAAAAGGATCTTGAGACAAAGAAGGAAAATAACAACTTAATATACTATCTATTGGACACAATAAGAACAGTTACAAGAGGAAAGTTTATAGCAGTGAGAACTTACATCAAAAAAGAGAAAAGATCTAACCTTACTCCTCAAGCAACTAGAAAAAAGCAAAATGAAACAAAACAAGCTAATACTAAATTTAGTAGAAGATAAAAATAAATAAAATGAAAACTAGAAGAACAACAAAAAAGATCAATAAAACTAAAAGATACTTTTAAAAAAAATGATAAAACTTTTGCAAGACTAACAAGAGAGAAGACCCAAATAAAATCAGAAATGAAAGAACATAGCAAATGATACAATAGAATCACAAAGAATTAGCATACAAAATTAGCCATGTTTGTTTACACAATTAAAGAAAAGGAAATTAAGGAATCAATTCCATTTAAAATTATAAGGAAATAAATATAGTTGCTAAAAATATACTTAACCAAGTTGTTAAAATACTTATAAACTGAGTTTTAAAATCTATCATTATTATAATTTAATTAAGGATATTAAAGAGACACAGATAAATGAATAGAAAACCTATGTTGGTGAATTAATGTAGCTGAAATTTCCATATTACCCAAAGTGATGATGTTCAGTGCAACCCTGTCAAAATCCAAATTGCTTTTTTTGCTGGAATAGAATAAAGCATTCTAAAATTAATAGAACCAGAGAATGAATAGCCAAAGCAATCGTGCAGAAGAAGAAAGGTGGAATCATCCTAATTTCTGATTTTGAAATATGCTAAAGGCTACTATAGTCAAAGCAGATGGCATTGGGATAAAAGTATAAAAATCAATAGATTAAAAGGCAAAGTCCAGAAATAAATGCATGCACCCATGGTCAACTGATATTCATTTAGGGTTCCAATTACAAATATAGCAAAAAAGAAACTCTTTATTGAATGGTGCCAGAGAAACAGAGAATATTTATAAGAAAAAAAATCAGTGTGAACCTTATCTCACACTGTGTACATATGCAATGAAAGAAAATATTTGGAAAATACATATTTAATTAGTGTTTAATGAACATAATATATAAGGAACTCATACAATTCAATAGTTAAAAAAAAAACACTCCAAAATAATATGATTAAAAATGGGCAAAGGAGCTGAACAGACATTTCTCAAAAGCACACACATAAAACAATAGGAAAAAGAAGATGTTCAACATAACTAATCATCAAGACAATACAAAATAGAACTTCAATGAAAAACTCCTTATACTTGTTACCACAGTTATTAACAGAAAGACAAAAGATAACAAGTGATGCAGAAAATGTAGGGAAAGGGGAACTTTCAGTGTTAGTGGAATGTAAAGTACTATAGCTATTATGCAAAAGAGTATAGAGATTCGTGAAAATATTTTGGAAGATAACTATTATATAATCCAGTATTCTCCCTGGGTATACATCCAAAGGAAAATAAATCATATGTCAAAGGGACATTTCCACTCCATGCTCATTACAGCACTATTCACAATAGTCAAGACATGGCAATAACCCATCCATGGATGAGTGGATAAAAAAGGATGGCATAATTAGAACAAATAATAAATAACTTAAATAAAAAAGAAGAAAAAAGTGGTATATACACAATGGAATGCTATTTGGCCATAAAAAATAGTGAAACCCCATAATGTGTAAAAACACGATGGAAGTGGAGATCATTGTATTAAATAATCCAGGTACAGAAAGACATTGAGATTGATGTATGCCATATACAATTTTTTTCTCCCTGAATAATTCTGAAACTTATCCCGAGCTTCACTCTTTTCATAAGTCATTGATAGGTACCCTTAATGTTAGAATTCATTTCACCTGAAAAAGTAGTAATTTTTTAATACCATAAAATATCCAGTGTTAAAATGTGTCCAATGATCTTGCCAATTATTATTATTATTTCCATTTTATTTGAATTTAGGTCAAAATAATGTCTACACATTGCAACTGGTTGATAATTCTCTTAAACTCTTTGAATCTATAGCTGCTCATTTCTTATGTATTATTTAACAAAAAGAGAGCCTTTGCACTAACAATTACCATTATATTTTCTGAGTTTTGCTTCTTTGATCATCTGGTGTCATTCCTCTGCTAAATGAGTTTTCTGTATATTGATTAGATACAGATTCTTGATAGAATGTAGATTATATTTACTTCACAGATGATACCATGTGCTTATATTAAGCTGAAAGTGATAAGAAAAAGAAACCTTTATTTTAGTGATGTTAATAGCCATTGGTGAGCATTGCCTCAAATAATTTTTTTCATTAAGATTTGCAAAGTGGTGATACTTTAATTTGGTATTTCACCATATGTTAGCTGACATATGTTTGTAAATAAAAATTTCAATAAGTATTTGTTTTCCCTCATTTTGTTTTAAGGGAGAAAAATTATTCATTGTTTTCTTTTATTAAGCAACTTTCAAATAATTAGTTAGTTCCTCAGTAGCTTCCAAAAGATGATTAATTAATTGTAGTTTCTTTAATATCATTGAGAGATAAGTTTAAGCAGATTTAATTCATTTCATTTCATTCCAATAGAATTTATTTTAATGGATGGTAGAATTACCATTTTATATTACCTCTTAAGTTCTTTTGGTTAGAACTCAGTAGTGTCATAGCTTCTTTGATTTCTTTTGGGATGTCAAAATGTCCCAAGATAATCTTTTATAATTTCTACCCCATTTTTAAAATAAACAACCTCTCTCAAAAGACTTTTTTTTTTCTTTTAGTAGTAATTGGTGTATGGAAACCACAACCTATTAGCTTGGTATTGTTATGCCTATGTTCTTTGTGTTATGTCTTTTGGGCTTACAGAGAATGAATACCCTTTGTCATAAGCCAAACTTAGTAAATGTTTTCAACTCTACAAGCTGAAAAAGTCAAGGAAACACATTCTCCCAAAAGGCACTTAGGGAGGCTGAGATTGGAGAATCTCGAGTTCAAACTCAGGCTCAGCAATGGCAAGGTGCTAAGCAACTCAGTGAGACCCTGTCTCTACAGAAAACACAAAATAGGGCTGGGGATGTGGCTCAGTGGTCGAGTACCCCTGAGTTCAATCCCTAGTACCAAAAAAAAAAAAAAAAGGCATTAGGAGGAAGCATAGTTCTGCTAACATCATGATTGCGGTTTGACGATTCCAACATGTGCCTTTTTAAACTACGAATTTTGTGACAAATTATTATAAGAGCAATGGAAAGCTATAAAATTTGGGATAACAAAGTGGGATGTTCCTGCAAAAAATAGCTAAAAAGAAAAAAAAAAAAAGAAGATGTGGCTTTGGAATTTGGTAGGGGTCAGAGGTTGAAAATTTGGAAGAGGATGAGAGAAAAACTAAATTTCTTTCAACAGACTCAGTAGAAAATTGCAAGTTAGAGACCATGCCCTGAGTGCTTAGGATAAAGTAAGGGACATTAGAAAGGCTGTGTCATCTCAGTGAATATCTTAAAGGTTCAGAAGGAAATGAGTAACAGGTTTTAGGTATTAGAGAAAAAAATCCTTGATATATATTTACTGGAAGCCTAAGTGAATTTGGTCCTAAAGTTGTGCAGAAAACAACTTAAAAGTGATAAACATGTATACTTACCTGAGAAGTTTTCAAAGTGAAGTGTTGAAATTAGGACCTGGTTTATTTTTGATGATTATGGTAAGATGTGAGAGGAAAGAGATAAACTGAGATAAATTTGTTAGGCAAAAATGAACCAGAGTTGATTATTTAGGAAAATATCAACAAGTTCAGATTACTAACATATTAAAACTGGTAGATACAGTTAGTAAAACTTGACCTAGAAAGAAACTAAGGGTGTGGCTGGATAACACTTGGCTAGTATTGAAGAGATTAATCAAGCAAATCATGAATACCTTCAGTCATCTCAGCAAAGTCAAAAACTGGAGGTAAGTTTTTCCAGGAAAGATGTATAGAGGAAACTTGTCAAATAACGTGAATTCCAATGCTATACACATGAGATGTACAATGTTTTTAACAGTATTATGTCAGCAGAAACATGACCATCTTACTCTGAGTGGGCCAAATGAAGAGGACAAAATGAAGAAGACTGTAAACTTCCAAAATTCTTCATATGTGAGACAAGCTGATAAAACAACTCATCTGCAAACATCTACTATCTTTACAGAGAAATGAAACGTCTCAGAGTGTATTCCAATATACTCAGGTAATGGAGAAGAGTTAGAGAGGAGAGGTCAAAGTACAGAGGATTAGCCCTAGGTTTTTAAAGCTAATATTGTTTCCTGGGTTGATTTCAAAATTGCTTGGGGCTAGTGGGAAAGCTAATTTCATGTATCCATTTGTCCTGGCAACAGTACTCAGATATTGGTCAACATGTAAGCTAAGAGTTGAGTATAGTTAATTATACTCCACAAAATGGTTGAGCATCATCCAGTCATTTGAAAGCCTTAAGAGGAAAAAGATCGCAGCCCTCTGAGGAAGGAATTCTGCTCCTAAATTGCCATTGCACTGGAGCTCCAATACCATTTTTTCCTAGAACCTCAGCCTGCTGACTTGCCCTGAAGATTTCAAACTAACAGTTCCCTCAAATTCCTTAAGACATTTTCTTAAAGTTTCTACATTTTTCCTTTCTTTATCTCTACTTCCACCCTCCATCTTTAACTCTATTCCTCCATCTATAAACACACACATACACACACAACTGTTCAGTTTAACTGAGAATGTAATATAGCTGATGATTTCTTTTTTCCTTTGATTTTACCCTGTTGAAAATAGGAATGTCTTATTACTCTATGTTCAATCTATAATTATATTTTGGGAACAGAAAAACTTGATTCTTAATTATATTATAGATGGAGAGGAATTCTGTCCAAAGAAGGATCATACTCAAAATCTCACTCATGTGTGATTTATATAATTAACTTGAGACTTTCAATTTTTGAGGTAGTGCTACTTAGATAAAATTGTGGACTCTAAACTTATGTTATAATGAGTTGATAAATTAGGCAGTGATCAGATGGGTGAAAAAATTTTCCACGTGATTTTAACACAGACTTTTGATCAGAAGGAAGATTGTGGTGAGCTAAATGATCTCTCTTGAAATATCCAGGTTCAAATCTATGGAACCTGTATAAATTACATAGTAATAGGACCATGAAAATATGATTATTTTAAGGATCCAAAGATGTGGAGATTATTTTATTGTGGATTATCTAGATAGACCATGAACATAATCACAAGTATCATTTAAGAGTGAGGTAGATTGAGATTTGATCTAGAGAAAGGCTAAATGACCATGTAATGATGTTAGTGAGATGCTACAATGCTCACTTTGAAAAGAGAAAGGGACCACAATGCAAGGAATGTAACTCTATAAGCCATAAAATGAAAAGAAACAGATTCTTCCTTAGAGGACTCAGAGTGTGATCTTGTAACTGCTTTTACATTTTTATCCTTCTAAACTCCAAGAGAATAATTGTTGTTTTAGATCACCAAAATTGCAATGTTGCTAAAACTGTGGAAACTAATACATATTGTATTCTTTTTTACTGCCATATCAGAAGCCTCAGTTTCCAGTGATATGAAAGTATGTCTTCCTTTTATTCCATAGTATTCATGCACCAGGCTTACTACCACCAAGGCTATCTGCATAATACAGTTACTGAAAAAAATCTTGAGATTTTTATTTGTTTGTTGTTTCACATTTATAAATTTTAGGATATTTCCCACTATGAGTATGTGGTGAAATGTCTTTGTTTTAAAGAAAGTTTTAATATTTTCTGTATGTTGTAAATTAGATGCAATACATGTCTAAACACTTATATGACACCCAAATACATATATACATACATACATTCACATATTTGCTTATATTTAAATTTAATTAAGGCTGAATCAGAAAAACATTACATAACACAATTATCACTAAGCAAAGGAAGAGAGGAAAAAGGCTGGCTTGGGAAAAATGGAAAATATGCTTCCCTAAGTGGATCTTGTTTACAACATTTGAACCTGCATAAATAATTGACATAACTACTAACCAGAGCAGCTTTTTAGAAAAGATAATTACTGCATTTCAGAGACAAAATAAACCTTGAACTTAAATACATATTGAGTTATATTCAACTCCTTTATTCTTAAAAAAATGGAAACCTAATATTAACACTTTCTTCCCAAATTTTCCTGGACAATATAATCTAAAACTCTCCCATAGAAGTACATGAAGCTGTTTCTCATTCTTTTTCTGAGCTGCATAAGATGACATTTTATAGATATTCCATTATGTATATGATTAATTCCCTACTGGCTTTTCTTTCCATTCTTTTGTCCTTATAAATTATACATCTGAATTTTGAGATTTTTTCTAGTGTATCTTTGGGATACATTGTTAACAGCAAAACTGTTAAATCAAAAAATTACATACATATGTAATTTTACTAGATATTTTCTACACTCTATTCTGGGTTGAAATATTGTAAATTCTCTCTGGCAATGTGTAAAACAACTCACTTTCCTACAGTCTCAAAAACTAAGTGTGTGATCAAAATTTTGGATTTCCCTATCTATAAAATGGAAAATGCTGCCCCCGATGTAATTTTAATGTGCATTATTGTGAGTGAAATTGAGTCTCTTCTTATACAGTTAAGACAATTTACATTTCTTTTTCTGGGGACTGTCTTCATATTTCTTAATTTTTTATCATATTTTTCAGGCATTTCATTCTTTATTATTAGAAGTTTATTATATATTAAAAATGTTTACACTTCAATTATAATATAAATTATAAATAAATTTACTTGTATTTTAGCTATTCAAATTTTACTCAGAATCAAAATTTATCAATCTTTCTGTCATTGGATGTAGATTTTGAATCATCAGTTAAAAAAATTCATCCCATCCAGGCACAGTGGCTCATGCCTGTAAACCAGTGGCTCAGGAGGCTGAGGAAGGAGGATCGTGAGTTTAAAGCCAGCTTCAGCTAAATTGAGGCATTAAGCAACTCAGTGAGACCTTGTCTCTAAATAAAATACAAAAGAGGGCTGGAAATGTGGCTCAGTGGTAGAGTGCCCCTAAACTCCATCCCTGTTACATGCCCCCCTCCAAAATTCACCACATTCTTAATTAATGAATATATCAATGCTTATTACTTAAATATTTTAAGTATTTAAACTTCTAACGCAGTTGTAATTTTTCTTATAAATAAGAAATCAGGCTAATTATATTTTTTTCCTTCAAAGATTTTTAAGTAAGAATATTAATAAGAATTTTCTAAGAAATTAAAACAGCTAACTTCATTGATGTTACATTTCCATGTATGACTTGATTTTTATATCATTCTATTAATTCTCTTGGTGCACTATTTAGTTATGGACCAAGGTCACATTCTTGAGGTGTTCATTATTGAGGTGTTATGTGTTTGAATATCTGGTAGGAACAGCACCACTTATTACTGGGCCTGTTTAAGCCTATGTGCCTATTCTTACTTTTTATTCTTCAAACTAATTGTTATAGTCAACTTGTCTAACTCAACCCAGACAATTAGATAAAGAAAAATGAAGTCTTGATATTCTTATTGGTTCTGCATAAAATTAACTTGAGAAGGATTGACATCTTTATGATATTGAGTCTTCTTATTCATGAATGCTCTATACATTCTCATTTGTTTAAACCAGTTTTGTATCTTTAGGGATTTTCTACAATAGTCCTTATGCACTTAGACATATTTCTTTAAAATGATGACTAGACTATTAGTTATCCTTTTACTATATGTTTTTGATTTGTTGCTGTCATTGATTTGGCCCCACCTACACTGAGACTTATAGAATTACTTTACCATTGGTTTTATTGCAGGGTTGGCAAGAATAATTTTTTTTATCTTGTTTATTTTATGTGATTTTGGGGGGATGATTTAAGAATATTTAAAAGTTATTGACATGTCACTTTCCATGGCATGCTCAACATTTTTTGAAACTATATATTTTCTAATATAAAATTTCTATTACCAAAAATGCAAAAAATAATTCAAAGTTAGCCCAAAGACACACATCTCATCAGAGAAGCAGCATAATGTATTTAACCTCAGCTCCTAGCACTTACTAAGATGACAGACAACACAAGTAGAATCTTCAAAAAGCAAACTAATTGAGTTGGAACCAAACTATCAGTTTTGTCTAAAAACTCTCTCTCCTGGTATGTGATCTATGGATTTGTTGCTCTTGTCTACATTCAACAAAGCAAATACTGTGATTCACAGAAAAATGTTCCACTTTATACAAAATTTTCATGTGCAGAAGCAGCATTGCAAATTATTGTACAGCATTGGCTTAAGAAAAATTCAATCATAGCATTTTCCACCACAGGCTGAGAATTATTTTAATAAATGTAGATGGTCAATATGAAACTATCTACAAGGAGAAGATAAAGAGAGATTGCTAGATGGAGCAAGCCATTTGGAGGCTATTTTTCTGTCTGATAACACAATCTCTCTGATCACGAGGGATCTGGAAAATTCTCCTGGCAAATCCAATTCTGACTGGGCAATGCCATGATATATCAGAATCTGGAGTTACCACTTATAGGAATAAATGATTATGAGAATAAGATGGTTACTATTAATAGACGGTTATACAGGTTGTTATAATTTTATCCCACATAATGAAATCCAGAGACAGTCTATGGCATGTCCTTCCTTCTTCTTCTTTTTTTTTAAATATTTTTTAGTTATACATGGACACAGTGTCTTTATGCTTATTTATTTTTATGTGGTGGTGAGAATCGAACCCAGTGCTTCACATGTGCAAGGCAAGCGCTCTGCCACTGAGCCACAACCTCAGCCCATGTCCTTTCTTCTGTTCAGCTTCCCGAGGATTTGATTTTAATACTTGTGACCACTTCACTATTGCAAGATGTTAACTAAAGACTCAAACATTATTTCTGAGTTCAAACAAGTGGGAATAATGAGGAAGGCAAGGGAAATTAGTTGTTCCTGGCTAAATTAGATCCATTTTCAAAAGGGTTCTCATCAACTTAAACTAATGAATTCTAATTACATTTTATTTACTGCTAGTGGTAAGGAAAGCTCTAAAATATAGATTTTTGTTTTTAGCTAACATATTGGTACATAAAATTGGTATGTTATTACCAAAGAGGGAGAAGAAAACAAGTATTGGGTAGAAACCATCTTTCACTGCCACAGGAGTAGGCCACATTTACATCTATTTGGTTGTCTTCTTTCTAGTCTGAATAGGAGGAACCAATCGTAATACCTGTAAGTTAATTTTTTTCTTTCTCTTTTTGTTTTTGGTACCAGGGATTGAACTCAGGGTTACTCGACAACTGAACCACATCCCCAGCCCTATTTTTTGTTTTATTTGGAGACAGGGTCTCACTGAGTTGCTCAGCACCTCACCATTGCTGAAGCTGACTTTGAACTCATGATTCTCCTGTCTCAGCCTCCCAAAGTGTTGGGATTACAGGCCTGCCCCACCGCTCCTGGTTGTAAGTTAGTTTTTAAGGATGGCATTTTAATAGCTTCTATTAGACCTTTTATTCACCAAATAAGAGGACTCATTATTGATCGCCTTAAAAATCTCAAAATAAAACAGAACAAAAGTATTTTTTATTTAAATGAGTGGATACTCTTCTGAAAAATCATAGAGGGATGATATTCAGTCCTCATATAAGTAGAAATCCTTTGTTTTCCAACATGTTTGAGAATTCTATGCTTTCGTTTAGGAAATCAGTACAGCAACCATGTAAAGTTTAACACCCAGGCAGATCAAGATGAATGTGGCTATTCTAGTTAAATAGGGCACTGTTTGCTCTATGGAAAGAAGATATATTACCAGGCAGAATGATGTATATATTTGTGCAACATCTTGTAACCACACTCCATTAGAAATGATTATCAGCACAATGCTGCATGGGCTGAATAGGTTCATATTTCTTTAAGGCACAAGGGCAAGAAAGAGGCCAGCAGCCAGGACAGTGTGACCCAGTCTACTGCTCTGCCTGACCTATGTCAAGAGTAATCTCCATCAAAGCTATAACTGCCACCATGTTAGTCAGGGCACTTCTAATACTGGTGACTTGTTGTTACAGCACTGGGTCTAAAAATAACAACCGTCCATCAGTGTCACTGCATGAAAAATAGAATTTCATCAGAATTTAAAAGAATTGTGGACTAGAATAATGCCAGAGAGTAAAGCCAGTCTTGTGACTATAATTTGCTCTATTGCAGCAAGTTGGAAGCCTTCTGGCAAAATTTTACCAATTTCTCTAATCAGAAGGGTAATGATAGAAGAATACTTTCAAAAATTCACGAAAGACTGAAAGAATATTTTAATACTATATTAGTTTAAAATAATTTACCAGTGATTTTTGTGTTCTTGGTATTTTAAATTCTATTAATGATGAGCATATTTTTGACTTTATTCTTCTTCATAAAGAAGAGGTTTAATAAATAAGTAAATCTAAAGTGTAGCAAAAATATAGGGACACCACTGGTTTATTTAGGGAGGAGTTCTCCTTACTATCAAACTCAATTTTAATCTTAAACATGGAAGTTTTTACAAATGTTTTCTCAGCATAATCAAGCTTGGGTCATAGTAGAGATAGAGAAGAATTTGCAACTACAAAGGCCAATAAGGAAATTGCTTTGGATCAAGTTTTAGTAATTCATTAAACTGAAATTTTATTAACAGGCTTTTTGAAGTAAATCTTTCATACCAAAATTAAAAAACAATCTAAATCAGTGCTTGAGACAATTAATCCAAATGATCAAGTCACAAGTTTTAAGTAAATATTTTTTAAATATAAAATGGAATTTCCTCCTTACACTGTTATTTTGATTCTTTTCAATTTCTTTCTTCATTTATAAAACTTTGAGTTACAAGACCCATTCAGGCTTGCCACATTAGTAATAGTTAATTTAACCACTGGGATCAATTTAAAATATCCCCTAACTTTACTAATATCTTGGCTAATATCTGATGAAATTTAAAAATAATCACTCCTCTCACAAGCTATTTGCCCCAGAGAATTATTCGTGAATTATTTGGAACTAAAGAGAAAATAAAAATTCAGAATAATTTAAGGTTCAAAATTAGAGAAATCTAGGAATATTTGTGGCACTAGTTTAAGAGTTGATAAAATGCATTATTTCCCTACTCTCATTGACATGACAGAAAGTAAGATAAAAATAAACACAAATATACATTTCATAAGGTAATATGATTAGGAAGAAGAGTAAATAGATTAAGAGAACTAGATAGTGCAGATGTTCAATATTTTGTAAAGACAGGAAGGGAGACAGTTTTAGGTATATCTAGGAAGAAACTCTTATATGAGGCAACCTGTGTGCATACTTCAATGCAGAAGTGAGAATGGCAGTAAGAAGAACAACAAGGAAGCATTTGAGGCAGGTATATGGCAAGCAAGGGAGACAGGTAGGAGATGAAGAAGCAAAGGGATCATTAGTTCATTGGGGTTTTGGAACCATAATAAGTACTTTGGATTTTGGATTTAATCCCAGTTTTTTATTTGAATAACAATTTTAAAGAGATTGCACTAACTAATTGTCTTAATTTGGGCTGCTGTAACAGAATATCATAATAGGTACTTAAACAACAAATGCTGGTTTTCACACTCTGGAGACTGGAAATGTAAGATCAGGGTGCCAATGTAGCCAGGTTCTTGAGGAAGGCCTGTCTTCTGGTTATAGCAGCTTCTTTATCATTGTGTCCTCACATGGTGGAAAGAGAAAGATCTCATGTCTCTTTCTGTTTCTGTAAGAACACCAATACCATCATGAGGTGACCACCCTTATGACTAATCCTAATTACCTCCCAAAGGCCCCACCTCCAAACATCGCCACTTTGGGTACTAGAGTTTCAACCTATGAATTTTGGGGTCACAAAAATGCTCAGTGCCTAGCACTATTACAAAAAGAATGGACTTTGTGAGTGTATGGGAAAGGAATTGTCTCATATTTGTTATATAAATAAAACATTTTTGGATTTTTTGAAAGTGGAATGTTTATTTTTTCAAATTAAAATATTAAAAAAATATTGAAACTGTGACTTAGGAAATATAGCCATTATATTGTGAACACAGAAGAAACATTTAAATCCCTAATGATGATTTAGAAAGAAGGGAAAGGGGAATAACTTTAGAATGAATTTAACACAATTATGTTATTACACACATATATAAAAGTACCAAAAAAAAATTTTACCTTTAGGTATATGTATAAAATACCAATAAAAATTAATAAGTAAAGGATTTAAAGGAAGATCAGTAGAACAGAGGTGGGATAATAGGGGGTCGAGGAAGTATGGTGGGCATGGGGATTGAAATCAAATTCCTCATACCTATTATTTTGTCAAAATGAACCCAAATACCATACAGAATTATAATGCTCTGGTAAAAAATAATTAAATAATTGAATAAAATAAAAGGAGAAAGAAAGCAGAGATGGAGGAAGAAAGACTCATACATAATCTTTTCTTGGTTTTATGTCACAGCTTCTGGGAAGCCCTTTATTCTGCATATTTGGTTGTCTATTATGGGAATTGATAGTGTTCCTAATTCTGTTTGCTGGGTTTTTAAAGCAGCCTCAACAACCCCACTGACAAATATTTAATCATGAAAGCCAGAACTGTATGATTGTAGCAGCATATTTCACATTGCAATTCTAACTAGCCCACTGGCAAATACAGGCAGCACCTGGAGGCAGAAGACATGGAATTCATACAATTAAAATTTTGTTTTTGCCATTTTACAGATTGGTGCATTTACTGAGCTGAAAAAAATTTGAAAATAAGATTAGTATAACAAGAAAACTTCAAGTAATACACACTTTATCTATACTAGACTTATTATTGAATTTGATTCTAATTTAAAAATATGTTAGCAGATAAGGAACAAATGTGTTATTCAAATGCATTTATTTCGTTTCTATACACATTTTTAAAAATGCCTCAGCTGTAATTTATTGAACAACCAGTTCTAACATCATATGGTTTTTGTACAGCTTGAAACCCTAAATTAAAATGATTTTTACATTTGAAGCAACAAAATTAAAAGGCTAGTTAATAAGCATATCTGAAATATTGTTAAGCAATCATAATAAAATTTTGAAAAGGAATGATAAAACTTGAATGCCAGTTATAAACTAAGTTTTAAATAATTTTAAGCTTCAATTTGTTCTTTAAGATATTTAATTGCTATAAAAATAAAATAGAATTCAAAGAGATTTTTCCAAGAAATAGTATCTTTTGCAATTATATTCAAATGTTACAGGGATGCTACCTTAAAACAGAATAAATTTCATTATCGTACTTACAAACCTCAGATTTTATTTCAGAGTCTACAAGTTTGCCTATCAAGGTGGTTTAAAATACTTTTTGTAACAAATTTACTTATTTTAGAAATTATATGGAATTAGTTTAACTTGTAATAGTTTTGTTTAGCTTCAAATTGCTTAACTGAATTTGATAAAATAGCTTATCATGTGTAACCATTTTTCAAATGCTGATATTGAGACAGAAGAGCACATAATAATAAAATTACCAGTGACAATACCCCAGCCCTCCTGAACCTCAGTCTAGAATTGTATCATTGTGTTATTGCTGAGATTGAGAGAAGGTAACAAGGAAAGCAGAAGAATCCACAGTCAAGGTGGACGGGTTGATGCCTGTTTTGATCTTGCCTCATTACTTTCCTCAGCATGATGTTCATTCTCTTCTTCAGTCACATTTTGTTCTCTAGGAATACTGACCTGTTTAACAATAGACAGTCTAAATTCTACTATACACCTTTGAAAGTCCTTTTGCAAACACTTCTCCATCTTGTCTGTTTATTGGCTGCTTTCCTCCTTATCCAACATAACTTATCCTTGCCATTCCTAAAGATTATCAGAAGTGAAGTGGGTACTTTCACTATAGGATCTTTTAAAGCTATCATGAGCACTCAAAATATTATTTAGCAACTTGTTTTTTTTTCATTTTTAAAAAATAACATAATATTAAAGTATAATTTAAGGTAATAATATTAATTCTTTCTGTATATAATCCTGAATGTTTGACAAAGCATGCCATAACACAACCACTAACACAATAATCACACTCAAAAATTGGTTCAATTACTCTAATTTTACAAATCCATCAATATATGACCTTTAGAAATCACGATCCTATGTTCTGCCGCTATAGTTTTGTGTATACCAAAACATCATATGAATGAAATTGTGCTGCACGTTGAATTTTTAACATGAGTTCCCTAATATTATAATGCATTTGTTTTTTCATGTATTGGTGTTTCATTCTCTTTTTTTCCTTAAGATATTCCATTATATGAATGTGAGAGAGTCATTTTATTCCTTCGTACTAGATTTAACAATTTACCAAATAAGTTATTTTTTTTATTACTTTTGGTCTGGGGCAAATAATAACAAATCATTTTGAAAATTGGCATGCAGATTTTTATGTGAACAAAATCAAACATTTCGCTTTAAGAAATGACGGGATGGAGTGGTTGAGTCATATGGTAAGTTTCTGATCTAATTTATCATTTTAAATTACACTCTGAGATTTCCAGTTTCTGTCATGAAAAGATCTTGGAAGTTGACACTTTTGTACTTACAAAAAGAAAAGGCTAAAGAAGCTAAAAATAACAAATTTTCTTAGACACACCAGAGGTCATTTAGTCCTCTGTAAAGCACAGAATAGGAAATGGGACAAAACAAGCAGATTTACAGTTGAGAATCTTGCCAAATTCAGTCTCACCTAGTCGGTCAGTATCTTCACAGTGATAACTCGTGTGAGATGACAAGTTAGCAGCACCTGCCCTTGATGTAATTTAAGGGACTTGGCACTGTAACGTTGTGCTTTTCCATATGTTCATCATGTGGTAGGATGTGTAATTCCTGGAGATTTAATAATCTTCAGAATTAAATGCATGGAAATCCTGAGAGTAGAAGACAGATCTTGCCAAGAAATTTAAAAAGAAGAAAAGAGATTGTAAGCAAAAGATTTAGAAATCTCCAACAATGATAAACAATTTCTCCTTGGGAAGAAACTCCATATAATCCTTAACCATGACAGTGTCCACTTTTTTGTACAAGGTAAAATTGTTGAGTCCTGTAATAATTGACTCCATTTGAGTTCCTTTGTGGACCATCAAGATTAATATTTGTTTACACTTTTACTTGGCTCATTCTCTTTGAGCACTTAATAGTTCAATGTTTACTCATTGATTTCAGGGAAATTTGGGCTGTGGCACGACCTTCTCTTTCCCATGTGGATTCCCTGGCATCTATAGTCTATTTGCAGAGATCGGAGGTATTGAGGATGAGAAGTGTTTTCAAGATAGGCTCCATAAAATTCTAAAAAGGAAATGGATTATACTATTTTAAAAAGTGAATAACACTAGTATGAATAACTTTATTCCCAATAACATGGAGCACATGTCATAAATATGTATGAGAGGAAAAAACACAGGTGTTACTATAATGCGCATTTCCAAGAAAAAACTGTCTAAATATAGTAAGATATTGAACTAATTATTCTTTAGGACACTAAAATTTTTCCTTAAATATGTTTTCATTTTATATCAAATATTTCAAGGAAGATTGACATACTTGAGTCATTTTTAAATATAAATTGTTATTTGACAAGTTTCAGAAGCTGCTGATATGAAGACACATATTGTATATGATAGAGCCCTAAAGCCATATAAGTAGCTTCTGCTTCTTGAGATATTTTATTTTATAGGACAGCTGCTATGGCTTCTAGCTATTCAATCATGAGGTGTTTAAAACAAACAACTATAACTAAGTTTGTAAGCCCTGCAGCTATTAGCTATAAAATCTATGTAACCGCTAAGTAAGAGATTTATTTAAAGGAAGTAGTGTATGCCCAGCATAAACATTCATTCAATGTGAATCATCTTCACCACACCACCAGTGAGATGTGAGTTCAGTATTTAAGCTCATTGATTTACTTTTATTTTCCCTGATGACACTGATGAAACCAAAACTTCAGTATGAATTTGTATTTGAAAATAAATGATAAAGTTTTAGTACATCAGAAAACTACCATATAAGAAAGTGCTATTTTTTTATTTAAAACAAATTTTTATTAGAGCTTTATAGTTAGTTATACATGGTAGTTGGGTTCATCCTAATATATTCATACATGAATGTACTTTGATTGCAGTTCCTACCCCCTCACACTTTTTTTCTCCCTTTTCCGCTTCTGCCCTCCCTTCCCTCTTTAGTTCTCCTTCCTCTACTCTACTAAACTTACTTTTATGAGACTATTTATTGACATTCAATTTGTTCTTCTGGTACAGTTAAGGGATGCATGAAAGAAAAATCAAGCCCCTAGCATCTAAATCAGTCCTTAATTTTTCTTCAGTTTCCTTGAAAGGCTCTAATCAGATTGTTTCAAATTATTGGTTATTTGAATGACATTTACTCAATGAGAAGACTGTGAATTATATATGATCTAAGTATAATTGAGCAGTGTGCTATACTAATGCTTATAGTCATAATTTTCACTTTCACTAACATCCAATTTTTATTGACCTTCAGTCAATTACACCTTTTCCTTCCCTTTTGTATTTGTTCTTTTGGTACTGTGTTTGATTGGGTTTATATAACTAGAAATCAACATTATACTATAGGTTTCTAAATATTAATTTGTTAATGATCCACTCTAGGCAATAATAGATGATTTAGCTTAATGTTCTCTGTCTTCCCCTCTCTTCCCCTACATACATGTATACAGTTCCTATCTGCTATTTAAAATGTGTTTTAGTCAGCTATTTGGCTGATGTGACTAAAGGACCAGACCAGAACAACCATAGAGGAAGAAAATTTATTTGAGGGCTCAGAGTTTCAGAGGCATCATAGCAGGAGAGTGTGGCAGAGGGAAGCAGCTCACATTTTGATCAGAAGGAAAAAGAAATGGCCCACTCACCAGATACAGTTATACACCCAAAGCCACGCACCAATTCCCACCTCCTCCAGCCACACCCTACCACTTCAGTTACTACTCAGTTAATCCCTATCAAGGAATTAAATCACTGAATTGGGTTAAGACTCTCACAACCCAATCATTTCTCCTCTGAACCTTCTTGCATTGTTTCACATGTGAGCTTTTGGAGGAAACCTCATATCCAAACCATAACAAAATGTAATAAAAATTCATGAAAAATAACCAAAAATAAAATATGAACAAAATTTCT
>CM053406.1:79156504-79197529 GCA_028644305.1 Xerus rutilus | reverse complement strand
TCAGGCATTATAGAGTTTAAAGGCCATTTTTATCAGGTCTCAGATAGGGGTCTGAGAGCCCTCCTCAGCTCGTTTGAGCTTTTATATTTTCATTTTTTAATATTATGGGCCAATTGAGTAATGAAATGCATTGTTAACATTGTAGCTCTGGAGGGAGATTCAGGATCCAGCTTAGTATATTTGGTAAGAGTCTCTGTAAGGCGGTTGAGAAATAAGGCTGGCTTTTCATCCAGATCCTGGGTGATTTCCATTTGTTAAAGTTGACTATCTTATTGGAAACTGCCTGCAAATTTGATCAGCATGATCACGAGTGGCCTGCTGGATGTGGGTACATTCATCTTGGGTAAGGGTGGAAGAGAGGATGACATAGATGTTGTACCAGTTAAGATTGTAAGTCTGAGAGAGGTAGTGGAATTCCTTAATGTAAGTAGAAGAGTCAGCAGAGAAGGACTCAAAGCACCTTTCAATCTGGGAAAGATCCTGAAGTGAGAATGAGACGTGTACTTGGACAATCCCCTTGGCACCAGCCATTTTCCTGAGAGGACAAAGGAGCTTTGGGTCAGCTGATAAGAGGGTCTGGTGTGATCAGGTGTGGGCACTGACCAGAGCAGAGAGGAGTGAGCCAGAGGAGGGATCCACTGAGGGAAATGGGGGAAGGGTTGTATCAGTGGGAGAGGAGGGCAGAGAAGTTGTGTTCTAGAGTGGGGGAGGAGGAGCTGGGATAGTAGGAGGAGAGGGAGGAGAGGAGAGGGAGGATCTGTCTGGGTGGGGGGGGATGGTGGGAAGGCAGGGCTGAGAGCATTTCGGGTGGATCAGAGAATGAGGAAAGAGATGTGGAAGAACAATGGGAAAGGAGTTTGAGATTTTCCCTAGCTACAAGAACTTGAGTGGTAGAACAGGTAGATCAGAGGTTAGGACGGGAGCATATATTCCCAAAAGCCTGAATATAAGGGATTTCTGTCCACTTCCCTGTCTGGCAACAGAAACTATCCAAATCAGTGAGGATTTGAAAATCAAGTTTCTTCTGGGGGCCATTTTAACCCATTGTCTAGGCCATACTGGGCCAGGCTTCAGTGGAATAAAAGACCAGGCGTTTATGGCATGGTTCTTGAGTGAGTCCTAATTTGGCAAAATTGGAATATAGAAAACCCAAAGGGAGTTTTGGGGTCTAGGGAGGACTCAGTGTTTCCCATGACCTTTCCTTGCCCGTGGTGGTGGATGGGAACAGAAAAAGCATCTCAAATTCTGATCACACTCACCAGAGCGACAGATGAGGGCCCGGTGGGGGTTAAGACATCCCTACAACCTACTGGGGGCCCAAACGGAGTTGGATGGCTCACACAAGGACTGGGACATCTCCATAGCCTTCGGGGCCTTGAGTGGAATGGGTGGGGTCTATGGCACGCAAGTGACATATGGATAGACTCCGGAGATGAGGGTGGCTGGAAGATCGGGAAAACGAGGGAACTTACCCTACTCCTGTTGGTCTGGATGAAGGGAGAGAGGAAGGAAGAGCAGCTCAGGAATTTCCTGATTCTTGTGGAGGAGAGGGTGGACCTCAACCCCTATGAGGGAGGTCTGAAAGCCCTCAGGTGTTTTGGCACCAAATATAAGGTCAGATAACGAAGAACAAAGGAGGTCAATTAAAACCACTGAGCAAGGCTTTATTGATGTATGCCACCCGGGGAGAGTCCCCAGTCCAATAGAGTGGGTCTGGGAGAATCATGCACAGGCTGAGCTGGTTTGAAAGTTTTATGGGCTTGGGGTAGAAAAGAGAGGGCTTAGGACAGGAAAGGGAAGCTTAAGGCAGGAAAAGACAGGCTTGGGAGAGGAAAGAGAGGTTTTCTGGGAGTCCCATGTCCTCCTGGGGTTGGTCAGGGGATCGGCTGATGGTAGTTATGAATCGTTGTCACTGATTGATTGTTCTTTCCTATATATGGGCTGCCTAGTGTTTTGTTTCCCTTAGCTACCTTAAACTGACATAATACTGAATATCTTTCATTTGTAACAAATTTTATCTATTGTCAATATTTGATAGGAGAAAAATTCCTTATAGATTTTTATCTTAATCTGATGGCTGAGAAACAAATATTACTGCCTTCTTATATTCAAGGTTGAAGCTTTTCTTAGCTTGCACAACAAGAATTAGCATGAGCCAGTATCACAATGTGTATAAATATAGTTCAAATATCCAATTGCTTTGGTGTTCAGTAATCACTTGCTTGTAATAGCAGAGATAATGCTTTCTAATTCATATAAAAATCTTTAAAAAATATTTTATCTGCTTCCTTTTCATCTTATGATATATTCTAATGTGAAGGTGTATGTACTTATTTTTGAAACTGGAGAGTGTTATTTTAAGAGGCAGTTTTTTTTTTTTTTTCCTTCTGGGAATAGTACATACTCTTTGCCCATTGACCCATACTATTAGATCTAATCTCCATGCTGACCAAAAGCGGAGTGCCTGACATCTCTCTGGGACCATGAAACAAACTAAACCAATTGACCCCTTCTTCATGAATCTTGTCCCCAATTTATAGGTTCATTAGGGATATAATATAAGCAAATAAAGGCAATAGCAGTTCCTTATTACATGTCTATTTTATACTTGACATTGTTAGATGTTCAAAGTAATGTTTTAGAATAAAACAGAACAATTTTTGAATGCAAAGACGCGTTTTGTCCTTTGCATTCAAAAACTATCACAGATTAGTGGAGTGACTATTGTCTCTAATGAATTTCTGTTGGAACCTGTTTAATATAATGAGAATACATAAGTTAATAAATATGTTTTACTTCTCATTTCATTATTTTTGAGATGTATATCATTCAAAATGCTACTGAATATTCATTTAAAATTTTAAAAATATATTAACTAGCTCTTAATTGACAGGTATGTTTGGTGCTGGAGATATAAAGACAAGCAATAGATTTTAGTCTCTAACTCCCATATCCTCCTAGCACATTCAGGAAGAGGTAAGGATTAACAGCATATCATAAAGAACTTGTGGTCATTTGAACACAGGAAACTTGTTATGCAGTATTTTTATATATTTCATTAACCATCATATTTCCTATTGCAGATGGCATTTAAAAAGTATTTGTTAAGAAATTTTGGGTACATGAACTAGAAAATAAATCTCATTTCAAATTTTACCAAAATACATGAATAAATGATAAAATCTGCTTAAAGGAAACATGATGATGAATCAGTTTATAAATAAGCAAGATTTCCTAGGTAAAAAAGACATTCCAGGAAAAGAAACAGTAGGGGTTAATTCACTAAGCCCAGGAACATGTGTCCAGAGTTAGGAGAAAACAAAGTCAAATTATAAAAACATATAATCTTTGCAAACGATAGAGGAAATGAAGCTCTAGTTATCTTAAATTATTATTATTTTCACCCCCAAACAAGAATAACATGATAGTCTTTATCTACTTTACAAGGTAATTATGAGTGCAAAGTGGAAGAATTAATTTAAATACATTTAAGAAATACTTTTCAATGTCCAGAAACAGTATTACATATAATCCCAGCTACTCTGCAGGTAGAGGCAGAAGGATCTCAAGTTTGAGGCCAGCTTCAGCAACTTGGCAAGACTTGGTCTTAACTTAAAAACAAGGGGAGAGGGAATGGGGATGTAGCTCTGTGGCAGAGTGCTTCTGGGTTCAGTTCAACTCTAAAATGTTTACCTTAGGGAATAAGTTAAATATTAATAAAGGACTTAAATTAGGACACCTTTAATTATTGAATAATAAAATGGCTAGCTATTTAAATACATAAGGAGAAGAAAAGAGTGCATTTAGATAAAGCATGAGATTCATGCATTACTATATTATCATGTAATGCTCTTATAATTACTTTAAGAGCATAATGCCCAGTGTTAGCTTTTCTCAAGTTATTTCTGCATCATTTTAGCAATAAGGAAATGTGTTCTTGTATTATTAGAAGGCAAAATAAGTACAATAAGTTTTCCTCAGTAGTGTATTTTGTCAAAGTTTAATTTCTTAATTAACATTTGTGATTATTCTAATTTCTAATTAATGGTGTGCCAGACTTTTACAGTTAATCAAAGACATTGGACCCATGTGATGTTATTGATAGCATGTAAGGCAATGGAGAGAAAGACATTTTCTTAAGATAAAAAAAAATATGAAAATAAAACTTTTTTCACAGAAATTCAGGATATAGAAATTTAATATAATTTGCTGCAAATCTGAACCATTTATGTTCTTCAATTATGTAAATTAGGGTTAATTGTCAAGAAATATGTCCCATAATATCATTTTGTTTTATGTGGAACTGATGTATTTTCCATATCAAATCATTAGTACTAAATTATAAGACAGTCAACTGTGTCTACATAGTAGCTTGATCTTTTGGAAATTGCTGATGATATGCAATATTTATTGCTATTCTAGGCCTTGCAGTATAGTGCTTAAGATTATGTGTTTTACTCAGATGCAGCTTGATTTGTTACTAGTCATGATTTTTACTATGTGAGAGGTTGTGAGTTATCTTACAGTATCTGTGTCTCATTTTGTTTTTTTTTGCAAACTTAAGATAATAATATCTATACAAAGAGAATGAAATATAAAAAATACATGTGCAATACAGAAAGATAATGTCACATAGTACTTTAGTAAAACAGTTATTAAATAACATGGCATCTAAAGCATGCTGTAATCTTAAAGATTTTATTAGCTTTCCATTTTTCAAAATATATTTGATGAAAATTATTTGTAAAGTGTAATTCTTATTAAAGTTTTTTAGTATTATATTCCCTATACATATCCCAAAGAGGTTAATAACTTTCAGGCAAAGAGACACATGAGACAGTAAAAGGAAGGAGTCATGTCTTGACTTATTCTTGAAATAATGAGTAAGAAAAAAAGGTTGCAAAGAGTACTGAGAATTTTAGAAATACTATACATCCCATTGCATTTCAGTTTTAAAAATTAAAAGTGTTTTCATACTAATTAGCAAAATTAAATCTGAATTATTTGGATCTGTATCACTTCTCTTACTACAAAATTCAGTTTGGCAATCCATACAATTACCTCTTTAAATTCTTCTCATTCCCATCACAGAATGGGAATGGGAAAAGCAGAGGTACAAAAAAAAAAATACTCTAAAAATGTTGTTTAAATAAATCAAATAATTAGTGTTATTTTTTTCCTCCCCCACACACTACACTACAGTTGAAGTGACTGCTGTTAAGTGTAGGTTTCAGATCCTAACTCCACACATCTGATGAATCTAGAGATTTGATGTTATCATAGCAATCTGAAAAGTTCTTATAAAAAACACGATTCACAGTCTCTTACCTTTTGTTTAGTCAAAGGAAAATAAGTTTTACAATTGTGTTATCACCATCAACTGAAGTTGATTTAGGAGATATGATTTTTTTTTAAAATTTAAAGATATGACTTCTATAATAATTGATGCAAGAGAGACCCCTAGCAGTATCTGTTACTACTGAATTCTTATATCAATGATACTGGCTTCTTTGCCAAGCAGCAAGTGTTTCTGCATTGATTAAGCCTTTTTGCAATCAAGAAAAGAAAGTATTACAAAGGGGCACTCACCCTCTTTTTTCCACATATTCATGAAATGATGTAATGTTTGCCAGAATATAGGAGTGGTACTTCACTTACTCATCCTGGCTGGCCAGCCAGCCCAAACAGACGGAGTCATAGGAGGCAATAAATTACAATATGGATTAGGATAAATGCTTAGTTGGCTGGGAACCACAATTCTGAGGACCAAAACTCCTAACCATTCACTAACTCCTGCCATAGATTTGCAAAAGAGATGTACTGAAAAGAAGTTCAAGACAAAAACCTACCAATTTTTAGTTTAAGGCATGATACCCCAATCTTGTTAAGAAGCCCTGAACAACCACCAAATGCAGTTAGCAGAAATGAATTGAGAAATTTCTAGACTCTATGAATATGGACTTTCTAGACTGACACACCAAAGGTAAGAAAAGTAGTCTCAAGATAAAAAGACATCAAAGAGAACAAAAGCAATGAAATATACAGAAGTACCAACCAAACCTATACCCTAAACCTTCCCCAGGATGAGAGAGATATCTTCCAAAGAATAAATGGCAACCCCAAATGCTATTATATTATCCAAGTGGAAAGCACAAATATATTACGAAGAAAGATGATAAAAAAATTTAAAAATGATAGATTTCCAGAAAAGCAGTACCTAATACCATCAGTTGGCAGAAAGAATGAAGGACAAGAAGCTGGGCGTGGTGGCACACGCCTGTAATCCCAGCACTTAGGGAGGCTGAGACAGGAGAATCGTGAGTTCAAAGCCAGCCTCAGCAACGGCGAGGCACTAAGCAACTCAGTGAGACCCTGTCTCTACATAAAACACAAAATAGATCTGGGGATATGGCTTAGAGGTTGAGGGCCCCTAAGTTCAATTCCCTGTACTAAAAAAAAATAACTAAATAAAAAAGAATGAAGGACAAGGGAAAATGAAACTTACACTCTACCTAGAAGCCACTTTTTGCTCTTCCCACTTTGTCACTTTTAATTCAGTGAACTTTTAGATCTGACTTAAAAGTAAGACTCTTTCAACCAGGAATATAGCTATGCCCAAATAAAGGAAAGAAATCAATAGCATCAAGTATCAGAAAGATCCTACCCAAAGCTTCTTGAGTTGTTTTTGTCCATTTCATATTGATTATAAGAGACCTCTTTACCCACAACAATGACATATATGTTTTAGCCATAAAGGCCTCCAAATTTTGAACATTAGAAAAATAAGTAAGTTTTGTTAAGAACACAAAATTAGAGAATAAGTTTATCTTCTAGTTCCCATCTTGATTAATTCAAGGCCTTTGTCTATTTAAGTTCGCTGTGTAAAGGTTACACAATATATAAGAAATAACACCAGCCTTAGCAAGGCTTTGAATTTGTCCCTACCCCATAAACTTTAACAGTGGGAACCTCTCACATTTTTAAGTGAACCTATTGATTCTACAGTGAAATTAATGTTCCACAATCCATCTAAATACATAGAGAGAACAACATCCCCCGTTTAGTTTTCTTATTCTGCTCAACGCAAGCCAGAAAGGTTTCAGTCAAGTTTCTGTTTTCAGTCTGCTTCTCTCAATTAGTGGCTTTCCTAGTTTTCTTTAGAGCTTATTCCTTTCTATACCCCATTACTGAGTTACCTCAACTCCAATTTTGTTCATATTGTCCTCTTAGAGGAAAGACAAAACAAAAAGGAAACACTAAATCTCTATAAAAAAATAGAAAAATGAAACTAAATTTCAAACTCCATGTGCAATAATAGCAGTTTATAATCTAAATATCAATTTCTTCTTAATATAGAATTTTTCGGCAAGTCAATGTTTCCAGAACCCAGAACACTCCGAACTAAGATAACTCAAGGGAATTTATCTTGTATCAAGCTTTACTAATGCTTTTAAGATCAAGCAATCAGAAAGCCAGACAATGCAGGGAGAGGTCTGGGTCATCCCTTGTCACTCCCTGGACCCTTGCTTTCCACATCAGACTTGACCTTTGTTCCCTGACATAATAGAAAAGGTTTCTGTTTTATTTCTAAGTGTACAGGTTACCAGAGAGTGGAAGAGTTTAGATAATCAAACATCTATGTCTTATACCTCAGAGAGTTGTACAGTTTATGTATCATGCTCCATAAATAATGTTTGTTTAGGTAAGCAATCCAAATCCAGGGACATCTCTTAAGATCATTACATAGATAATGACTAGTCTCAATAGTCCTTTTACTAGGAAGTTCAATTATCATGTATATAAGGAGATTGTACCAGGACACCAGTCTTTTCTCCTTTCTTCCAAAGTGTCCCCTAGCCCACCAATAATGGAAAAAAAAATGATCACAGGACAGAAGCTTTGAATTTTTCATGCTTAATTTACGATCTGGCCTTAATCAATTCCTTATCATATTTTTTGATATTGTACATTAATATGCCTATTAACTTCCAGATGATCGCCAAGATTTGAGCCACTAAATGAGGACATGAATTTTTCTATTAAGGTTAGTATTGTGACCTTGCACTGCAATATTTGGCCACATATCTGTGGCCATTATTGTGACATTCTTTGACCACCTCCTCTACTCTCTTTCCTCCATCAATCACTATTACTTGAAACAATGTATATGTCTTGGTGGAGACATTTTCCATGTGATTTTCAATGGCCAAATTCATGTTTGTCAGCTAATCTGTTTCCATAAGTCATTTTTATTTTATTTTATTAATTTATTTATTTTATTTGTTGTGGTACCGGAGGTCAAATCCAGGGCCTTGAATGTGAGCAAATACACTACCACTGAGGTGTATCACCAACCTTTCATAGGCACTTTATTAAATAAGAACTAAATTACTAAGTTTCCCAAAATATTTTCATTAATATGTCAGATTTTTATTTAATTATGTCAACAAACAAATAAACACATTGTTATATATGGATAAACCATCTCTCTCCCAGGCAGAAAATTTGACAATTTAATTACTTTTCAAAACATTTAATTTAAAATTGCTGTGTTGTTTCTGTCCAACAATAATGAAATTTTCCTGTCTATGATACTTTCCCGGGGACTACGATAGTGAATAGAGGATATACTTCAGTACATCTGAGAATTCTGGTATATGAGATCATCATATATCTGTATCATAATATACATTTTTGTGTTCTTTTTCTTATTTCTTTTATATTGGCTCTTTTTAGTTATGCATAACATTAGGATTTATTTTGACAAAATTATAAAAACATGGAATATAATTTGTTTTAATTCAGTTTACAGTGCTTCCCCTTTGCCTCTCCCCCTTTCTTCTCCTGTTCCCTTTTCTCTATTCTGCTGCTCTTTCTTCTGTTTACTTATACTTTTTTTATTAATGTCTTATAGATATACATGATGGTGAGATTCACTGTGGTATATTCATATATGTACATCTGAAAATTAGGTAAGATTCATTCCATTGTTATTTCCTCATCCTATTTCTCCTCCTTCCTCTTTAATCCCTTTTGTCTACTACACTGATATTTTCTCTATATTTTTATACCTCCCAGATGTTATTTCAGATTAGCTTTTGCATATCAGAGAAAATATTTGACCTTTGACTTTTGGGAACTGGCTTATTTCACTTAGCATGATAGTCTCCAATTCAATCCATTTATGGGCAATTATCATAATGTCATTCTTATTTATGGCTGAGTAATACTCCATTGTATATATGTACCACAATTTCTTTATCCATTCATCTGTTAAAGGGCACTTAGGTTTGTTCAATTTATTGGCTACTGTAAATTTTGCTGTTATAAACATTGATGTGGCTGCATCACTACAGTATGCTGATTTTAAATCTTTTGGATATATGCTGAGTTGGATAGCTGAACATTAAAATCTTATTTACAGCAAAGGAGACAGTTAAGAGTGTGAAGAGCAAGCCTACAGAATGGGAGAAAAACTTTGCCATCTGCTCCTCAGATAGGGCATTAATATCCAGAATATAATATTACCCCATATAGTAGTAACTATATGTCAAGAAGCTACATGAATAGATGTTAATTCTGTATCTATTCATGAAAAAGCAGTATAATGTTACCTATAGAAATAGTATTGCAGACCCTTAAGAAGAAGTGTTAAGTTGAGGCAAAGGATGGAAGATGGGATTGCTCATTATCATTGATTTTGTGTTGATTTAACCACACATGATCTGTAGTACATCCTTGCTCTACCATGTAGATGCATTGTGTCTCCTTACAAAAGCTTGTTGCCTCTGTGAAATCCTGTCCTCGCCTAAATAATACCTTTTGTTCAATATTATCTAAGATTCAAAAAGTACTTTCCTGATTATTAAGATTAAGAGTCCACACAAGTGTCTGAGATGTTTAATAGAGTGCACTCAACTTTCAATAGTCATCTTACTTTGTAATCTGGCAGTCTTTGGGGCACTCAATGGTCTTATTTGCTACAATTTGTTGGTGAATGTATCTCTCTCTAGCAAGGAAAAAGAGCATAAGAAGATTTTCCAGTGCTAGAAAAAATTAGTCTTACAGATTTTCATTCTCATGTCTCTCTCTTTTTTCTTATTCCTTCTGGAGTGTAGCCTTGCTCTATCCAATACATTCACCACAAGCCACATATTGAGCACAGCTTGAGCATTAGAAATGTGGCTAGTCTTAATAGAGATGCATTATAAGTATAAAATACGTTCTGGGTTATGAAGTCTCAGTATGAAATTATTAATAGAGTTTAGCATACTAATGATTTTTATATTGATTATATAGTGGAATAATATTTTGAAAGCATTACATTGAATAAATTATAAAATTAAAATTAATTTCACCTGTTTCCTTTTACTTAATTAAATGTGGTTACTAGAAATTTTTAAATTACAAATATGGCTCGCACTTATGGCTCACATTATATTTCTATTGGACAGTGCTGATGTAGAGTTTACTGAGAGCTGTAAAAGGGTAGATGAATATATAGCTTTTGCTGCATTTCCTATTGCCTTCTATTTATTCTCAATTGACTTAGCTAATTGATGCCAATCTGTACTTCTTTCAAATTCTATTGGTAAGATTTATCCTTGATAATTTACCTCAACTCTTTTATCTCTTTATACCAAGATGAATAGTAATCATTTATTATTTTATTTTTTCAATCCCTTTATTTTGTCTAATAAAAGACTTTCATTCGCTGAACTAAAAGACAACCTTGCTTATAGCACAATTTGAGAGGACATGCATAATCAGAATGCCCAATAAAATTACCATGCATTAAAGATCTTACCCAGTATCAGGCTTTATTGAAGAAGTACAAAAGAAGCAGGCGGAAGTGTAAGATTTCACAGGTGGTACTCAAGACTCTCCCTTCCCACATGGCTCTTATGTTCTCTGACCCAGATTAGGAGATGAGGTCTCTAGTTCTACTAGTCAACTCATACAGCAAGGAGAATTTTATTTGTACAATAGTGCCATTTTATATTTTAAGAGCATATAGTTTATGCAACATTCTCTAAGAGCTGTTTCATAAATTCATATATTAAGTGAGTTTATCATTTACAAGCTTAAACCAGAAACATACTATTAAGACCATTTAATAGGTAAAAACAATTCTTTTCACAAATGTCCTTGGTTAATTCACCCAGAGGTCTACTTATATTGTTTACAAAGAAATGACTATTCCACCACCTCTTTTTCTCTGGAAAATTTCTCTGGTAATTAGGAAAAACCGTTTCATAGGTCAACTGTTTAAATTCTTTCCTACCCATTGTAATTGACCATAAATACTTAACATAAAACAATATGACTTTTGAACTATAATTAAAATTATTAAAGAAAAAAAGGTGCTTATTTAAAGCTGCCAGCCTGAGATGTCCAGAGTCCAGATTATTTAAACTCATAGTTACCTTACAGTTAGCTTTTGTTGAAGTGTTAGTAAGCTCTCAAAATCCAAGAATAAATAATTCTACTGCCTATTCATGTCATCTGGCATTTATGAGATTGCAATCTAAAACAAACACAATTGCACCATTTTGAACTTATTTACTCTATGTAGTTTCAGACTTTTGTTCCTTCCATTCACATACATATGTATATATACATACATATATATATACACAATACATATGTATTATGGATACATATGTATACATAAACAAACATACTTTGTTGAGGATTCAATTAAATACCTTGGACATAAATTACTTATGTGCATGAATATATATTTGTTTAATTTCCTTTTTAATTCTCTGTATCAACCCCTGTGTTTGCAATTCCTGAGTTAAATTGAATGTAAGTTTTATCTTATACAATCTCCACTTTAAGTCAACAATTCATGCAAACCTCATGTCTCTAAGTCTCAATTACCTGATATATATATATATAATGTGTGTGTGTGTAAATCTATCTACTTCTTTAACTCCAGGGGTTTCCCCAAACTGTCTTTCCCAACCCTGTGCTGAAATTTATTCTCCAAGCTATAGTTACTAGTCCTCTAAATTCCACCTGCATGGAGACTTTTCTTTGTTATCACAGTTAGCTAAGTCTCCTGATCTGCCTTAAAGACATGAGCAAATTTGCTAGTCTTGCCAATGTTTGTGAGCCTGTGCTCACAGGTTCCCAGTACATCTCTGATCCAGTGATACTCAACATCATGTCTCTACTTCGTTCAGTGGCACTCACTGTTCCAGTGATACCAATACATTTTGATATCGTCACTTAGCAATCTTCAGAACACCAACATCAGAACGTATTTAACATATTATTTCTTGTTTAACTCAAGTGTAAATTTCCATTTCTCTCTGACACCACGCTCTACACACCAATAGCAAATTGACCAGAAGTTTTGTTTTCTCTTTGCCATTATATTCTCCTGCCATATACAATTGTTGGGCATGGATAAATTATGGCAAATCAGGCTCAGAATTCTGATTATCACATGGGACCAGCCATAAGTCTTATTTCTGATTTGAGGATATTTTTGTAATGTCATAGTTTTTAAGAGTAAGCAGGTGAGTATCAAATCATGGAGACCTGCCTGCATAGTTTTATCTGACAGTAAGGTCAGAATTTACCCATTAAATATATTTCTTAATTGGAAACAAGAAACTATTTTTAATTTCATTTGTATAGCAACAAGAAGAGCTTTAGAAAAATGCTGATGTCAATGATAGAAAGACGTTTACATTTTCCTGAAAGAGAGCTTATTAATATAAAAACTATAAAATCAAATGCACACACAAACAGGTATGTGTATGCATGAGTATCAGTCATCTGCATACTGCTTTAAATATTGTCCTAGTAATAATAAAGATATTATGTAACCAGAAGATCATTTCCTTTTTCTTGCCCATTGTGAACACATTGCATATAATTTGAGGTAGGTCAACATATTTTCCAAGCATGCGTTTAGATTAGCCTTAATTAATCCATTTCATAGAAGGAGAAAGTGGAGCATAATGTGAATGAACTGTTTATCTGTAATAATTTCAAGAGTAATAGGCATAAACTCAAGAAAACCAAATTTCAAGCCATAATCTTAATGAGTAGATAAAGATGTGTCAGCATGATCCAAGAACCTCTGGGCATCCAGCAAATTGGCCATATGCTAATTCCACTCTCAGAGCCATTTCCAGAAACTAGAATGTAGCTGGACTGGGAAATACTTGTGCTGCTCTATTGCAAGGCTGGTATATCTGTGCTTTCTAGACATCTGGAAGCACATGAATCAGAATGAGGAGGAATTTCTACAACTTCCAGTAAATAGTAACTCACATTTTATAATGTGCAGGTTATCAAGACAGGTAGCTAATCTCTGGGACACATTTTCTGCTGTCATCCAAAATAGTCTCCTTGTCATTAAGCAGTCACAAAAAGTAAGCAAACATTTACTATAAAATACCCAATATAAGTGCCAATAAGAAAACTTGATGAAAGAGTCTTGAATGAAAAGAAAGATATAGAACCTAGGAAAACCTCAGGGAATGTAGTTTTAGAGTTAGATTTTAAAGGATGTGCAGAATCTTAGGAAGAAACAGAAGGACATTAAAGTCAGAGAAATATCCACTATCAAATTCATAAAGCTTATTGTTGTATAGTAGGACTATTTTCAAAATGTGGGTATCTACCCAAAATTCTTATGTTGAAGCCTAATCACAAATGTGTAGGTATCACATTGGTGTTTTGGGGAGATGATAATGTAATGAGAGCAGATATATTTTGAATGCAATTAGTGCCCTTATAAAAGAGACCTATGAAGCTTCTTTGTCCCTCTATACCATGAGAACAGAGCATAAAGATGTCACCTATAAACCAAAAAGCAGGTACTATCAAATGTTCTGATGCCTTGAACTTGGACTTCTTGGCCTCCAAAATTGTAAAAAATAAACTTCTGCTGTTTATAAACTACTCAACTACTGTCAACTACTCAACTATTCAACTACTGATACTTCATTATAGCAGTGGAAGTGGATTAAAAAAGATGGACAATACAATGGGAGAGTAACACTGCCCACTATATAAAGCATGAAGCTCCTCTGTGTTCCACAATGGGTATGCTGATTAGTAGGAATCTAGATCTGATTTGGCTTCTGTTACTTTTCAAGCTGTTTCTGGGCCTAAGTATACTTCTTCAGGCTGGGAGCTATTGATAGTTGAAAATGAATTATGCCCAATCCCCTGGAGCTCAATTAGGTACCCCCAGGTTGTCCTTGAAAGAGTCTTGGAAGTCTCAACATTGATTAAATCTGGAGGCGCACCACTGGGCCTGGAGGATTGCACTCCAGAGTCATCTGTCAATCAATTTCCATCTCCCAGTAGCTGGATGCAGAAGAAAATAATTGGATGCCCTTTGGGGGTTATCATATGAAACTTCAGTTTTGATAAACATCTATTTCTTTGATGTAATAAGGAGAAAAGACAATCAGGCTATAGGCAAAAACAGAACTAAGTCTGAGTAGTAAGATACACTGTTCTATACATAGGTCCTGAATGAGAATAGTCAATACTTACTTTTCCAATTACAGTTATTTTTCAGTTTTATTTGTCTCTCTCCATACCTCCTTATCCCCACTTCAAATATATCTTAAAGAATCATGGCACTTGTTTATTCTCTTTCATAAAAAAAATCAGACATTTTTTCTCTCTAGAATAAATACTTTAACTGGCAAAATTTTTGTATTTGAGAAAGTCATTTCCTACTGATGTTAAATTTTATTTTATCATGATTTCTATTCTAAACAACAGTTAATAAGAAACTGCATGTCCTATTCTCAGAATTCATTTCCCTATACAAAAGCTCAAATTGTCTCTATTTTGCCAAAGAAATATAATAACTTTTAGCAAAATACTACATGTTAAAATAGGTCAGTCTCATTTTCTTTTGTAAATATTATAAAATACACTAATAGAATTATATAATATATATATATAATAAAACACACTAATAGAATAAAAATGGATCATTTCATGGTACTGATTTATTTTTTCAATTAAAAGAAATATATTTCATTTTTTGGCACAGTAAACTAGTATATTCTTTTATTTATTCTTTCCTTTCTTTCTTCATTCTACATTTTCATAAATGATTTTTTACTTTTACAATTATTTTCTTTGTTTACTTGGATATAATTTTAAGATTGCCTTAAATTTTCTCTAAAACCTGTATCCTTTATTCAGTCCTCAGCATTGTAAAAAACCTATCCCTTATATTAAAAATTTAAAATTTATTTCAAGCTAGATGAAGGAGGAAAGCAAAGATTATAAAAGGAGCATTCAAGGTGAAATCTCTCCTTTAAAGATTCCAAAATCTTGCCCAATTATTTCTGTTACATTTCATTGTTGAAAAATGTTTTGCTTAACTATTGTTAACCACAAAAATTGCTGAGAAATATATTATTCTCAGATCCACACATTAACATCTTAAGTAAAATCACATAATGTTAGTAAGAAAGAAGGGATGACCATGTATTGGAGCATTAATTAACGAATGTTTTTCATACCTATGCTATGCTTTTCCCTAAATACATAATTCTGAAATCACTTATAAAATGTGGAAAGAAGGTTGACTTTTGAGTTGCTACTTCAAGCATATTAAAGTTTGTAATATAAATAAGTGACAAATATTTGAGGAAACACATTTATTTAGCCTTATTTAAACATTATGTAGTTTATGAATTAACATGGTACCATGATAATGTCCAACTTTTATGTTTTAATGTATGGGCTCAAAAATAAATTTCAATATAAGTAAATAATAAAAAATAAAATACAACAAAGTAAAAAAAAAATCCAATTAGAACAAAATGAAATACTTATATAACATCTTGTGTGCTACATTGTGGGAACAAAATGGTTAACAGTTTGCATTTGGAGTAAGAAAGATCTGGATTTTTTTTCCTTTCGATCTACCTTTACAAACGAACTTCAATGAAGAATTTAACTTATGGTCTCAGTGACTTCTTCTGCAATATATGGTAATTATTTGGCTACTCCATAAGGTTGCTATAAGAATTATATAAGTTAAAATATGGAAAATGTCAGCTCAGTGCCTGGTGTAGAAGAAGTCCTAAATAGAGCTTAGCTATTATATAGCAAGATGATTATGAAATTTTAAAGTACAACTGAGTTATGTAAAAATACAGGATTTCCACTGTCTTTGGAATGATAAATTACCTCAGTAAGATCATAGGAATATTCTTATATTCCCATACATAATTCCGTGCTTTTTGATTTTACATGAGATATTATATTAAAATGAAAGTGAATCTTACTTAATGATTGAAAATAATGTATTCATGTTAAATTTTTAAAGTTAGTATTTTAGTTATGTTTCTAAATATAAATGATGATATTTGAAAATGAAGAGAAAGCTTCATTGTGGTAAAACGTTCTGATATACTTTAAATTGGGGCAAAACAAAAGTCTTCTTTACAATTTCTCTGAAATGGAAGAAAGATACTGAATGATGCCTACATGTGCCCTTTGAAGTATGAATTGTGAAAGTAACCTGTACAGAATGTAGAAGATGGACCCTAGAGTCTGTTCCTACCAGTTCCCTTCCTTATCCTACAACCTCTTTTCCATTATCACTTTTAAATGTACAAAGAAAAATTCTGATTTTAATAATTTTATGGTCATGATATCTAGAGAGACTCCATTTTACCAAGGGTGAAAGACAGACTCTAGGGAAAAAAATTTTCCTTTCATATCTTGAATTCATGATTACTGAAAATGAAGCATTCTTTCAAAAAATTAGATATATATCTGTCACTGGCCAAACAAAGAAAATATTTTTATATTTCAAGACCCTATGTCTGGGGATAATAGTGTGTTAATTTTCTGACTCAAAAACTTGCTATGATGATAAACAAAACAATTAAGATTTGTAATTTGGATGCCCCTCAACCTTCAATGTGATTTTAAATGTCATTAGCAAGACTTGAATTACACCTACAAATATCAGGTCAGGATATTACCAAAACGAAAGGACACGAGGATATTTTATGGGCTGGGGACAGGAAGGATGACTGGTTTCCCTAGATCTATTTTTTGCCTAGAAAAGTGCATAATCATTCATTGTGACTTATTATAAAAATAAGAAAATGAAAAGCTTTTATTTTAGTGATATGCATTTTAAATTCTAATTTTCATATTATATTGAAACATAATTTTATTTCTTTCAACATGGGCACTTTTCCTGTGAAGGAAACACATTCCAGAAGTTGGAGCCTGAGTTCTTTTTATAAATCAGAGTTGTATCATAAAAAAGGTATTAAACCAGTAAGTAGGTTTTACAGAAGCTTACACATATCACTAAAGAATAACAAGACTGATATTCAAGCATTTATTTGAAAAAGTACACTTGTGGATTCTTTCTGTTGAAAGTGATAAATTCCAGATGCGCACATTTTACAATGGAAGCTCTGATACTTCTGCCTGTTCATGACATAAGCATTTTTATAAATGTCACAGTTATTTATACTGTAAACACCTTTTTTATTCCCTTACTGACAAAATAATTCCTACCCCAAAGCAGAGAGACTCCTAAGGTAACTTTTGAATGGGTCATGTCCTAGTTTCCTTAAAACCAGTAGTTGGATATGCTGTTTTAAAATTCTATCTTTGTAAATTCATTGACATTTCATTAAACTGGTAAATAATTTTCTCTCCTCTGAACAATAACAGTTTTTTCCTTTTATGAGCTACAGCTGTCTACTCTCCTGTCATCCTGCATTTAATCACAGTTCTCACCTCAAAATTACCATCTTCTACTTTTATATCAAATTTCATTTTCAATTTAAAAATTCTAATTTTACCTTTCACACTCCTAAATGGCCAGTGCCCTTTTGAAGAGAACTGACCTGTCTCTAGGCTATGTGGCTCAACATCTTCACTATTTATTCATTCTTCTTTGTGCTATAGAACTCCACCTACTCTTTTGGACTTTTGAAAGAACCACCACGTGGTAAAGGTCAGTTGCCTTTATCAGAAGCTTCACTCAGATGGTTCTTTGACTAGGAGACTTCTGAACTGTTTTGCTAACCTCACTGCTCTTTAGACTGCCAGTCTTATGTACTTAGACTTGAGTATCATTTAATATCTTTATCCTTTTCATAAATGATTTTCAAAAGCAGCATTATCATCTGAATGGAGCTGGTTTATCAGTTTAACAGACTTGGACACATAGATTTTAAAAATTCAAGCAAATTGAAAGAAAAACATTAATATGTTAGATACCAATTTTTAAAAAGTTGACTGGTATAGGCACATGTCATTCTGGGTAAGCAATCTTTCAACAAGTAGGCTACTTTTTCTCATGGGAGAGATAAATATGAAGGCACAATGCCATACCTGTGGACATTTTATTAATCCCAAGAAGTTGTATATTAATGATATTCAGAAAGTTCTCATTAGATAAATATTTACTATCTCAACTAATGTGCATTTTTGGATTAAAATGCCTGCCATTGTTTCACTTAACTACTTTTCCCAGAGGCTCATTACTACTAAGCATTAGTTCTACCTGTTGCTCAGAAGTCAGAACAGACTGGTAACATGACTATGCATATGATTTATGTGAAAACAACCCAAAGATAAAATTATTAATGTGTCACTGAGTAAAGCATGTGTCAGAGCTAACAAAAGTCATAAAATTCAAAACACGATAAATTCAAGAACTATTTATTACCTGTCAAAATAATAAATCTCTGTAAGAAAAGTTTTAGAGAAATTTTAAGAAATGTTTAAAGATTCTAAGTAATCAGTCCAAAAAAATTTCAGAAATTCAGAAACTAGAGTAAAAACCACCAACTCAAAAATACAGCAATATTTAAAGAAAGAACATAAGTATTTTAGATAAATCATTTTTTTTTCTTAGGGTTATATGGATGTTAAAGAGTATTGAGTAATAATTTCTTAACCATTTATACATACCCCCAAGTTACTAAGAAAAAATGCCTTACAGATTAAATAGATTTATATTATACTAAATGACCTTAGTGAAATTCCATCCTTATTGGAAGAGTCCAAAAGTTCATTTTATAGACAACTTTGAATTATCTAAAATAGAGGTCACTGTAGACAAGATGCAGGGCATCTTATTTAATCTCATAGCTCTCTCTGAAGTTGATCTTGAGAATAACATCAAATTCTTCCAAAGATTCAGTCTTATCAGTAAATATACATGAACATGGAACATTTCTTTGTTTGTATTAAAAGAATTATTTGGCCTCAAAAATTAATGTGATATAATTATAAGGCTGATATTACAGGTGCCATCAGGACAGAAATACCTTGCTTAAGCTTGATTTGGTCCAAGCACCTTGAAACTACTGCTTGCTTTAGTACGGAAAATTTGGTGTCATGGAAAGGATGTATAAGAAAAAGGGGGCTTTTATTCTGTATGCTTGTTCTATCCCTGCCTAGCTCACCAGAGACAACACAGTGTAAAGCTTTGCTAATCCACATCTTGTCTGCAGAACAGCAAAAGCAGCACCTAGAAGATGAGCAGAAATGCACATGCTCACATCTATTCAATTAGAATCTGTATTCAATAAGACCTGGGGTTATGTTCCTGTGAAACTTACATTGTGGATGTCAGATTGGCCAGGTTCCAGGAACTTCTACTTACTAGATCAGTGACCTTAGACAATTCAATTAGCATTTCTGGGCCTTATTTTCCTCATCTGAAAAATGAAGAAAATAATACAGATTGAGTATTCATAATCCCAAAATCTGAAATCCAAAATGCTCTAAGATCTGCTGCTTTGTGAATACTGACATAATGAAATAAATGTGCAAAATTCCACACTCCAAATTTTTATTGTTGTAATTACAGTGAGAAACAACTTTTATTTCTTTTTTTTATTTTTCATGTAGTAAGTGTTGAGAACATTCATTTAACATCTGACAGTAATGCTTATTTAAGTTATAATATATATGTTTCATTATTATCGGGTTCCTTATGAACCATCCAAATATCACTGATGCAGTGTATGTATTTCCCTAACCTTTGAATCCACAGTATGCTTAGATGTACAGGAGATAGCAATGGATTCTAATGAGGGTTTTTGACTCCATATTAAAATATGTAGGGCTGGGGCTGATGTTGTGGCTCAGTGGTAGAGCACTTGCCTAGCATGTGTGAGGCACTGGGTTCGATTCTCAGCACCACATATGAATAAATAAAATAAAGATACATTGACAACTAAAAAAATATTTTAAAAAAATATGTAGGTCTGAGGGTGTAGCTCAGTGGCAGAGTGGTTGCCCAGCATGTGTGAAGCACTGGGTTTGAATCTCAGCACCACATAAAATAAATAAATAAAATAAGGGTAATGTGTTCATGTACAACTAAAAAAATTTTTTTCAAAAGATATTTACATTTATGTGATCTTTCCTTATGTTATTTATTTTGGATATTATTTCCTGAATTATAATTTGCCTAACAAATAGTTTGAAAAATAATTTGAATGTTTCCAAAAGCATCATATGTGATTTCAGTCTTGAGTATTCAGAGGTAGTTTTACAAAGGAATTTAAAAAAGGATATATAGGGACATTTTGACTCACTTGCTTGAGTTCTACATTTGTTGACTCAGTATTCAAGGGTAATACTAATGAGCATTAATGTAATAGAATAATGGTGTAAGATGGTTGAACGCAGGTGCAGTGTTGTTTTGCTTTGTTTTTGGAGACCAACAAAAGAAAATGCATAATTTTAAATTTATTTTACTATAGGTTTCAATTATATACACAAATATTTAAATCCTATTTTTTCACCATAAGATTAATTTGAAATTCATTCAAAGTTTTATGGACAACAATACTTCCATATTCCATAGAGAATGAGATGACATATTCTTATACAGATTTTTTTAAGTTTAACTTGGTCAGAAAAAACGTAATTTACTATATAATAATTCAAAACTGCTTGAAAAATAACACAAGCCATTTGACAAATGAAAAAAATGGCTGGCTCACCCATCTATATGAAAATGGTAACTTGAATGAATTCTTTAATAAAATAAATTTAGATACTGTTTATACTCATGAATGCAAAAATACTGTAAATTCAGAGAAAAAATATTGAGATAGAAGCATGCTTGAACAATTTGACCTATTTAAGTAAGCTATTTGGAACAAATGTGCATTAAAATAATAAATCATGAGTAAAATGTGTGAAGATTAAAATTCAATAGTTTAAAAAATGATTGAAATATGAATGGTTATTTTCCTAGAATAAACAAAAGATATTTACTATAGCTACTAAATGTGTCAAAAAATGTGACTGGAAACATAAATGCACTGATGTATCAGGTGATGTGAATCCAAAGGCTAAAAATCACCAAAGGGCTTTGATTGTGGAAGAATAGCAAAGGGTTTTGGATTTTTGTTGATTCATGTGGAACACATTTTTTTTTTCATTGAACACACCTAGATGGATAAAGACTAGAGAATTACCCCAAAACATAGAGTAAGATATGTAAGTTTGTTTGGCTTGGAGTAATCATTTTACTATGTTTGTGTACATATATGTGTGTTTTTTCATACACATATATCAAAGCATGTAATACATTGTACATGTATTACATACAATATCATCAGATGATTCTTCTTCTTATTATTATTATTTTTTTGGTACCAAGGATTAAACTCATGGGCACTCAACCACTGAGCCACATCCCCAGCCCTATTTTGTGTTTTATGTAGAGACAGGGTCTCACTGAGTTGCTTAGCACCTCGCCATTGCTGAGGCTGGCTTTGAACTCACAATTCTCCTGTCTCAGATCAGATGATTCTTTATTAGTGGCAGGTTATTATAAGATGATTGTCTATAGGTTAGTTTGTAGAACCATCTTTAGAGTTAGTAACTGAATATATTTCTTAGAACATGTTTCCTATGTTTCTTTGACCTACTACAACTAAAGAAAAAACATCTTTAGGATTAAATGTAAAAAGGAACTGTGAAGGTATAGAACTTGTTGAAACTGAAATGAGTATTTGTATATGCTAGTGATCACTACCTATTTTATGTAACATACTGTCATCCTTTCCCAGATTAAAGGAGTTAAACAGATTAAAAGTTATCTAAAAACACACAATAAATAGCTTTAGAACAAAAAAAAGAAATACTGATTTTTAATTTTATTTTCTATATAGAGCTTAAGTCTTAAGAAGTTGCATATATTCATAAACAAATGTATGGAAAGATAAAACTTGTGCAAAATATTTCAATATGCATTACTGATTTGATTTCAAATAATAAAAGTGAATTTTGAAATAATGGTTATTTATTTTTTTAATTTTTATTTGTTCCTTGTAGTTATACATGACAGTAGAGTATATTTTGACTTATTTATACAAACATGGAATACATCTTAGGATCCCAGTCTGTGGTTGTACATGATGTGTGGTGTATTTATATATGTACAAAGGAAAGTTAAGTCAGACTGATTTCTTTTAAAATTACATAAAATTTGATGATTGGTATGACTTAATAATATAAGATGAAATTAAATGCTTTTGTATTACCACATCCAAAACATCACTTACTGTAGATTCTATATGTCAGGAATTTATCTACAAGTGGATTAGAATACAGATTGGTTTCTTAGGGTTGCAGTTTTTACTAGTTAGTTATTGAAAATCTAAATTAAATTGATTGGCTCAAATGAAATTTAGTTAGGTTTTTTAACATGGGCTGTTACTGATGTAGGATAGATGAGATAATAAAGACAGACAGAACTGAAGCAAAGGGAAGGAAAATAAGACCACAATTTCACTCTGAAAGCCTCTTGCTTAAAGTCCCTTCTACTTTTTCTCCTCAAGCCAGTTTTTCTTCTAGGCTTGTGGCTCCTACCTTTTTGAGAAGTCTGCAAATCTTAAGCTTACTCTAAATCCCTACACAATTTTAAAATTAATATAAATCCACTTATACAACTTGCCTTGTGTTATTATGTTTATTTTGAGAATAGGTTAAACAAAGGGAGTACAACATTTTAAGAAATCTATAAAACTATATTTCACAAATGTTACCTATTGATCAAGTATATGAGACAATGTCAATCAGAAGATCCTGAGAACAGCCAGAAAACTGTAAACCTTTTGTGTTCACCAGACGGATGTCATCTCCACATAACTTCCCATGCCTACTTTTCAAAGATTATTTTGAAATTAAGAGCCTGATACCCTCAAAGGCACATCTCACTCTTGAAATAGCCTGCATTCTCCCTTGAATGTGTACTCCTCACTTACCTGAACAAATTTCTGCTTGTGCCTCTAATGTGTCTTGAAATCATTTTCTATGACATTTGTCAAGAGCCCATCATCCTGAGCTGAGTTACCCCTCTCTGCAACCTACACAGACCCCCCTCTGGTAACATTATTGCAGTTCAGTAAAATGTTAAAATATTAAGTAAAATTTTTAAACAAACATATCAGCCAGAAGCTAGCATTTTAGTGAAGGTGTTAAGGAAGTAAAGAAACATACGAACAGAAAACGAGAAATATAGCACCTAAGTTAACACAGCACGTTTCAAAGGATCTGAGGAAGGACTTGCTTGTTCTTTGCCTGTTGCAGGAATAAAATAGCTGCACTGGAGGGATCAAAGGAAGCATAAGGAGGAATGAACACAGAGTCACGACACAAGACCAGGTCACACTGAAGATTGGCTTCTACCCAAAGTGGGATGGGAGCCCATGTGTTATACTGAAACTTACAATTAAAGTCCGCTTTTTCCATTAGGGGAGAATAAAATATGAAGGCATCAGAGTGGAAGTGGAGGGGATCGCGATAATTAAATATATGGCCACAGCTGGCTCCTAAGTGACAAGGCTAGAAGTAGTTAAGATGTGGTCACATTGTGGATATAGTTTAAAGCCAAAGCCAAGAAAATTCAGGGATTGGATGTGTGGAATTTACTGGTTATAAAACAATAACTTTGAGACTGAAAATCTACTCATTGCAGGTTCTTGACACTGACTTTTGTAAGCAGCTATCTTTTACAGTTCTCCTTCTATGATGAAATGAGTGTTGTGATTCAATAATTGAGGCGCTTTGGGAAACTGAGACAGGAGAATCAGGAATTCAAAACCAGCCTCAGCAATGGCGAGCTGCTAAGCAACTCAGTGAGACCCTGTCTCTAAATAAAACACAAAATAGGGCTGAAGATGTGGCTCAGTGGTCGAGTACCCCTGAATTCAATCCCCAGTACCCCCCAAAATAATAATAATATTGAGGAAAAGAAGCTTCAGTTCTACATGATAGCTGTCCCCTTCAAAAAAATAAATAAAAAAGATAATCCATAGGAGAATTCAAGAATAAGCAGAAGAAAATTAGACAAACTGAAAACCAGTATACATGGAATATGTTTAAAACTAATTTTTAAGACATGTAATATTCTACAATTTCCCTTTTTATACTTAATATTACTGTTCATTCTGTTTTAGCCTTCCACTCAGGTCTCCCCATATTCCTTCTGGGAAATATACACTGATATTTAGTTCTTAAATTTCTTTACTTAATGAGTTTTCTCTTTTTTATGGTTCATACTTGCTTTACCTATCGACAAATTCTATTTTTAAATCCCTTTCCCATAATTTTCTTTCATAAGTGGCCCAGAGAGCAGCATTTATGTATTTATTCAACTACTTGAAAATGTCACTTTGTTACTGACTTAGTTGCAGTTTGATATCTAAGAAAATTTATACAATATTAAACCTCAAACAATATTTTCCAATAAGTTCTAATTATACAATAATATATCGAAGGTCAATTCCACATTAATATGATTTTGCAACATCACATGCCTAAATTTTTATTTCCTATCATCATTTAAGATCAAAGGCAGGAAAATTTAACAAATCTTAACTGGGAAAGAAAAGCATTGTGATAGTGTACTGGACACCACAGTGGTGATTCAAGCACTCTGATGCAGAGAACATCTCTTTGGGCTTCTAAAGCCCTCAGAGAAACTTACATGGCCCTGTGTCCTGATTGCCTTAGTGGATGCCTATAGGACCTTTGTCTTCCACAGATATAGTATCCACCGAATGCCATAGCAGTGTGCTTAGTTGTCTGCTTTGTAGATTTTTCACAATTTCCTGAGTTCACTTTGTCCTGTATGGACCTGCTCTAACAGTGATTCAATGAAAGTTTGCTAAATGTTCAGAGGAATGAAGAAGGGAATGGGGTATCAAGGCATCATAAATTGCACAAGAAGGATTCAATCACATAGTGACAATTTTCCGGCCTTACTTCTGTCCACCTATGGGCTTTCCTACCTGTCAGCCTCTTCTTGTGACTTTCATTCTTTAATCCGTAATTCTAAATAATGAAGAGTACTTTATGTGATCAGTTAACTCTGCATGTCCTCTGGAGGATCCAGTAAAGAAAGCAGTTATTGTCTCTGTGTCAATCAGATTTATATCACCTTAAAAAAAAATGCCTGAGAGGACAGCCTTGCTGATCTCCTCAGAGACCAGGCAAGCCCAGGACAGCCCGTGGATCTCAGGCCCTGGACCACATCACCAACCAGTGAGGACCCCAGGACTAGGCCCAGGCAAAGAATTGCCCACCATGCTGAGGACTATGCCCCACACACCCCAGTGCTTCTCTGAACAGGCTGCCCAAAGTCATCGTTGGGCTTGCCCTTTCAGCCTCATCTCTAAAAGTGGACCTTTCCATCTTGGGACACCTCCCCCACCATCTCAGGTTACCCACACTGCTGTCACCACCATCTTTAGTTGCAGCAGCTTCTATCTTGGGACACCATCTGGTGGCTGGAAGCCAAACACCAGGTACTTACTGGTTTAACCCTACCCAGCCAACAACCATAGACATGGCCACTTCTAGGGATAAAAGCCAGGACACAGAAGATCATCATCAAGGCCACCCCAGAGAGGCCTGACCCACACCGGAGAGGCCTGACTCACACCCTGCATACCACAGGCAGAGAGGAGCCTCTATTTTCCAACATATGGCTCCACCCAAACTGCCTCCATTTTGTAACATTGCAGCCATTGCCATAGCCCTCTCTACATAGTAATCTCCACTGTGAGACATCAGACAGGGCAAGGAGGCAGCTGCCCACTGCAACACTGCATGTTAGACTGCAGCATCACCAAATAGGCTACCCAATGCCATCGTACAGCCCATCCGTCAAGCACCATCTCTGAAAGATGCTGCCAACATCTTGGGACACCTCCATAGCCATCTTGGGTTATCTCCACTGCTGCCTACACCATCTTGAGTTGGGGCAGCTTCCACCTTGGGACACTGATTGGAGCCTGGAAGCCCAACATTAAAGTACCTACAGGCTTGACACTAGGGACACCAACTATGGCCACCAACTAGGGCCATGGCCATTTCCATCTAGGAACAACAATCACAACCTGGAAAACTGTCACCAAGGTCCCTGTGGGCCCAATTGCACCAGCGGTATCTCTACTCAGTGTACTAACAGACACCATTCTGTTGCAGAAGCAACAGGGAGCCTTGCATGGGATAACCTCTCTCTCATTTTTCTCTTACTAAAAGCCAACTTCTTTTGATTACACTTTCACTAGTCCTATAATCTAATACTTCTATATTGCCACATTCTATCTCATATACATCACAACCTACCCCTCACTCTGGCCAACATCACAAACAGTAAACCCTTATGCAAACCTATTGTCTATGTAGTATTAGATAACTGAACTTATCATTTCTGTTTATAGCAAAAAAACTGTAAATGTTAAAATAGAAGCTAATAGGTTTATGGCTGCATATTGTTTGCATTGGGTGCTGTAAGTATTGATATGTCCCTTAAAGGTGGGGTATCAGTAAACTGCAGGGACACTACAAGATTATAGGGTAGAAACTGTAATACCTCAGATAGGCACTGCAAGAGAGGAAGACACATAGACAATGTGGAAAAAAAAAGGGAGGAAAGTGCCCCAAACAAATCCAGATACTATGACAATTGAATCCACTGACAGTGTAGTAATATGAAATGTCAGAGAAAGAGTTCAGAATGTACATAATTAAAATGATCTGTGAATTAAAGAATGACCTAAGTGAGTAAATACAGGTAAAAACTTATCATGCCAACAAAGAGATAAGAGAGCAAATAAAGGCAACCATTGATCACACCAACAAAGAGAAAAAAGAGCAAATACAGATAGCAAAAGACTACTTCAAGAAAGAGATAGAGATTCTGGAAAAAAAAAAAAAACATAAATCCTTGAAATAAAGGAAACAATAAACCAAATGAAAAACTCAACAGAAAGCATCACCAACACACTAGATCACTTGGAAGACAGAACCTCAGACAATAAAGACAAAATATACAGTCTTGAAAATAAAGTTGACCACACAGTGAAGATGGTAAGAAACTATGAACAAACATCTAAGAACTATGGGATAACATCAAAACACCAAACCTAAGATTTATTTTGATAGAGGAAGGCACAGAGATTCAAACACAGAATGCACAATCTCTACAATGAAATAATATCAGAAAATCTCCCAAACATGAAGAATGAATTGGAAAATCAAACACAAGAGGCTTAGAGACACCAAATGTACAAAATTACAACAGACCTACACAGATACACATACTGAAAATGCCTAGCATACAGAATAAAAATAGAATTTTAAAGGCCACAAGAGAGAGAAATCAGATTAGATATAGGGAGAGACCAATTTGGATCTCAGCAGATTTTTCAGCCTAAACCCTCCAAGACAGCAGATCCTAGAACAACATATACCAAGCTCTGAAAGGAAATGGATGCCAACCAATAATCTTATATCCAGCAAAATTAAGCTTCAGATTTGATGCCAAAATAAAAGCCTTCCATGATAAACAAAACTTGAAAGAATTTACAGCAAGAAAGTTTGCTTTACAGAACATCCTTGCCAAAATGTTCCACAAGGAGGAAATGAAAAAACCACAATGAAAATCTGCAAAGGGAGGAATTACACAAAAGGAAAGACCAATCAAAGGAGAAATCTTGTCAACTTATAAACCAAAAATAAACAAAAATGACTGGGAATACAAACCATGTCTCTATAACAACCTTGAATGTCAATGGCTTAAATTCATCAATTAAAAGACATAGACTGGCAGACTGGATTCAAAAAAAAAATAAAAAGACCTAACTAGGTGCTGCTTTCAAAAGATCATGTCACAGGAAAATAAATCCACAGACTGAAGGTGAAAGGGTGGGAAAGGTATATCATTCACAAGGACTGTGTGAACAAGCAGGGTTTTCCATCCTCATATCAGATAAAGTGGAATTGAAACCAAAGTTAATGAAAAGAAGGTCATTTCATACTGCTGAAGGGAATCATACATCAACAAGACATAACAATCTTAAATATCTATGCCTCAAACAATGAGACATCTATGTATATCAAACAAACCCTTCTTGACCTCAAGAATCAAATAGACCACAACATAATAATATTGGGAGACTTTACAACACCTATCTTACCACTAAATAGATGATCAAAACAAAAACAAAACAAAGAAAATATAGAACTTAATAAAACAATCAATAATTTAGACTTAACAGACATATAGAATATTTCATTCATCAACAAGTGAATACACTTTTTTCCTCAGGACCACATAGATCCTTCTCCAAAATAGATCACATTATATGCAAAAATGCAAATCTTATAAAATACAAAAAAGTAGAGATACTACCCTGCATTCTATCTGACCATAATGGAATCAAACTGGAAATCAATGACAAATTAAAAAGTAGAAGCTATTTCAACACCTGAAGACTAAATAATATGCTATTGAATAACACATGGATAACAGAAGACATCAGGAAGAAGATAAAAAAATTTTAGAGGTAAATTAGAACTCCAATACAATATATCAAAATCTTTGGGACACTATGAAGACACTAAAGGAAAGTTCATTGCATTAAGGTCATTTATTAGAGTAATAAAATTCAACAAATAAACAGCCTGACATTACAACTTAAAGCCCTAGAAAAAGACAAACAAACACCAAAAGAAACAGATGACAGGAAATAATTAAAATCAGGGCTGAAATTAATGAAATTGGAACAACAACAACCAAATAACAATTGAAAAAACTGAAAAAAAAAAGCTGGTTCTTTGAAAAATGTAAATAGAACTGAAATACCCTTAGCCACCCTATCAAAAAGAAGGAAAGAGAAAATTAAAATTACTAAAATGTGCAATGAAAAAGGAAATATAATGACAGACACTAATGAAATACAGAAGATAATAAAAAACTATTTTGAAAATTTATACTCCAGTAAAATAGAAAATCTCAAAGACGTGAACAAATTTCTAGAAGCATATGACCAGCTCAAACTGAAAAAAGATGACATACACAAATTAATCAGATCAATTTGAAGCAAGGAAATAGAAGATGCCATCCAAAGCCCATCAACCAAGAAAGCTCAGGACCAGAGAGATTCTCAGCTGAGTTCTACAAGGTCTACAAAGAAATATTAATACCAATATTCCTCAAATTATTACATGAAATAGAAAAGGAGTAAACCCTTCCAAACTCATTCCATGAGACTAGAATCACCCTGATACCAAAACCAGACAGATATCAAAGAAAGAAAATTTCAGACCTATAATATCCCTCCTGAACATAGATGCAAAAATTCACAATAAAATTTTGGCAAATTGCATACAAAAACATAAAATAATAGTGCACCATGATCAAGTGGAGTTCATTCCAGGGATGCAAGTTGGGTTCAACATACAGAAATAAATAAACATGATCCATCACATCAATAAACTTAAAGACAAGAATCATATGATTCTATCAATTGATGCAGAGAATGCATTTAACAAAATATAGCACCCTTTCATGTTCAATAAAATAGAAAACTAGGGATAGTAGGAACATAACTCAACATTTTAAAAGCTATCTATGCTAAACCCAAGGCCAACATCATTCTAAACGGAAAAAAAAAAATTGGAAGTATTCCCTCTAAAAACAGGAACAAGACAGAGATGCCCTCTTTTACCACTTCTATTCAACATAGTACTTGAAACTCTAGCCAGAGTAATTAGATAGATTAAATAAATTAAAGGGATACAAACAAGAAAATAAGAACTTAAACTATCATTATTTGCTGATGACATGATTCTATACGTAGAAGATCAAAAAATTTCACAAGAAAACTTCAAGAATTAATAAATGAATTCAGCAAAGTAGCAGGATATAAAATCAGTACCCTTAAATCAAAATGCATTCCTATCCATCAGTGATGATGAATACTCTGAAAGAGAAATTAGAAAAACTACCCCATTCACAATAGTCTCAAAAAAATAAAACCTCAGGAATCAATTTAACAAAAGATGTGAAAAACCTCTACAATGAAAACTACAGAACACTAAAGAAACAAATTGAAGAAGACCTTAGAAGATGGAAAAATCTCCTATGCTTTTGGATAGGCAGAATTAATATTGTCAAAATGCCCATACTACCCAAAGTGCTATACATATTCAAAGATTCAATTTGATTCCAATTAAAATCCCAATGTCATTCCCTATAGAAATAGAAAAAGCAACTGTGAAATTTATTTGGAAAAATAAGAGACCCAGAATAGCCAAAGCAATTGATAGCAAGAAGAGTGAAGCAGGAGGCATCACAATACCAGATCTTAAACTATAATACAAAGCTATAGTAACAAAAACAGTATGGTATTGGCACCAAAATAGACATGTAGATCAATGGTACAAAATAGAACAGACAGAGACAAATTCACATAATAAAGTTGTCTCATACTAGACAAAGATACCAAAAACATACATTGGAGAAAAGATAGCCTTTTCAACAAATGGTGCTGGGAAAACTGGAAATCCTTATGCAGCAAAATGAAACTAAACCCCTACCTCTCACCATGCACAAAACTCAACTCAATATGGATCAAGGACCTGGGAATTAGACCAGAGACCCTGCATCTAATAGCAGAAAAAGTAGGTCCAACCTTTCATCACATAGGATTAAGCCTTGACTTCCTTAACAAGACTCCTAAAGCACAAGAAATAAATTAAGAATCAATAAATGGGATAAATTCAAACTAAAAATCTTCTTCTCAGCAATAGAAACAATCAATGAGGTGAAGAGAGAGCCTACATTTTGGGAGCAAATTTTTTGCTACATGCACATCAGATAGAGCACTCATCTCCAGGATATATAAAGAACTCAAAAACTCAACACCAAAAAAAATACAAACAACCCAATCAGCAAAAGGACTAAGGCACTGAACAGACACTTCTCAGAAGAAGGTATATATTGATCACCAAAGATATATATTGATCACCAAGTATATGAAAATATGTTCAACATCTGTAGTAATTAGAGAAATACAAACCAAAACTACTCTAAGATTTCATCTCACTTCAGTCAGAATGGCAGTTTTCAAGAATACAAGTAACCGTAAATGTTGGCGAGGATATAGGGGAAAAGGCATACTCATACATTGCTGGTGGGACTTCAAATTGGTGCAACCAATCTGGAAAGCAATATGGAGATTCCTTTGAAAACTTGGAATGGAATCACAATTTGACCAAGCTATCCCATATATCAGTCTATACCCAAAGGACTTAAAAACAACATCCTACAGTGACACAGGCACTTCAATATTTATAGCAGCACAATTCACAATAGCTAAACTGTGGGACCAACTTAGATGACCTTCAATAGACAAATGGAAAAAAAAATTGTGGTATATATACACAATGGAATATTACTCAGCATTAATAGAGAATAAAAATTATGGCATTTGCAGGTAAATGGATGGAGTTGGAGAATATCATGCTAAGTGAAGTAAGCCAATCCCAGAAAACCAAAGGCTGAATATTCTCTCTGATAAGTGTATGCTAATCCATAATGGGTGGGTGGGGAGGTCACTGGAAGAATGGAGGAGCTTTGATTGGGCAAAAGGGAGGGAGGGGAGGCAAGGGGTATGGGGGCAGGAAAGATGATGGATGGGATGGACATCATTACATGTATGACTGCACATATGGTGCAACACTACATCATGTACAACCAGATAAATGAAAAGTTGTGCTGCATTATATACAACGAATGAAAATGCATTCTGCTGTCATATATACCTAATTAGAATTAATTAATTAATTTTTAAAAATGCCTAAGATAAACAATTTATAAAGGGAAAAAGTTTATTTTGGATTGCAGATTTGGGGGTTCTGTCCCATTGCTTTAAGCCTGTGGTAGGCAGCACAATGTGGTGGAATTGTAGCATAGGACTTTGTGGTGAATAAAACTGCTTACCTCATGGCCAGGAAGAAGAGAGAAAGTGGTCCTGTGGTCTCCTGGGAGGCTTTGCCCCAATGATCAGAGAACTTCACGCAAGGACCCACCTTTCAAAAGTTTCCTTCCTAGAGACAAAACCTTTAACACATGAGTATGTTAGAAACATTGAAGATAGAAACTACAGCAATCGCCATGTGTACACATTGTGTATATGATAATTTTCATATGTATGAGAAAGTAATTTTACTATTAATCACCAAAAGCTTATTTTAACATGTAAGTAGTCTGATCCCCTAAAGAATCTGCAGGCACTTTGAGAGGCATAATTAATCAAGCAAATCCTAAAGATTATAGAGTTTTATAAAGAACAAAGAAAGGCAGATAATCTTCTTTGGGACGAGACCATCTCTCAAAACAAAGCATGTGGTAAGTCTTTACAAGAAGACTATTTCTATAACCTGATTTTAAATAGTTAAAATGACCACAGAAAACTTATTCACTGGCAAAGCTTGATTATTTTTTGTAGTCTTTGTGTCACAGTGGCCAATGCATAATTTCAAGTGTGGGAAGATGGGAAGAGTGTGAAACACTACAGGCCTTGCCCAAACAGTTCAAGAACCACATTTCAAATCATACTATTTTCATCAAAACTGAATGGCAGAAAAGTGTCAGGACTTACTTATCTAACTTTTACTATTCTCATTTCTCACATTTTTAAATGTATTATCCTGTCTAGTTTTGTACTTTTTGTAGAGTATAGATTCAGTAGGATTCAAGTTCCCAAATGATGTTCTGAAATGATGCTATGCATGAAAAACGCACATGACAATTTGGTTCATGTAGATTTCTTAACAATAAATATATGAGGGAAAGCGGGGGTGGGGAAGGCAAGGGGGTGGGAATGGTAAAGGAATTGAGAAAGTAAATGAGAAAAAGGAAAAAGAAAATTAAAGAGAAAGGGAAGAAAATAAAATAATGTAATCGGGAGACAATAACTGATTCAAACCAAAAAGATAAATAATCTGAAAGAAAATGTCTATGTCCGCATCATGTTCAATAAAACCTATGGAACTATATAGATGATAGGCATCACAAAGGAGAGATTTCAGAAAGTGTAGAAGAACAAAAAGTAATTAGTTTTCAAGATTTCTGCATCTGGAATTGGATTTCTAGCTAGAAGTAAACATAATTTTGAGATTGACATTGCCAATCTTGGAAGTGGTGTCATGTGACTTACTGTTTTGAAAATCACAATGAATAACAAGAATTACTCCTTTTAAAGAAGTACTACATTTCTAAATCACCTAAGTCAATAAAGGGTATTTAAAGATACATAATTCCTTGAGTCTGAGTACTCTTGGCTTTTACATGTTCTGTGATAGTCTGCTATTATCCAGAAGTTTTCCTTTAGAGAGAATAATTTATTTTATTACCTATTAATCTGCTATTACTTTACTCTTACTATTTCACCTGTATAGTTGACTAAGATAAAATGTGTATTTACCATATTCTAACTCCTTAATTTTCCCAAAGTTATTTTGAGAAAATATATTTTTCTTTTTTTTTACTGGTACCACTGTGCCACAGCCCTATTTTGTGTTTTATGTAGAGACAGGGTCTCACTGAGTTGCTTAGCACCTCGCTATTACTGAGGCTGGCTTTGAACTCACAATTCTCCTGTCTCAGCCTCCCAAAGTGCTGGGATTATAGATATGTGCTATGGCACTCAGCTAATATATCTTAACAGTAGATGGAATGATGGTGTGCAGAATTACAGTGAGAAAAAAAAAACTAGTTTTCTCTCCTGTATAGACTGTATCAAAATCATTTAAAAATATACAGAGATTTGATGTTGCTATAGAAAGCTCAAATTGCTTTGATTTAAAATGTGACCATGAAGAAAAAGTCAGAATTCATAATCGTTGGGGCCAATGCACATACAGGCTAATCACATTCAGTACTTTTGAGGTCAGGATTCATATCTGAGTCTGAATCAATATTAATATTCCTTCTTGGCACTTGGTAGATGAAAAATGTTTTCTGCAAAAAGGAATAGCTTCTATTACTTGTATTAAACAGTAGTTAGTTGCCTGCACTTTCTTTGGATTTAAAAAGATAGTGTAGAAATGACTGTGCTTATAGTTTCATAGTTTGTAAGAAGTGCTTTTGAGAAAAGATATTTTAACTTTATGGGATTCTATGACTTCACAATAATAGTATTTTCACTCACTTCAACATATTTCTTCCTTACAAATCTAAAAGTGTTAAACTACACTATCTTTCTGGTCTACATAACAATCCCATTAGGTCCAAATAGATTCTGATTTGACAAATCTTAGAAAAACCTACTTCAAAAGAAGCATCCTTATTGTTCTCCAAGGTAGGAACTGATTGAATTCTCAACCAACCACCTTGATGAATATTGGTCACATATTCTTAAACCTAAATTTCAGAAATAGGGCTTCTTTCTGAATTCACATAGCCCACCCATGGACACTCTCTTCAGGCATAAAGGTCATGGATCCCTGAGGCAGGTGGGATAAATCCTACAGTGCTTTTCCTGCCAGTTTCAACATTCTCTTCCCCAATTCACACATCAGAATTCTTTAGTTCTAATTCTATTTTTGCCAATTAGAGAGTAAACAAAGAAAGGGATAAATGTCAGATAATTATTTTTCTTCCACCCTCTGGAGCTGTAGATAATTTTCATCTGAGATCATTCAGAGCATTAAAATCATTCAGTTCATTTCTAAAAAAGCCAAGAAGCATACTAGAACAATTATATATTTCTTCTTCTTCAGCAGGCATTATGATATCTTAGTTTCATTGTTTATTCTTTGTAGGAGAGCATGGCTTATTTACATATAATTTATGTTACCAAAAATGCTCACAATTGCCACTCAGTTCATCCTACAGCATATAAAATAGCTAGCTGGTCCTTGTAAGACACTTGACTTAGCTACTATCTCCAAGAGTATTTAAAGAGGTTATCACTATTTCACTAATAAGCAAAACCCAGAGTGGTAAATTATACATCTGAATAGTATGAATTAGCAAAATTTAAATGTCATTTGTGAAAGATTTACTTTTTAAGACATGAGGTGAAATTTTGCTTTTTCTTTCTAAAAATGCTAACAAAATAGTAGGAGATTGTCTGATTATTAGAAATTTGTAGCACCAAATTTTATATTTGGTTTTTAGATACTTTAAGCAATATATTAAGTTCTAAAAGTGGGAGAAAACCAAGCATACGGTTTCTGGCCTCCTAGTAAAACTTTGATAATTTATTAGCTAAAGAGGCTTATTGCCAAAGAATCTTGTGTCATTTGTTTTCCCACCTCCTTTTGCCCTCAGGAAAGGTTTATAACCAGAAGAGAAAAGTCAGACATCCTTTGAGTTATTCTATCCTATTGCTTGTGGCTGAATTTTGGTCATATTTTGTCTTTGTTGCCATGGCTTTAAGTTCCACCTCTTGCCCTAGTTGTCTGATTTTCAAACAGCAGCATAACAATAGATTCCTATTGCTCAAAGTGAGATGATGCCTTATTGATGGATTTACTAAAACAACCCCTTTAATTCTCACATAAATAATCAGAATCTGGACCTCAGGATAAGTTCCTACCCATACAAAATGAATGCACAATCCTGAAGCAAAACATTTGGGGCAACATACCTAGGAATTATACCAAATATGCTTCTCAGCATATATATTTTCTTTCAGGTTTGTTTATGTAATGCAACAGCAGAAACAAACTGAGTAAATCTATTTAATAGAGCCTCTGAAAGCTCCGTCTCCCTATTATTGAAGACAAGAGCTGTCAAGAAGCAAACACTGAAAAGATGCATGCTGCTCTCTGCTCAGTGATGTAAGTAGAACAGTCTTGGACAGAGGGGCCAATACCAGACAATGGAACAGCTAGCACAGAGTGGTGAAGCAATTAATTCCTCAGATGCTAATTCAATGTCACAACGAAGAAAGGAAGGAAAACAATGGAGCCACAGCAATCTTGTAAATATTATGTAGATGATGGATTAATAAAAAAGACAAAAATGAAAAGGAGAAATATATTTTCAATTCACCTCATGCTACATTTGATTGGAAATAGCATACCAATGCAAAATTGTTTTTATTATTACTTTTTTTTACATTTTCTAATGGAAAAAAAAACATCGAGGTTTCTATCCAAATCAATCATTTTTCTTTTCCAGGCAACATTCTTAGATAAAAAGCATATTGAAGGAATAGAGATTGTTTAAGATTTATATTATGTTACAAGCTAAATCAGTAGTTATTTAAATATATCTAATTCACCGTTACAGAAAAGGGCAAATTAAATCACAAAGCAAGTCCCCTGCAGTATGTCTCTGAGGGTAATGGTTTGGGAAAAGAAAATCTCTCTTCCAGCTACACCTCTTCACAGCACAGAGGAGCGCTGCCTGCACAGTCTGAAGCTACTTCTCAGGACCCTGTTACCATCCACCATTTAGAGAGTTGTCCAGGTAACTCTGCTTTTTTCCTTCATTTCAAAACCAAAAGCAATTATTTCCATATTCTAAAGTAGAAGTTCAAAATGTCTTAAGTGCACAGCAGTTAAGTCTTCAAGAGAGACACCCAAAAGTCCCTTGGACTCAAATCAGCTGTTCATTCTCTGAGTGTTGTCATGTTCAAATTCCACTACAGCACTACAAAAAGAATAAAGAATGGAAGGATAATCAGAATTACTACCTATAGAATTAATGGCCTAGGTCTATCTGCCTCATGTCTGTAAAACAAGAGGGTGACAGCAGATAAAGAACCATTTGAAAGAGGAGAAACCATGCAGTCCAATAAATATCATCCTTGCTAGATTCAAGGAAAGGCTCCTCAGCCCACACAAATTGAATTTACATACCCCACATTGATTAAGGTTCTTCCTTTTCTCTTCCTCCAATTTTTATTAATGTTCCCTGTAAAAACAGGCTGTGGCATCTGAAATCCAAGCTGTTCTATATATAAATCTCATGAGTATAACAAGTAGAGGAAGCATAGAGGCAGGAATTCATATTCATTCTTTACAGCAATTCCATACTCAAAAATGATCTTTTTTATTAGTCTTTCCAAGCCAATGAAATGACAGCAATCATTTCAAACACTAGCTACATCAGATTAGAAGCCAATTAGTTCGTTTAAAGAGCTACATGTCGTGATATTTTGAACTTTATTTAGCCAACTATTTTTGTAGTTATTTTGTGTGTCCTTTTGGAATGCATAAGGTGACAGATAAGATTGTGAACTACACAGCTACCATTATTAATGTCCCCATTGTTAATGAGGTCAAAATCCTTCATGGGTTATGCATCAGGCAATAAGAGTAAAAAGGTAGTTCATTATTAGACCATCCATTTCAATTTTTAAAATTAATTTATTGCATAATGTTGCCTAAATGCAAACAATCAGTCAAATTTACATCATCTCGAGGCTATGCTCTTCAAATACCAACTGTATTGTCAAATTGAGATTCGCTTCACAGTTGTAATGATGATGATGGTGTGTGTGTACATATGTGATACAGAAATCAAACAGGGCCTTGTTCATGCTAGGCAAATGCTTTACAACTGAGCTACAGTACCATCTTCAAAAGATTTCGTTTGTTTGTTTTGGTGAAAATGGGAATTGAACCCAGGCACACTCTACCACTGAACTACATCCATAGCCCTATTTATTTTATAGACTGACCTTGAACTTGTGATCCTCCTGCCTTAGATTCCCTAGTAACTGGCATTACAAGCATGCACCATTGCACCAGACCCTAAGGATGATTTTTTAAATGTGCAAACAAAAAGTGATCAAGAGTTTCTAACTGCAATGAAAAGATTGATAAGACCTAATACTAATTGTCACATGAAAGAAATAATAAATATGCTTAAATTATATAATATCCTTTGTCTTAACTGTAAAGTAGAAAAAACATAAAACTGACTATAAATGTGCAATGTTTGTTTCATTTGTTTTAGGAGAATGGATCACACAGTTCTGAGAGTTACTCTTAGCACACCTAGAAAGGAATAATATCATTATCAGATTGTATTTTAATGCCATATTAATACCCACCTCAGGAAACGAAAACATTTCAGCATTGACTTCGTTCATCACCCCTCAGCAAAGGTGTTTATTAATAGATCATTAAAATATCCATGTCATGTTTATCTTAAGAATTTGTTTGCAATATATATGTACTTGTCTCTGACAAGTAGTAACTTTGAGAAGAACTGTTAATTAAAATGATCATAAATGATCTGAATGCTGCTAGAAGAAACATAACAGGTAAAAGTATTTTTCTTCAAGTATTGTATCTCTCCTTGGTCTCTTCATTCCTTTTAGTACTTCTAGCCCCATTATTTTGACTATATGTCTCCATAATCATCTTGAACTCATCTATGTACTTTTTAGACATTTATTCCTATAATAGTTGACCTTTGATATCTATTTTAATAATATATCATTGCAGTTAAAATTATTTTTGCATCTTATTGATACGTTTATAATTTAAAATAATATTATTTAAATAGAAATTACTGTTATGAAAATTAGAATGATACCACAAGTGTTATGGTTGGGATGTGAGGTGTCCCCCAAAAGCTCACATGTGAGACAATGATAGAGGGTTTAGAGGGGAAATGATTGGGTTGTGAGACCCTTAACCCAATCAGTTAATTAATCACCTGATAGGATTAATTAAGTGGTAATTAAAGGCAGGTGGGACATTGGGGCACATGACTTTGAGGTATATATTTGTGTTTGACAAGTTAAGATCTCTCTCTACTCGCTGATCATCATGTGAGCTGCTTCCCTCTGCTATACTCTTTTACCATGATGTTCAGTCTCACCTTGAGCCCCAAGGAATTGAGTCTGCTCTCTGTGGATTGAGTCCTCTGAAACCATGAGCCCCCAAATAAACTCTTCCTCCTCTAAAATTGTTCTGGTAGGGTCCTACAGTCACAGCAGTGAAAAAACTGATTAACACAACATGTTAAATGATATTACCAAATACTCATGGGATATATTAAAAGTTTAAATTAGTATGATTCATCTTTCTTAAGCATATTGACCCAATACCATTTATAAAAAAAATTATTATTTTAAATTTTTTTTAATGTATGGGTGTGGTTTTCTTTTGTTCCTATTTTCAAATAACTGTATAAATTAGTAGAATTTGAGATAATTCAAAAATATTTTGGTTATATTGATGGAGAAAATTTATAACTAGAGTTAAGTATGCATTATGAATTGAATTGGGAATCTGTATCATATCAACCAAATAGCAGTTGTGTTAGTGAGATAGTATGTAATAAAATATATCCTTTCTGTGCAACTAATTCTCTTTAAAAGTAAACTAATGTTATATAATATAACTAGTTATCTAAATGTTTATTTTTCAGACTCTGTGTGTATGTATTTCCTCATTCCTAATGTGCTGAAAATGTAAAATGTACATCCCTGTAAATCCATTTTATAAAACACTTTCATCATCAAACAGTAGATTTGAAGCCAAGGAAGTACATTGACATTTTAGGTACTTTTTAAATTGAATATCATTTTTATAATTTCAATCATAGTTTGGTCATTTATTTATCTTTATTAATTTGAGAATATTCTAGGAATGGTTGTAGGATGCTGAATAAAAATAAGCATATTTTCATGATTATTTTAAACAATGGGAGTATACAGACAGACATAAATCATTATACTATGATTACAATTAAGAGAAAAATAGATATGTTACAAGCCAAAAAATAAGCCTGAATGCTCTAGCAAATACTTAAGTTTCCATCAAATATTAACCTAGGTCATCTAAGAACCAGGAATGGCATTATCTGTGCAAGAAACTGGTGATGAGATATACCAGGAAGGGAAAACACAAAGGGATCCAGAGAAAGCTAAGATGACTTCAGAGTATCAGTTATACTTCCCATAGGAGATATGCCACACTATACTCTTTATCTCATACAAATTTAGGACCAGCTAATCCAGATCCCCATGGGCCTTTCTTCATGAAAGGAGAATATAATTGAGATGTTCCTAGGATGGACTACAGCCCATGGCTGCAGCTCATTTGAGGTCAGCCACTCACTCCTTCATCCATGCAATTTTCCAAGTCTTCCTCACCCTCATATATTGAGAACTCAGAAGTTCTTGATGCCTAATTTGGTCATGAAAATCCAACTTTCATTTTTGAGAGGTTCAAACTCTTAGTTTTCATATCCGTCTTAGGTCAGATTGATGTATGTGTGTGTTCAGAGTTAGAGTGAAGAGAAGCAGTAACAGGAGATAGCCAAATGGATCACCTAGGTTCCACATATACTTATCTGTGGTCCAATTGTAAATAGCAGTCCCACCTTTTGTAATCAGGATCAATTATTTTTGACAGGTGGTAACTCCTTTTGTTTCATTCCCTAGGAACAAAGTGTGCAGAGTGCCCTGGCAGCATGGTAATGTATATATCAATAGGAACTTTAATAAGTCCCCTAGCAAGAATGTAACTGTGGGGACCATGACTTCAGAGACAGGAAGCACAAAATTATTCATTGATTTGTTGGTAATGATTGGTGATGGAAGTGATTGTAAGTGTGGACATTTATACTTTCCTTCTTGATTATTAGTCTCGTACATTTAGGATGCAGCACCATACAGAGGTTTCTAATTTCATGCAAGTATTGCTTTCTGAACTATAGAACCTATGCTTTTAGAGTACTCACTC
>CM053406.1:79138258-79156004 GCA_028644305.1 Xerus rutilus | reverse complement strand
TTCCTTCCATGGAAAAGAACAAGTGACTGCACTTTGACCTCCCACCCTGAGACCCTAAGGAAGAATACTGATGGGATTCTTTGTGATATGGAGACAGCATATTGCACACTTAAAATACCTGTGAAGGCATGCCAGTTTTCTTTGGAGTACAGAGCAGAAATTCTGGATTATGTCTCACTTATAAAATTGTAAGTTAAGATGAATCTAGAACCACTAATTATAAGATGGAAGTGCCATATACAGAATCAGGAGACACAAGCAAGTGTGTAAGCAAGTAACCCAAAACCCCATCACCAAACACGGTTATACCAATAACTCTTCTTTGACACATACTTGCATGGGGAATTCTCTATGACTCAGAGGAAGAGAAAAAGTACCTAAATTTGTTTAATGGAAAGGTCAGTTCATTGTTTGGTACAGGCCAAATATGGATAGCCATTAACTACACCTTCACTCAGAGAGGTCTGGAAAATCATTGGAAAGGGAAAATCCATCCAACAGGCAGAATTTTGTCTTGTGGAACCTGTTCTTCACTACATGTGGTATGACAAGTGATTTAATATTAGAGGATATATGGATTCACACAATAGTTTGTCTGGCTGGTGAAGGATCTGGAAGGATAAAGATTTGAAAATCCATTTCAAGGAAGAAGGAGTTAGAGTCTTGCTTAGATACATGGGATGAGTATAATATGTGAGGACTTTTAATTATATGGTTACAAATAATATATACTTTTAAGACTAAAAATCATATAGTTCAGTGTCTCCAATAAGTAAAATATGTTGCTCCAAAAAACAAGAATTGAAAGCAGGAGAAGTTCCACTTATTACCACTGCCAATAACTAACTTGGAGAATTCATGTTTCTCATGTAGACTCTTAATTTGGAGGCACCGGTTTCAAAGGGAGAACATGTCCATCAGGGAGAATGCAAGAATTCCATTGAACTGTATGTCATTCATAATGCTACCTGAGCACTTTGAGATGTTTATGTCAGGGAATCAGCAAGGAAAAAGAGTCACATCTTGGTATTAGTAATTTAGGTGATACAGAAACAATTGTAGGTAGGGTTGCTGTTACACAATTGATGCAGAAAGAACATATTGATATGTAGATTATCTGTGTGCTTCTTGGTACTCCTTGCCCAGTTGACAGTAAGTGAGCAGAAGTAAGCACCCTGTTCCAAAAAGGGCACTAATCATTCAAGGATGAGAATATGAATTGCACCACAGGAATTTCATTAAAACCAACAAAGGTAATTTCTGAGACGAAAGAACATATGGAATGGATAGTAGATAAGAAAGAAGAAACAATTAATATAATTTACAGCTGGTACCAGCAGCAGTAATTGAGACTATAGTTCATGCCACTCACCTTGATTTCCTAAGATTCTTCCTGGAAGAAATACATGTCAGCAATGGAGGGAAGTAGATAAGGGCAGCACGAGGGTTGTCTCTGGTGGAACTTGTGATGCCCTGAAAGATCCAGAATTAAAGTGTGACACTGATGCTCCTAAAGAACAATATTTAAGGCACACCCACTGTCAAGGTCATATAAGTGAATGGAATTCTGTTTCCCAGGCTATTCCTTCAACTTACCCTATTCTCTCTGCTGTGGGCCAGATCCTTTTATAGGCATGGACAATCTCCCAGTTACTGCGAGTGTTGTCTGGAAATCATCCTTAGGGATGGCTTTGGCAGAAGAAAATGGTCTTCTCCAAACTCACAAGTTCTATCAGTTGCAGTTTGTAACCAAACATGACTGATCAGTTCACAGATGTGAATGCCTAGTCCTCTCCTCCCAAATCGATTAGAATATGTCTGTATCAGCACTTTTTGTGAGGTGGCTATTTACTTAATTGTGCTGCATCATAGCTCAACTTTTCTCTCTGCCTGGTCTTTCTCTGTTCTTCTTTCCCATAAGTATTTTTCTCAAGAAAATCTGCTAATTACCTTCCAGTACACTATCTTTATTTTGGAATGCGTTTCTCAAATGATATAAACCTGAGATACTAAAAATTAACAATAGATTCTCTTTAATAATTTTCATGATTTTAATCTGGGAAATATTACCACACATCAAAATGTCCTACATATTGTAGTCACTCAATTTTATCTTTGGAATTTTTTCTCTGTCAGTTTCGATTAGAAGATACTCCAGTAATTTAATTGTTCTTTATCTTTTCCATTCCTTTTTTCTTTTCCCTTTCTTTCCTTTATCTGTTCTCTCTTCCCTCCCAAACTCCTTCCCTCCTTTTTCAGAAGGTAGTCACATGACTATAAGCAATTCCCAGAGCAGAATTTGAGTTTTCTTAGTCTAATGATAATTCCATAGCACAATATCCAGAGATTTAGTGCCTGCACACATCCAGTGCTTGGAATGCTCTGGAGAAAGATAAAGAGCTATTTAATTTGCATGCCTGTGTTATGAATAAAAAAATTGTATAAATACATATGTAATTATTAATGAAAAACACTTTATTAGAGCATTCCTCTCTTTTGCTCATTTATATGTGCCAATGATCTCTTGACCAGTTTCTTACATGATTCATATTATTCCATAGATATCATAAAGAAAAACAAATAAATATGGTCAAAGTGACACTCTTCTCAGGATCAAACTAGTTAGGCAAAGATTCACTCTGTTGACAAAATAATTAAGAAAATGGTTCCTTTGGGTTAAACTTGTTTGGAGACATGACCATGATTTAGGCAGATTTTTTGCTAGGCTTATCTTTTAGAATCATTTTTTTTTTCAGACACATAGATCACATCATCAGAGCCTTTTAATTTCTGTTCTCAAATTTAAAATATCTGATTGCATACAGCAGGAGTTTACTGAATTAAATATACATGACAAAATGTGATTTGATGCATGTAGAACAAATATTAATATTCTACTGACTCAGACCCATTTCTTTATTGTCTTTATGTGTGTGTAACTGTCATATGTTCATAATATAGAGAGATTGATTAATATATATAAATATATATGTCATAGATTGAAGTTAATGTTTGTTAAAATTTGCATGTTTTAATTTATTTTTAGTTTTAGATGGACACAATACCTTTATTTATTTATTTATTTATTTATTTTTATGTGGTGCTGAGGATCGAACCAAGTGCCTCCCATGTGCTAGGCAAGTGCTCTACCACTGATCTACAACCCCAGCCCAAAAATTTGCATTTGAATTTGAATTTGTAGAAATTTTCCTGAGACTATTGAGACAAGTGATTTCTGCTTCAGTTTGGATATTTTAGTCTTACACATGAAATGATGATGATTTTTTTTGTTGCTAATTTTGTTAAACTAGTATCTCAAATTCTTTTCAAATAATGAATATCAGAAAGACTATTTAGAAAATATAAAGTTAATAATATGAAGACCATACTTGCCTAATATATACTTATGCCATGCTTGGAAATGTTTTTAGTAATTTGGTGGATTAAACCAGTATTTTATCATCTGTGGGGAGCTAGCTCCATGCTACGCCCTTATGACTAGCCATTGTGTGTAAATTGGAAAGGCACAAAGGAAGGAGGAACTATATGATTGGTTTACTGTTGGTTCCACCAACGTGCAGCTTGTGGACAGAATTCAGGGGGCTTACATGCCTTGCCACATGGACAGCTGTTGCCTACGTTCATTGTCTCTGATTGGCCGAAGGGCCCTATAAGTTGAATGCTTGTTCCGCAAATAAACAAGTTCCTGCTCTGACTGGATTCCCTAGCATGTCTGATTGTCCTGTGGCGGTGGAGGGCTGAGAACAGGCGGCTAGTGGGCTCCAACTCTTCCCAACTTCCATAGCTAGGTGAATGTGGGGGTGCCCCTTCAACCCGCTGGCTTGGGACGGACTGCAACCCCCATAACCATCAATTTATAGTGTATTAAATTAGTAAAAATACATTTAACTATAATCTACAGGAAATATCAATGTTTTATTTATTTATAAATCAAATAAATTTCACAGCACTAAGTTTTAATAAAAAGTTTTGAGATAGCATTATTTATCACTTTCTGAATGTTGGAAATATTTTACTTATTTTTTACTTACTATATTTTTGTAATTAGATTTTTAAAAGAGTAGACTCTGAAGTTTACAATGATGTAGTTATAAAAATTTTAGTGGAAAAAAGAAAACATTGTTCCAAGATGATATTTCATGTAGAAATTCTCCTGATAAAATTGTGAATAAAAATGAGCTATATTCCAGTGAACACATGATCACTTAGCTTCATTGGTCAACCAGAAATAGTGAAGATGCTTCAGTTACAAAGTCTAAGAATAGGTCTCTTTTCTAAAAAAAATAAAGCAATCTAGATTCTGGAATTCTTAACTTGAAAGATTTAACCAGTATCTGAGTTTTCTTCTGCTTTGCAATTAGTGATCGATAGACTTACAGAGTTGGAGAAGCTGATGTTTAGCTTAGCTGACCATGTGGAAAATAGGAAATTCACCAGTTGCCACTCTAAATTATCCTGATATTTGAAGTATTTATCCTAACCACAGTTCTTTTTCCAACAGGAGCACAAAATCTTATTTACCAGATAAATGAGATCTTTCTTTTCTCATCTCTTTTATCATTCTCCAGTGTATATCTTTTAGATGCTACCAATCCCCTGATCAGTGACTTGACAGAGGAAGAAACTCAGTAGGCCTATTTATTATATGACAATGCTTAAGGGCTCTACCTTTGTCTGTAACAAAGGGATTCTTGTCTACATTTCTAAGTGAAATTGTGCAATTCTGGCATGAGGAGAAAAGAAATACTGAAAGGCCTTTCATCATGAGTGAATTGGTTTTAGCTTTGTTCAAGTTACTTTTAAAAAGAGAGTCACACTAATATTCTAAGCTCTAAATACTGTCCTTCTTTGTGATTGTTGTTTATGTGGCTTACTTATGTATATCCAATGCCTGGCAGAGTGACATACAGTGGATGCCCAGCACGCAAGAGGGTGAACAAATATAGGCCTTCTTTATATACATATTCAAAGTTTAAGACTGCTTCAGAATTAGATGCATATTCCCATCTGTTTTATGGAGCTCCTTCTATGTATCATGAAATATTTTAATATGCAGTTCACATGTTTTCCCTTTAGGCCTCTGTGAAATAACTCATTTTCAATTTAAATTTAGAAATTTGAAATAGTGACACTATGTGATGGCCTCATCTGATCATAGAATATGAGCCATATACTTTTTTATTACTGTATTTTAGTTCTATATAATATTGGGGTTCATTTTGACATAATTATACAAATGTGAAATATAATTTTATATAATTTATTCCATTTCAGTCCTAGTATTCTCCCTTTTCATCCTCTCCTGCCTCCTTGTGTTCCTTTTTCTCTACTGGTCTTCTAGGAATTTATAGTATTTTTTTTTAAATTAGTGCTTTATAGATAAAAATAAAGGTGAAGTTGACTGTGGTATATTCATATATGTATACAGGATATTTTGGTCAGTTTTATTTTGCTGTCTCTCCCCATTTTCTGTCTATCTTCCCTTCAATGCCCTTCCTCTACTCCAATTTGTTCTATTTTCATGGGATTCTCACCCCCTTTTGTTTCTCCTATTTTGGTCTAGTTTTCCACATATGAAAGAGAACATTTGACATTGACAATATGGGTCTGGATTATTTCACTTAGCATGATGTTCTCCAGTTTTATCCATTTATCAAAAAATGCCATAATTTCATTCTTGTTATGGTCAAGTAAAACTCCATTGTGTATATATACCACATTTCCTTTATATGTTTATCTGTTGATGGGCATCTGGACTTGCTCTCTTTTATTCTTTTTTAGACGTTACTATGAAAACTTTTTAAAAAAACATATATATATGTATATATACATACATATATATATATTTGTTCTAAATAGTTATACATGATAGCAGAACACATTTTGACACATTGTACACAAATGGAGCACAACTTCTCATTCCTCTGGCTGTACATGATGCAGAGTCACACTGATCATGCAATCATACATGTATATAGGGTAATAATGTCCATCCCATCCCACCAACCTTCCCACTCCCTCAGCCCCTCCCTTCCCCTCACTCCCCTCTGCCTAATCCAAAGTTCCTCCATTGTTCTGTAGGCCCCCCCATTATGGATCAGCATCTACTTATCAGAGAAAACAGTCAGCCTTTAGTTTTTTGTGATTGGATTTTTTGCTTAGAATGATATTCTCCAGCTCCATCCATTTACCAGCAGATGTCATAATTTCATTCATTTTTAAGGCTGAATAATATTCCATTGTGTATATATAGCACATTTTCTTTACCCATTCATCTGTTGAAGGGCACCTAGGTTGTATCTATAGTTTAGCTATTGTGAATCGAGCTGCTATAAACCTTAATGTGGCTGTATCACTGTAGTATGCTGATCTAATTCCTTTGGGTATAAACCAAGGAGTGGGATAGCTGGGTCAAATGTTGGTTCCATTCCGAGATTTCTGAGGAATCTCCATACTGTTTTCCAGATTGGTTGCCTCAATTGCAGTCCCACCAGCAATGTATCAGTGTTCCTTTTCTCCCGCCTCCTCGCCAGCACTTATTGTTGCTTGTATTCTTTATAACTGCCATTCTGACTGAAGTGAGATGAAATCTTATTTGCATTTCTCTAATGGCTAGAGATGTTGAACATTTTTTCATATATTTGTTTATTGATTTTATTTCTTTTTCTGTGAAGTGTGAATTCAGTTCCTTAGCCCGTTTATTGATTGGGACACTATAGGACTACAGGGTAGAAACTGTACTACCTCAGATTCATACCACTAGATCGGAAGACACAAAACAACATGAAAAAACAATGGACTGGTTCTTTAACTTGTTTACTATGAATTGTGCTGTTATAAATATTGATGTGGCTATGTCTCTGTAGCATGCGGATTTTAAATTCTTTGGATATATGTCAACAAGTGGGTAACTGGGTCAAATGGTGGTTCCATTCTTGGATTTTTGAGGAATCTCCATACTACTTTCCAGAATGGTTGCACTAACTTGCAGTGTCACCAGTAATGTACGAGTGTACCCTCTTCCCCGCATTCTTGCCAGCGTTTATTATTTGTATTCTTGATAATTGCTATTCAGACTGGAGTGAATGTGGCATTAACTTGCATTTCCCTGTTGCTAGAAATGTTGAACATTGTTTCTTGGCCATTTGTATTTCTTCTTTGGAGAAAGTATCTGTTAGTTATTTTGCCCATTTATGTGGGTTTTCTTTTTCTTTCTTTTTTTTTTTTGGCATTAAGTTTTTGGAGTTCTTTTTATATTCTGGATATTATTCTCCCATCTGAGGAGCAAGAGGCACAGATCTCTCATTTGTGTGTTTTTTTGTCATGCTCTTATATCCTTTGTTGTACTGAAGCTTTTTAATTTGATGCCATCCCACTTATTGATTTTCAATTTCATTTCTTATGCTGTAGGAATCTTGTTAAAGAAGTTCGTGCCTACACTAATACGTTGAGTGCTGAGCCAATATTTTATTATAGCAGTTGCAGATTTTCTAATTCATATGTCTTTAATCCATTTAGAGTTGAATTTTTTGCAGGGTGAGAGATAGATATATTGCTTCATTCTTCTACATAGGTATATCCAGTTTTTCCAGCACTATTTGTTAATAATACTATCTTTTCTCCAATGTATGTTTTTGGTAACTTGTTGAGTATCAGATGACTGTCTTTGTGTATTTTTATCGATGTCTTGTACACTATTTAATTCTTCTTCAGGTGTCTTTTGGTGCCCATACCATGCTCTTTTTGTTAACGTATCTCTGTAGTATAATTTGAGATCCAGTATTATAGTACCTCCAGCATCACTGTTTTTGCCTAGTATTGTTTTGGTTATTCTTAGTCTCTTATTCATCCAATTGAATTTTAGAATGTTTATTGTTTATTTATCTGTTTATTTCCAGATCTGTGAGGATTTTCATAGATATTTTGATGGGGATTGCATCAAATCTAGGTAAGCCTTGTTCTTTAAATCAGTAGTCCATGGCCTTTCCTCCAAACTACAAATAGTTCTCAAACAATGTTTAGAATGTAGAAAAAAAATGAATCCATTGTTTTGTTCAATTCAAAGAAGGAAGATATGAAGTAGCAAGTTTGATATCAATGAAAAGATTTTGATGGGTTTAAATTTTGAAATAGGAAAAGGGAAATAAAGTAATGATTCAAAGATTCAATGTTAATAAGGATGTAAGAAATAAGGACTTCAGAATGATGAACTAAAACTAGATGGAGGAGTTAAGTCAAAAATAACTAGAAGATTGAAGTAAAATATTAAAATAAACTCTTAGCAAATTAATCATTCAGAAACAGTTCAGTATGCATGCCTTGGAGATAATCTATGCTATAATTTTCTCTCTTTTCCTCAGAGCAGCAAATGGTTCTGAGTTCTTACCTTTGTCCACAGATAGCTCCTAGATGAACAGGAAGTTCATGTATTCTTGTGGTAGTGTTGAGAAAAGTCTCCAATATGTGTCTGTCTTGCAGTTCCAGTCCACTCACTAGATAAAAGTTAAGTTCTGCTTATTGATGGTATAATTTTTCCCATGTCAGTTTATCTCTCCTTTATTTTCTATGGCATATATTATTCTACCACTTTTACTAAACTACTGGATGTTTTGCCAATCTAAGCATTTCCCTTTACATCATTCCATTCTTCTCTCATGAAAGTTTATGACAGAACACATTCTTTGGCCCTCTCTTTTTTGATATCCTAACCTGAGCTACTCAAGTTAGATTACAGGTTTTCAGGTTAGATTATAAGAGTATCAGGCTATAACCTGTTATATAAGGAATATAGTCATAACCTTCTAAACAAAACAAAATTTGCACCATGAATATTTCTACTGCAACCAGTATGGTCATGTGGCTGGAAAGGTACAGCTCCCATGTAAAATGTCACAGCATTCAATAAATATCAGACACAGTAATGGAAATGCTAATTTTGAAATTATAGAAAGTAAAGAGACTAGTGAACACTTAATGAACATAAAAGCACCAAACATTCAGGAACTAAACTTTTAGAGGGGCTATTTAAGACATTATGTAGAATATTATCACAGATACCTCTCCATTTTAGGAACTCATTCTGTTTTAATGGTTTAAAAGAAAAAAAAAAAAACTCTACCTCTAGGAATTGGCTGACAATCATGTTATTAGTTTTAGAAATCTAAATTCTCCCACAGGTACAGGAACCACCATCAAATGTTGCGATTTGCCCGAACAATCTCATTTTACAACTGTTGTTCTATTGTCAGTAAAGTTTAGAATGTATTTTGGATTTTTAAAAACTTTTTAACAAAGTATTTTTAAGTGCTAGTAATAACTGAGTTTTGTGTACACATGTACCACCCTAAATTTTCAGTTTTGCAAGTGGTGAAATTTAAAAGATAAATACAATTGCCTATCCCCCTTTTCTAAACCTTTCTTAAATACAATATAACTGACACCTCTTTTTCTTTTCTGAGTATTATCAAAGATTCTCACTAATAAGAGCTTGTGCTCAAATGTAAGCAACTCAATACTATTAAGCCCTTTTGTTCTCTCAGCTGGTGGGGAAAATATTTCACTCTGTGGCTACTGGAGGAAATCTATTGTATGAGCCAATGGGTACATGGTTCATGCCTCTGCCTTTGATGTACACAAAGTCTCCAGTCTTGAATGATTCCACATTCAAAAGTCAGTGGAAAAAAGGAGTAATTATATGAGATACATGAAATGTATTTGAAATAGAGCTTCAGTAACACTGTTTTAGAATGTTCTTGAGAATATTCTGGATGCTGTTGCTTCAGGCTTTCTATTTGTGTTGACAGTTCTGGGGAACAAATCCAGACCCCCATACATGTTATGCAAGCACTCCATCACTGAACTATGACCCTAGTGCCAGGGCCTTGTCTTTTACTGAATGTGTGATGATGTGTAGCCATTTTTATCAGTTACTTTTTTGTTTTTGGTACTGGGTGTTGAACCCAAGGACTCTTAACCACTGAGCCATATCCTCAGCCCTTTTAATATTTTATTTTGAGACAGAGTCTTGCTAAGTTATTTAGGGCCTCACTAAGTTTCTGAGACTAGGTTTGAACATGTGATCCTCCTGCCTCAGACTCCTGAGCCACTGGGATTACAGACATGTGCTACCCTACCTGGATTATCAGTTATCTTTATTAATACTTTTCTATTTTTTCTTCTAATTAGTTATACACGACAGTAGAATAAATTTTGACATACCCTAGATAAATGGAGTATAACTTCTCATTCTACTGGTTGTACATGATATAGAATCACACCAGTTGTGTAATTATATATGTACATAGGGTAATAATGTGCTATTCATTCCACTGTCCTTCCCATTCCCATATTCCTTCCCTTCCCTTTACTCCCCTCTTGTCTAATCCAGAGTACCTCTATTCTTCCCTAGCCACACAGTGTGCATTTGTATCCACATATCAGAGAAAAAAATTGGTCTAATTAGTTCCTTGGGACTGACTTATTTCACTTAGCATGATATTCTCCATCCATTTACCAGCAAATGCTATAATTTCTTTCAACTTTATGGATAAGGAATATTCCATAGTGTATATGTACCATATTTTCTTTATCCATTCATCTGTTGAAGGGCACCTAGGTTAGTTCCATAGTTTAGCTATTGTGAATTGATGTTTTTCCTAATGTAACAATAAATATTTTACAAAGGAGTAGACTAAAATATATGAAATGGCAGGTTTATTGAAAATTAAACAATGTTTAATGAAAAATTGATATTGATTTTTTTTCTTAAATGTTGGTGTTAAATGAGCAACATTTTAAAACGTATACTGACATTTATCATATGTTAGGGCCACAAGAGGGACATCTCTGATCACATTAATATGATAAGAAATGAAGATGCTGAAGCAATATTATGATTAAATTCATGTTAGACATTATTTTAAGATAATTACACTAAAATACATGATTGAACACATCTAGATACAGAAGTTTCTTATAGGAAAAGTTTGACTTTTCATTTATATCAAATAATTATTATTCTGAATCACATCTCCCAGTTTGTATTAGAAGATATTTATGCATTTGTAAAATATGAAATAATGACTATTAGGGTGTTAGCTACAGATGCAGGAAAATATTTTAGAACTAGTTAAATAATACCAGTTACATAGGAATTGTCAGATAATTAAATAGAAAAAATAGTTATTTCTAATAGTGGCTTTACTTTTATATTTTGAAATTCACTACAATCAAAATAATCATCACATATAGTGTGATTATACTACTGTAAAATAGCAAAATTCAACACTAAAGATAAAATCATCTGTATAAAGATTATGTAAATGCATATTTTAGTGGAGCATATTCTCCTGCTAAAAGCAATGGTCCTACTAAACTAAGAAGGATTTAGCTAACTAACTTCTCTCTCTCTCTCTCTCTCTCTGGAGAGAACAAAAATATATTTGAAATGTAATTATGTACCAGCGAGCTTTATTATTCTACCAATAAAAATTGAGGTTTATAAATTTCAAAAGTTATAAAACATTGATATTTGCACACAAATGAAAAAACTGAATATTGTGTTAGTCAGTTTTTCATTGCTGTGAAAGAAAAATACTTGAAACAATTTAAAGGGAGGATAGGTTTATTTTTTCCCATGATGTCAGTCTTCAGTACAGAATCATTTGGCTCTGCTGTTTCTGGGCTCACAGCAAGACAGAAAATCAAGACAGGGAGCATGTGGTAGAACAAAGCTTCTTGCCTCATGGTGTCTGGGAGCAGAAAGAGAGGAAAGGTCTGAGAACAAATATACCCTTCAACTCACCCACCCTGGACTAACTTCCTCCAAGTAGGCTGTACCTCCTTCCCAAGGTTTCTACAACGTCCCAATATTCCACTAAACTACAAAGTCATCAGTGGACTACTCCATTAATGAAATCAGAGGCCTTGTGACCCAGTCACCTCCCCAGGACTCTGCTCTGAACATTGGGGACCAAGCCTTAAACACATGAGCATTTAAGGGGACAGATCCAATCAATGACAAATAGTTTGTGATTAGTCTAATATATAATTCCATAAATTGTAATCAGTAATACAAAAATTTTGTTGCATGAACATCTCTCATATTATAGAAAAGTATGAGTATTTGTAAATCCACTCTATAAATTAAATATCATACAGTGGAATTAAATCCCTTTTGATTCATCCATGTTCCCTTTGGAGCCCTATTATTTTAATCTACTAACTATGTAGTATTTAAATACTTAGATTTAGTATTGACATCATTAGTCCTGGATTATGCTCCTTTTGAGTGACAAGGACATCAAAATAGCTAATTAAAGCAATATTAACATTGCTCTCACCTTACTGAATTTCCATTGACTTTGAGTTAAGATGCCTGGGTCTGTCTAAGCTCTATATCATTAATGACAATAATTTAAGATTTTGTGATTAAAAACCACAGAAAAAACTTGACATGGCGGTACACTACTGTAATCCCAGTGTTTTGAGAGACTGAGAATAGAGGATCACAAATTTGAGGCCAGCCACAGCAACTTAGTGAAGGCCTAAGCAATTTAATGAGACCCTGTCTCAAAATAAAAAATAAAAAGGGCTGGGGAAGTAGCTCTGTGGTAATGTACTCATGTGTTAAATCCCCAGTACCCCCTCAAAACAAACAAACAGAAAACAAAACACAGAAATAATTTGTTCATTTTTCACTTTGTAGAAATCTTCCATATATTTATATTTTATTTGTTTATCCCCTTACCTTCAATAAAATAACCATTAAGCATAAAGCATTCCTCTATACATATTGAACTTCTGTCATTCAAAAGAGTAAGTATTATTCATAATCAAATGAGCAATATTCCATGTCTTGGCTGGCAAATTAGATTACTCAAGTAAAACCCCAGTGCAGTTACTAGTGTGATTTTTTTTCAATATGTGCCCCTACCAGAATACTCCAATGTATATACATCACCCCAAAAGAATGTCAAGGACTGGTTATGATACAGGTGTGATGTGACCTGACCAAACTATCTAGTATCCACTTATCTATTATGTTCCATATATGTACATTTGGAAACTGTCTATCAATGAGTACTAGACTGTAGGTAACAAATCATACAAATTGCAGTCTTTTTATTCTGAGACTTCAAAAATTGAAAAGTATATGATGATTCAATAGGGACTCCTATAATTCTGATTTACTAAAATTCCCTTACTGAGATACAAAACTGTCTTCAATATTTCTCCTTGCTATGGTTTGAATAATGATTTGCTCCCTCAAATTCATGCATGAATTTGATCTCCAAAGTCTCCAAAATATATTAATTTTACAAATAAGGCAGCAACTTAATCCAACTATGGTAATTTAAAAAGGGACCTCTGAGAGGTGTAGGTTTTTAGATAAGGACATTAGGGGGGATCAACTCATGATCAAATCTTGGTGGCTTTGAAAGAAGAATAACAGAAACAGAAACCAGACATACACAAAAGAGTTATAGGAGATAATAGAGATATCTAGGTGTACATCTTTTGGCGGAGGTGACTACTTAACACTGAGTGATGAGGGAAGGCCTTTCTGGCAAGGTGATACTTCAACTTGGAAATAAAGGATAAAATGGAATTGGACATGCTATGGCAGGAGAAGAGTGTTCTACAAGCAGATTTATTTGTGCAAAGCCTTAGAGTTGAAAAGAGTTTGGAATTTACAAAGAGCTGAATAATGCCTGTTAAAAGAGGAAGCATAATGAAAAAGGTGGGTTTGTGACATGAGATAAGGCCAGAGTTGCTTGGGCACCATGTGAAATATCAGCCTGGAAGAAAAGAAATGTGATGTGTAATTCAAAAGCAGGGGAAGGATATGATCTGTTTATATTTTGGAAAGATTTTTATTGCTCTGTTAGAGTTAGTTGGTCAGATCAAATTTGCCTAGTAGAATAAATATATGCTGAATAGCAGACCCCACCTATTGGGTGATGGGGAAAGAATCTAATCTCTCTATTGAAAACCACCTCCAAGTCCTGCTTGAGTATATTTTTTTATATTATTATTCTATTTGGAGATACAAGTTATGTTTCATATTGATATATTAGGTAAAATTAAAACTAAAAATAATTCAATTTTCATAATGGAACTTATTTATACAGATAAATATTTGTCACAATATGAACACTGCAAATAAAAGCTATACCATTTTTCCTATTGCAAAAGCTTTGTAATTCAAACACATCTGATTTATATTGATTTTAAATTTAGCACTGGGAGAAAACACTTACATGCTCTATAACATTGTTAAGCATCACAAATAAAATTAGAAGATGAATTGTCATTGCTTTTCTAAGTTGTAAATTAGATGACTCACCATGTAGACAAAATGACTCCATGAGGATTGGCTAGTTTATAATTTGAATTATAATTTAGGCACTATGATGTGTTTCCTGTCACAAATTCATAGTCTGCATTAGATTATGCATTCTTTATCTTGAGTTCAGTTAAGCAACAAAAGACCGAGTTCATTTAGTGAATAAAATTCAAGAAATAGCAGCTGGCTTTTCCCCAAGTTATGGTTGCTGTCAGCTGTGCTGAATCTGTATCATCTATGAAACCTCCTGTTTCATTTCATAACTCGCTCATTACAAACCATGTAGGTCCAAAATTTTCCCATTGCTATATTCATAAACTCCTTTGAATCATATTTAAAATCCTGCTTCATTTTAGAATGGAAGGTTGATAACAGGCATGGGTAGTTTTGAAAATCTGCTCTGCTGAAAGACATTAGGTACAGAGAAAGCAGATCTTCAATTAAAAACAGTTACAGATAGCAAGTCCTCAATGTCTAAGTCAAGTTGCTATGAGAAAATCTGGTGTATAAATACTGTTGATTTTTGAAGAAGTTATTTTTTTCCTTAGAGAATTAACTGTGTATTGGTAACTGTAACCGTGTATTGGTTCTAAATATCAATATCTTTCTTCATGATCAGGCATCAAATATTCATCCATTCATTCTAATTGTAAATGAGGACATCTGATAAGGTGCAGCTGGGCAATCTCCAAAACAGTAGACCTGGGCTGTGATACCAAATAGTATTGCTATTGTCTAGATATTAAGTTGTTTTCTATATAATATTTTACATGTTTTCATAGCTTATTCTCAGAGCTTTAATAGAGAGCCCAATATTTGCTGCCACTAACATGCATGAATGAGTATGCCTTTTTGCCATAAAATATAGACACAGAGATCATGGCAAATGCTTTCAATTCACTTTCATTTGACATCAGAGTTTCCGAGTAATCAGGCGACTGAAGACATATCAGCCTTCCAGACATCACATTTTGAGGCTTTACCTAAGTAGTTTTTACCACCTGAAATGTTTTCCTACCCATCCTATTTCCTTAGTCAATTACTACTCATCCTCTGGTTTTCATGCCTAACATCTATTCCTCAGGGAGACTTCCGTGGTTATTAGACTATGTCAAGTGCCTCTGTTTTATATTTACATAAAAATACTACCTTTCCTTTGTAATATTTTTCACTTTTTATGAAAATTTGAATATGTGTAATTGTTTTTTCTTTATCTTTCAAAACTATAACCCCCTTGAAAAGTGGCTATGTCTCTTTGTACCCACCCCTGAAACTCTAGACTCATGCTTATATGTGGCACAACATGGAGATCTAACATGTGACTGAAGGCTGAAAGGAAGGAATTTGTAGAACCAGGAGAGAAAACATATTTAAAGAAGACACTTTATATATAAAGCATCATGGAGATATATATAACTTACCTGGAAAACACTTAATGGGGGTTTTATTATTTAAAATCTGAAATTAGACTATGCATGGGTAAAAATCTCTGCTACAGATAAAAAAGCTACTTTTCAATTTCACCCATCCTGTGACAGGAACAATGAGACAAACAAAAGAAAGAGAAAAGAGATAATCAATACAAGAACATTAAAAAGACAGTGATAACAGGATAAAGTCTTCTTTAGGATCTTAGTGAAAAAAAAAGAGGACAGTCTGCTACTGGCAAAACATGTAAGGCATACAAGCTTGGGTCAAACATTATATGTAACATACATACTATGTATAGCATATATTCTAGCACTGATTTAAAATCATTTTCATCTTTTTTCTTTTGCATGCAAATATCTTAAAGTCTTCATCAAATTACCCTTTCAGACAGATATATAGACTGTATAGGAGATTTTAGACAATACACTTGGAAATAGAGTACGTAACAGTGACTACTGTCAAGAGCATCAGTAAAATTCCAGCTACAATTGGGAGTAGCTTCAACCACAGTGGCTCTTAATGGTCATCATCCACATGCTATTTATACAGTAAGGTATTAAGAGAAGTGATGTTAATAGGAAGATCTATTATCCAGGGTGAGCTTTTGGATAGTGGTGGAATGACTTTTGAAATACTGGGCTATAAGTACATAGAAGTGCACTGTGTGGACATGGAGTACTGGGTATGTTCCAGCTGACAAATAGAAATGAGCAGTGTGAGTTGATGGGGGAAACAACGTGACTGAATGTGTCAACATGACAAAAAACAAGGATGATGCTAGGCTAGATTAACCTTGAATGAATACTGTGTGGTCAGATGCATCCTTCACCAGTTATGTTATCTGCAGAAAGAGCAAAAGGGGCATGTAATAGGCTGAATAGACATAGTTCCATATACTATTTTCTGCTGCCTATGAACATGTTACCTTACATAACAAAAGATTTGGTGGATGTGATTTAATTAAAGATATTGAAATGGGAATATTATTCTGGGTTAAATAAATCTAATCACCAGCATCCCTGTAAGAAGCAAGTAAGAAGGTCAAACAGTTAGAGAAGGAGAACACTCAGAAACAGAGAGATATTTGAAGATGCAACACTACAGACTTTGAAGATGATAAAGGGTATCAAAAAAGCCATGCACAGTGTTGAACACCTATAATCCCAGAAAACTGGGAGACTAAGATAGGAGGATCACAAGTTAGAGGCCAGGCTCAGCAACATAGTGAGACTCTATCTCAAAATATAACTTTAAAAGTGCTGAGGATATAGTTAAGTGGTAGGACTTCTAGGAATTAAATCCCTAACACTGCAGGGAATAAAAGGATCAAAAGCTGAGGAACTTGAATGGCTACCCAGAGCTTTAAAGGTCAAGGAAAAAGATAATTTTACAAAGCCCCCATAATGAATATAGCATGCTGACCCATTTTGGATTTCTGACTTCCAGGATGGTAAGATTAAAAAAATAAATGTGCACATGTTCTTTGAGCTACTAGTCATGTCACAATTAATTACAAAGAGGAATAAACTATTATAAGGGAAAATAATTTCTGTAAAATTCTATGAAAGATACAAAAGAGGAAATGTGCCAAAAGTTGATATTGTTTCTGGGCCTGATTACCATGCCATGGGTCTTTCTAGTCAATGGATAAGAGGGGAGCAGAGCAGGAGAATAGATTAAAGAGACAACAGAGATCTTTAGTTGTGTTGTAGAAATATAGATAATAATAAACACAAAGTAGCCAAATATTAACTTAAGGTTTATTTGATACTAATTTGATACTAATAGACTGCACAGAAATCTATGAGAAATGGGTACAATTAGAATCCTAGTGTTATGGTTTAGATATGAGGTGTCCCCCCAAAACTCAAAAGACTGTTCAGAGGTAAAAGGATTATTAGAGATGTAACCTAATCATTGAATTAATCCATTGGTATGGATTAACCG
>CM053406.1:79111478-79137758 GCA_028644305.1 Xerus rutilus | reverse complement strand
AAAAATTTCTATGATTGTTATGAGTACAGAACTAAATTTCTATGAAAAGTAGGGCTATCAGAAAATAAAAACAAGTTTTAAAATCTAAATTATCTGATAAAATTGTATATTTATTCAGGAAATCACATATATCTATAGAAACTTCTGCAAAAAATGGCCAAGGTCCTTCCGGAGAATACCATTTTCCATTGACTGAAATAAATTTCATTATATTTTACTTATTTATTAGATATATGGAAATGATCTCCTGTAGCTCTAGTTTTCAAAGATGTAGATTTAGCCATATAATTTCCTCATTCATCTAGTTGTCAAAATAATTATTTTCTGTACATATTTTACTAATATTTCTTGAAAGTCGTATGCCTGTATGTGTTTAATACAGAGTGACAGTCTTGAAAGTTACCAAGCTGGGGTAACACCATCTTCCAGGTGTATCACTAATTTCCTCTAACACTGAGAAGTTTTTAAGATTAGAAAACCTTAAATATTAATATGAGTATTCTACAATTGTGGTTCACTCTAATTCTAGGTTATCCAGTTTACTGCATTGTGTAACAATATGCCCCAAGGGGAAAATCTAAATCCTGAGAAGGAGTGCTTTCCAGCTGAGATTTTAAGAAAGCCACAAAATTTCCTTATTTTATGAATTTTATTTGATTTGATTTCAGTTCTCATGTGCGCAATATTTTCTTCTACTCTCAAGAAAATACTTGTTGAATTATCTGCATTGAAAAATTGTATTCTATCCATCACATTTAGGTAGAATGTGAGGAGTGATATAGAGCCCTTGACTCATTTTCCCCAGACTGGTGTCACTTTTCTAATTAGACACATGTGCAATCGGCCTGGTATGGAATGAGTGGAATCTCATCAGAAGAAACATCAAGCCATGGCCACAACGGGGTAGAAAATGCACACTCTCTTGCTGCTGCTTCCTGTGATCACAGAATCTTCATTTTTAGAAATGTTATGGTAGTGTGGGTTTGAGCCACTGTGACTGCACAGAAAACTTAAGTGATGCCAGCAGCATGACTGATAGTGATGCATAATTAAACTTTATTTTCTGATTCAGTGTGAAATGATATAAAATATCATGTAGTAGAGCAAAAAGCTGTCTCGTAAGAACATTTTGGTTCTTCATCATGGTAAGTATTTCAACAATTAGCAATAGTCACACTGAAGAGTCTGACTTGGATTTGATGCTAGCTGCTTACCAGCCATGTGACCTTAGGAAACAATTATTCTCTCTGCTCCTTTGCTTGGTTAAATAGATACCATGTCACAGTGATGTGAAGATAATGTATCCTGACACATGGACTGTGCTCTAGCACAAGGCATGGCATTTCTGTGGCACTCAGCAAATTCTAGTGTCACCATTACATAGGTTAGCTAGTTTTTTCTCAAAGTATACTTTCAAACTTTTCTAACATCTGGCCCATAGTTGTACATTTCTAATATGCACCATTTCAAATTTCTGTGGCTTTACAACATGATTTTGCTATTACTAAGTTTCCTCCCTGAGTGTTATAATACATTTATTTCTAGGCAGTCACTCTGTTCCATTGGTCTGTATGTCCGTCTTTATGCCATTACCTTACTGTTTAGATTACTGTAGATTTGTGATGGATTTTCTAACTAAGAAAGATGATACTTCTAGCTTCTTGCTTCTTTCTCAATATACACAGACCAACAGGACATATCAAATAAATCCACATGTTATCAATTGATATTTCAAAGAGAACCAAAAGTACATAATGGGGAGAAAACATTGCCTTCAACAAAGGATGTTGGAAAATTTTGATGGCCACATGCAAAAGAATGAAATTAAACTCTTTCCTTTTACTCTGCAAAAATCAACTTGAAATGGATGAAAAATAAAGACATAAGACCTGAAAATCTGACATACCAAGGAGAAAACATGCAGAAAAAGATTCATGACTTTCATTTGTAAAATAATTTTTGATTATGAAACCAAAAATTCAGTGAAAAATCAAATCAAATAAGGAGAATATATCAAATTAAAAAGGTTCTGCATAGAAAGGAGAGCAAGCCACAAAGTGAAGACTCAAACTATGCAATGGGAGAAATATTTCTGAGCTACATATCTGATTATAGGATGGGTAATCTACAAAATATATGTTTCCTACAACTCTACAGGAAAAAATAACTCAGTTAAAAGTAGGATAAGAATCTAAATAGGCATTCATCCAAAGGAGATATACAAATGGCCAATAAGTGTACTAAAAAATGCTCAACCTCATTAGTCATTAGGCAAATCAAAACCAGAACAAGATGTAAACTCACACCTGTCAGGACATTATTTTAAAAAGTGTTTGTAAGGATGATAGGAAATTAGAACACTTGCAAATTATTGATGAGAATGAAAAAGGTGCAGCTTCTTTAGAAAATAGTATAGATGTTCCTAAAAAAAAAAAAAAGAAAAAAAAAAGAATGCTATACAATCTACTTTTGAATGTTTATCCAAAATAACTGAAACTGGAACTCAAAGAGGTATCAGCATTTCTGTTCATTGAAGCACTATTTGCAGTAGCCAAGGTGTAGAAATCATCTAAGTGTACATCAATAAATGATGGATAGAAAAATGAAATAGTTACACTTAAAATGGAAGAAATTTCTGTAATATGTAATAACATGGATGAACCTTAAGGACATTATGCTTAGTGAAATAAGCAAATCACACAAAAACAAATACTACATGATTCCATTTATATGAGATATCTAAAATAGACAAATTCACAGAATTGATAAGTGAGATAGTGGTTGCCAGGGGCTGTGGGAGGTAAAAATGAGGATCACTAAAACATAAGCATAACATTTCTATAAAGCAAAATGAATATGGTTTAGAGATCTGCTGTATATCATCATATCTATAGTCAACAAGGTATTTTAAGAGAATGGTTTTTATAATTTATGTTCTTACCAATATCTAGCTAGCTATTAACAATACCATAGCTTGATAGATAACTAGATATATAGAAAGAAAGTGGGTTGTGATACAATGAAAATAAATTCGTCTTATACATTACAGAGGATTGTATAATATGATAACAAAATTAATTGTTCTGGAACAGGAGTCAGTATATTTCTGTTTTCAAGGTCCTGATGACAGATATTTTCAGTTTGAGAGCCAGTTGCACAGTTGCAATTACACAGATCTACCATTACAATCCAAATATAGCCACAGACAATATGCACGTGAATGATCATGGGCATTTGAGTTCACAGGCAGTAGTTTGCCCAACACCTGAGCCACAATATAACCTGAAGATTGGGATAAAAGATTATTGAAACTGAGTGATGAATTCAAATCTTGCACAAGTAAGATGATCTCATCAATAGTGACAAAAAAATGGTAAGATAATACAAATCTCCAATTTTTTTGAAAAAATGTCTTTATTACCAATCAGGAATTTTTGAGGAAAGTAAAATGCATTATAGGTATTTAAAATAGAAGGGATTCAATACAGGAATTTGGAGAACTGTGAAAGTATTGAAAAGGTTTGGAAAGCAAACATCAGCATAAAGGGCTATAGGCTTTCCAGTGCCATAGGAACGAAAGAACCCAGAAGGTAACTGTAAAAGATCTCAGCTGCCTAAAGCAACTAAATAGCCGATTTGGAGGAGTACACCTGGAAAGCAGTGGCACAATTTCCAGTCTGCTTTCTGCCAAAATGCACAAACCTGGCACTGGGGCAGCAGTACCTTTATTTCTACTCAGCTGTTGCCTTCCAATTCTTAAGCCAGGGGCTTTAATAAGATCAAACCAGATATCTGCTGGTACAGTCTGAGAAGGTACTAAGATTCTGACCCTTGAGATACAGAGATCTTACAAAGATGAAAGGCTAAGAGAGAAGAAATAGGTAATAAGAAGATCAACATCATCCATGGTTACAATGATATTTAAGGTGATCTGTGCTTAAGAATTTTGATAATGAGAGTTTGGAAACAAAATGCATAAATATTAAGTCATTTAAAGTTATGTACAAGGGCATTAGAGCTGAAGATAATACACTTAATTACTTACTAAAAGCAAGAAATACAGTTGACATGAGCAAATAGAACCAAATTCCTTTCATTTACATTTGAAATATCCATGATTGTTATGGACAAAAGTATTTAAAGAATTGCTTTATGTTATAACCAAGAGGAGAGTTTTCCAAAAGAGAAAAATGTAAAGATAGATTAAGAAGTGAATATGCTGCAGAATGTTTTTGAGGGTTCCTCAAAAACCCTGCTGGGGCAAGGATGTAGGCTTAGTGGTGTTTTAGGGAGGTGATGGCAGGAACCTAAATTGAGAGAGCTGGAAGAGTATGCAAAAGAGCATTTTGAATTTCAGTGCTATGGGAAACAGGCCAGACTCCGCCAGGATATCCTGAAGTGTACTGTATGTTTGGCAGATTTGACCTCTTGGAAGGCTAATTAATCTTTTAGCTCCTAGCTCCCACGGTGTGAGGACACCCCTAGAGTATTACTTCTAGTTCCTCCAGGTCAAAGTGCAAATGGGCACCCATGACATTGGAGAAGGTCAGAAAAGCACATCTATGCCTGACATGTCACTCTGTAAGTCTGAGATAAGTCCACCTTGCATAAAGTTGTTCAGGACCACTGCTGTCAGAATAAGAGAAACAGGAGATTGCTGCCATCTACCCTTCACAATGCTCAAATGAACTCATGGGGGAGCACTTACTCCAAATGCCTTTCTTCCTCCAAGTTTTATTGAGGCATAATTGACAGAAATTGTGTATATTTAAGGTATAAAAACATGACTTTTTCAACATGTTTCAATATACATATACATTATACAGTGATTACTACAATCAAGCTACTTAGCATATCCATCACTTCACATAGTTAAATATCTGTCTGTGTGATACATTGAACAATTTACTCTATTAACAAATTTCAAACATAAAATAATTATTATTCATCATTCTTGAGATATTATTGTCCTGTCTTCCTTCTGGTGTTTCCCCTTCAGTCAGGAAACCCTGGATCTAAAACAAGTCCTAGTTTTGAAAACCATCTAAGGAATCATAATTATACACAGTGTGTGAACATTAGATAATTTTTACTAGTATCATAAATGATAATATGTCAGTATGGTTTAAATTTTATTTTTTTATTATAAGCATATGCTAGAAAATTTTATATGTTTAAAAGTCAGTTTTATATCTGTTTCTGTGAATTTTATGGATATGACTTTTCCACATTTTTCTATCAGATAATGGCACCATTTTTTGCCATCAAACTATAAAAATTATTTTGATTTTGCAGAGATTTTCCTTTTGTCTGTGATCTGTGCTGTAACTAAATTCCCTCAGTTTTTCACCTCAATAGTTATTTTATTTACAGTGGTGGTTGATAAAATGTTTTTAAAGATAATTTCATTATCTTTGGATTTGAGAAATTTATTAAAATGTTTTCCTCTATACATTTAACAGTTTTCATGCACTTGACATGTACAAGAGTAGTTTCTGCCAATTTCTCATTGTATTTCCTGGAGCATCTGTTTATAAGGAACATCTATGGTACTGGGGATTGAACCCAAGGAGATTTACTACTGAATTATATCCTAAGGTTTTTTTTTTTTTTTTTTTTTTTTTAGCAGAGTCTTGCTAAATTGTCCAAGACTAGCCTTGAACTTGTGATCCTCCTGCCTCAGGCTCCAGAAGCACTGGGATTACAGGTATGGTATGCACCATCATTTCCAACTATAAGAAACATTTTTATAGACCCATATAACCTATAGAACTTCACTATCACTTTATATCTACTGTAAAATATGGCCTTGTAACTTAAAAAGTGTCTTTCTTTCAATTTCTTTTGGCTTATAAAATAACATCTAGTCTTATTCTATAATCGTTATCTATATTTTTAATTTCCTCAATTTGCTAGGTTTACCTTAACTCACAAAACATCTCTCTTATCTGGATACTGTAACAGTGTCCTAACTGGTCTTTCATGGACAGATCTTTTCCTTGTATAGTTAGTTTTCAAAAGAGCAACTGGTGTGGTAGCTATAAAAGTTAAGTCATTCTTGGGGCTGGGGTTGTGGCTCAGTGGTTGAGCGCTTGCCTCGCATGTGTGAGGTACTGGGTTCAATCCTCAGCACCACATAAAATAAATAAAGGTATTGTATTCATCTACAACTAAAAAAATATTTTTAAAAAATTCAAGTCATTTTTGTCCTTAAAGTTTTTCAATGGTTCCCTATAATACTTGAATTAAAACACAAATTCCTTAAAATAGCTTGAAATGCCCTAAGGGCTCCAGACAACCAATACCTCTCTGGCATCCTCTTTTACCACTTGCTCTTGTTGTTACAACTACATCAACAACCTTACTGTTCTTTGGGATCCCCAGCCATAGCACACTCTCACTTCAGGGCCTTTGCATTCCTTTCAGTTATGCTGTCTTTTAGATATCTGAATGGCTCGCTTCCTTATTGTCCTCAGATCTTTTCTCAGTAATGAAATTGAAACCTCTCTTTGGTCATCCTATTTAAATTGCAATATAATTCCTCTCTCTTACCCTGCTCAGTGCTTTCTCACATATGACATTTATTGTTACCAAGAATGAATGCACCATGACGACAGGGATCTTGCATAATTCTTCACTGATGTATCCTAATAAGCTAGAATGATGCCAGCACATAGTAGGAACTTGATAAATATGTTACATGAAAATTTTTGTCCCCCTCATCTAATCTAATGTATCTAATCTAATGTATCTAATAGGGGTACATTCTCCTTAATAATGCCAAAGAAAGCTTTCAAAGTTAAATTGAACCATACTACAGCCCTTACTTAAAACTTTTTAGAGACATTCCACTACCTATAAAATAAAACTTAAGGCCCTGTAGCCTGCTAAATAAGGCCCTTCCAGATTCATTTCCAGACTCTCTAATCTTTCACAATTCCCATCTCACATCCTAAATTCTAACCATGATAAATCACTTGCATTTGCCCAAATATGCTATGTTTGCTCACAACTCTGTGTCCCTGCCCTTAGGTAGAATGGTCATATAATTTATCGTCCAAACCAGGACACTTCTGAGAGTTAAAGTAGGTATTATTTATAATAGTGCCAGGACATCAGGAAAACATGGGACTTTCCCAGACAAATAGGGATGAATGGTCTCTTATATTGCCCTTAGGCATTCTGACTGACATGTCCTTCATAATTTCTTTACCTGATTCTGTCAAAATGTCTTTCATGTTTTAGCCCCTATGTCACATCATTAAGTACATGTTTTCATATCTCTGTTTTAGGCCAGACATTCTTCAATACCTATAATACCAATCAAGCCCCTAGTGCAATCAACATTTACTTTTCTGGGGGTTCCTAAGACCCTGAATATGCTCCCAGAAGATAAGAACTCCACTAAGTTTGCTTCTACCCCTGACACCAGATACACTGTATGTCAAATAATGGGTAATAATACTGTGAAAGCACAAAACTGTATTTCTGTTTGAGGGTTGTGGGGCCAGATTAATAAATAAAAACTCCAGGTTTGCTATATATTAACTGCATATCTAGTCTTTCCATGCAGTGGTTGTGAAGATCAAACAGTTAATGACAAAATAAGTAGCCAGAAAAGTTAAGAGCTCAGTAAATTTGAAGTATGTCAACTGTAATTTAATCAAACTTCTCTAAACATATATCTGTTTTACCAAAATTAATACAGATCATGCAATTATTATAAATCAGATACTCACAAGATTAAGGTACAAAAAAACCCTTACACATAATGTTCTACTTAATCCCTCTCTCCAAGACAACCATGGATAAGATAGTATGTATGTCTTAGAATTCTCAATTTATAATACAAAAACTCATTCAAAGAGCTAAATCACTTGCGCATAAACTGGGGAAATGAGAGTTACTACTGAGTTGACGGAAAGGCCCATGTAGTTTCTCTGCCCAGGGATACTAAGGATATTCCACCCCTTCCTCCTACCAGTCTTCTTCATAGTGCTTCATCCAGAAGTTCTTGTTCTTCTCCTCCCTCTTTCCAGCCAGATCAGGTGGCTCTACCCTGAGTGCATGGTGCTGGGCTGTTTTGCCCTTGAGACCAGGATTTTGTCTTAAGTCATTTTTCTCAGGCTGTATCTTTTCAATATTCCAAGTAGCTGCTGAAAATTGAACTTAGAAATTTTGTCACAAAAAAGCACACAAACATACATCCTCCTTCTCTGTCTCTATCTCTGTCTCTCACATTCACATATATATATAGACACACACGCATAGAGAGAGAGAGAGAGAGAGAGAGATGAGAGAGAGAGAGAGAAATTAGAAGTCACTTCAAAGGGCTGGATGTTAATGAAGAAACAATTAGAAAAATCATATGAGCATTTCTTAAAATGTTGCTAAAGTACTAAGGACACTTTATTTGTTACTTAAGATAACTCTATGGGATGAGGATGCCCAAGTATCTTATAATTATACTATAACTATAGTTCTCATTTTATGGAGGAAGAAAATATTTAGGCCATTCTTCATATTTTGTTTATTGTATGTGTGTGTGTATATACACACACACACATATACATATATATGTTATATCTATATAGAAGACAAAATTTAAAAGAAAAAAAGTGAAATTCTGTTATATATGTACATTTACCTCAGAAAAGTACATAAATGATGCATTGGTGGCAGAGGGGAGGGGTTTATTCAAATGAAATACATAACTGGGTGCCATTACCATTTTCTCATATATATAAGAAAATGGTCTATTTTCTACATGGCACATTACAAAAGTAATTCATCCTAAAATTATTATGTATAGATAGTCCATTTATATAACTTTGATTTCCATAATAACCTTTTATTATATATTCCCATAATGTCTAATATTGAATACACCTGATTTTTTTCTTTTCAAAGGTATTGCTTTGATCTTTATATTATTCTGTCCTTCTAAGTGATTTCTATTCTACAAAACCTTTTAAAAGCCAATTTGTGTATTACTCTGTATTTTATAGTATAGAACATCTGAGTTACTAAAAATATGGTTATCACTTATGTATTTATTGAGTATTTATTTCCACTAACATTTCAGTGATCCACCTAATACTCTTCTGTGCACCTAAACAACTACTTGTAAGATTTTATGAAATATGTGTGTGTCAAAGTACTTTTAACATTTTTGTCACAGAGAATATTGAATATGTTTTGATCATGTCATATGATGGTGTCATATAATAGTGACGGTTGCTGGTCATGACAAAAGGTGATGGTAATATTCTTTATTAACTGCCATAACTATTATCACCAGAAAGAATTAATATTTCTTATATTTTACTTGAGTTACAAATGATACTAGTATTTAGTTTAGATTTGACATCTGATTGTCCATTTCATATATTTTTAAATTAACATTAAAAGTCTTCCTAAGACAGCAAATCAACCCCATAATTTTCTGTTTAGTAATTTACAGTAGTCCTCCTTTTCCCACATCAATATTGAGATTTTGAGACTTTCAGGAAAAGAAGAAAATTAAATGCTAGCATAACTATATCTTTTGTCTCTTTATTTCTGTATTTCTGGTCTGAAAGTTCTTATATCTCAACAGTTTCATCTTTCAAGTATTAGAATACAATTTAACTTGTACAATCCAAAACATTTTTATGATTTCATAAATCCTTCAAAAGTTTAAGACTGCTGATGCAGAAAATGCTGACAATTAGGAAAAAAAACCAAACAAAATACACCCAAAGGGGGAAATAAGTCCCCTTACCTACCCCTTTGTCCCCCAAAATGAGACAAGTATAGATAGGAAACCTTGTTTCAGGTGGTTTGTGATTCTCAGGTACTATGATTTATATGTAAATGTATTAGAAAATAATTTGTTTATCTAGAAATATTTCATTTTAAAATTCATGACTATTAGTTAACTGACATTCGATAAATCTTCACAAAAGTATGTATAGGGATTACTTAATGATTAATGGAATAGATAAAAAGCAAATTTATACTTATCCTCACAGCACCTGCCCTTACTTCAGGAAGAAAAACTTAATTGGTTATTATTTAGTGATTTATTATTTCTTACTTGTTTAAAGATCCAGTCCTTCATTTTATACACTCATAGAGGAATACCTTTATGAGCATAGTTAAAAATACACAAAATGCCAAGTCATTGTAAAATAAGTTATTGTATTTTCATTTGCAGAAAAAATGCACCAGTCTTACTGACAACTGATTTTCTGTGTCTGTGCTAGCTACCAGTTTGGATGCTTTATTTTCACTGCTCTGTCAAAACAAACAATTGTTAAATTCTATTAACCAGCTTTTAAGATATCTATAAAAATTGACCGGTGGGATTTTTAAAATGTGAAACTGTTAAGAAACCTTCATAAAACAATTTCCGTAGAATTACTATGCAGTAAGAGATCATATTACATGATAAATTCAGTAGATGAAGCAGGTTAATAGATTTTTCTATAATATTTTTAAAAACCATGTTGAAAGATGGCAGAAAATGGCAGCTATATAAAAAAAGAAAGAAAAAATCATCATGAGTTTACTTTATGAAATGTAGCCTGCACTGAAGAAAGAAGCCTCAAACATTTTTTCATTCATTCATTCATTCAACAAATAATAATTTCTGATGAACTAATAATAACCACATTATTAATATTAGTAATCAGATTATTACTATTATTACTGAATTAGCCAGTTTTTAAAAATATGCAGAAACATTTCTGTAATAAATATAGTCAGTTGAAAGACCAATGTATAATCCCAATAAACCTGGAATGCTGTGGCTGAGGGGGGATTGTAACAGAATCTTATGTCATAGGGACTTTCCTCACTTCCAGGAACAACTGAACAAAGCTCAAAAAAAACTCAATTTGAAAAACATTATATGTGAGACAATACATTGATCATTCACAATTTGAATTTTTATAATTCTAAAGTGATTCAATGTTGATCCCCTGACTTGCCTTGATAAGTTATACAGCCCCATTCCTTATAGTAAAAATATGTTAGAACAGTGAATAACTTAAACTAGTTTATGAACATCATCAATCATCTTTCCATCCATTAGGAGTTAACAAATTTGGATTTTCAAATACATTTAAATTATAAGCAAATTTTTATAGAATCTCATTAAACACATTTACTTGTTTGTTACTTATGGCATATATAAAATATCTTCTGAGACAATACTAAGAATATCTAACATGAATTTCACAATATTACAAATTAATAATTGATTTACATAAATGAACAGACACTTCAAAGTATATTTCCTTGACCATACTTAGCAGATTTGTTCTATAATTATCAATGTTTATTTTTGATATCTCTAGTAATGATGAAAAAAAAATCCATGATGAAAGATGGCAGAAAATTGCAGCTATATAATCAACCATCATAGTTGATTTTATAAAACCAGGAATTCCAAACTCAGTTGATTTTATAAAACCAGGAATTCCAAACTTCACAATGTCAAAAATAAAATGACTTTGGAAAGGAATTTTAGTTTGGTCTTATACGTAAGTATTTCTAATTGCATAAACTTTCTAAATGACATTGGAGGAAGTAATGTATATCCTCAGGATCTATTCATACTCCAGAGAAAGAAAAGAAAGCATAAGAGAAAAGGAGCAATGGGATTGTCTTTTAATTCTGAGAAAGCAAGAGAGGGCAAAAGATAAAAAAGAAAAGTACAAAAGAAGAACACAGAAGGTATAGAAATATCTTCTTTGCCTCAGATCCAAATGTATGAAATCTACTGGGATGCGCAGTGTTAAAACATTTTTGAAACATACGGTGAATAGTTGAGCATGGACATCAATTTTATGTGAAAATGGAACCTTTCTGCAACCAAGAATATAGCATAGGCACATATGACATATAAATATATATGTTAAGCATATTTTATGCAATAAAGTGTAGTTCCATATATATATATACATATATATGTGTGTGTATATACATATATATATATATATTCCATTAAGAAAAACTTCTAGTAGCATGTCAAGTATGCAGGGTAAAACACAAAACAGAGAATACTTCTTTCTAGACTGAGTTATAGAAAATGAACATTGAAAGATAAGGTGATATTCTTGATTTTCTTAAAAAGTGAATGGAAATGTAGATGCACAAGTATTGATAGATCATTATTTAAATATTACTACAATTCTTTAATCTTATTCCTAGAAATATAATTTAACTTTCAAAAAGTCTTGGGATTGGGAAACTCAATTGATTATATACATTTTTTTTAACTTGTAGTAAAATTCATTTTCAGTTTTCTATTTCTTAGTGATTTAAGCTTAATTTTTTCAAAATGTATTGTTTCCTATACACACATCCACATAAATGTGTGTTTATTGTTGATGCATGTCTATGTGTGTATATATTTACATAGGTTAACTATTTTAAAATTTCAAGTGTCAATATATTAAAAGCACCTGAGAATAGTAAACAAAAGTCGCACAAAAGCTTTGGGAAAGAGATATGTATAAATTTGGCAATGTATTAATTTGACAATTAATTGGAATACATATTATACAAAGAGTTTTTCTGCATTTCTATGGTTTTAATGTATTCTTCCCAAATTCTAGGTGTTGCCAGTGTGATACTATTAGGTTGCAGGACCATTAGTAGATGATGAAGTCCATGAGCACTTCTTGCAAGAGAGCCTTGAGGTCCTTTGAAAAGAAGCCTAACACAGCATTTAGTCCCCTCTTTTTTACTGTCTTTGGCTATGTGAAGATCACAGTTTCTTACCTCCAGCTGATGCAGTCTTAAAGTGCCATGTTAGAAGCACAGAATAGCCCTCACCAGACAAATGAACATGCCAGAGTCTTGATTTTGGATTTTCAGTGTACAGAATTATGAGAAAACAAATTTATGTTCCTTGTAAATTACCCAGTGCATAATATTTTCTTATAGCAATGAGAACTGAAACATACATGAAAAGAAGACAATTGGCACAAAAATAAACAACAAACAAATGGATAGGCATTTCTTTGTAAGACATACATTAATAATTAAATAGTTACAATTTTCAATTATAAACTTCAGAGTCTAGATGGTATTAATTTTTAGACAGGAAAGCTATTCCTGGGTTTTCTAATTGAAACATTTTCACTTTGCCTGGTTGATTGACAAGGCTAAGTGACTACATTTTCACTTCAGAACTTATCTCCTTTTTATCCACAAGTTTATCAGGAGCTATTCACACTTGCTTTGAGTTGTTTCTGTCTGTCACTACTGTAAATTCAGCTGTATTTTTTTTTATTTCTCACTCTCACAACTAGATACAATTCTTAGAGTAAATGAGTGAGAACAGAATTATTATTTAAACAGAAACAAATAAGTTGATTACTCGATTAATTAACAACACTATAAATAAGACACTTAACCTTCCAGAACTTATCATTTCTCTTCTTTAATTACAAATGTTTTGTTGTATTATTTTTATTAAAATCACATGATTAAGCAACAGATTAAGAAACAGAAGAACATCTAAAGTTTATAGCTTACTGTTCACTTAAATTCTTGCCTTTTTGGGATTTATGTATCTAAATATTTTTTTTAATTTCAGAATATGTAGTTTGGCTTTTGAAAACAGTATAGAAGGGTATTTATTTTTCTTTTATTTTCCTTAAGAATGACAAATATTGACAGTAGATTATCCAATTTTCTAAATAATTTTGCTATATTAAGCAAGATCATTTCACAATTTAGCTGGACAACAAATTATTCTAATTAATCATTGCAATGACTTTTTCCAAAAGTTCTAGAATATTCAACTCATTACCTAGTTCTAGGATATTTATCATATTCAGGAGAGAAAACCAGAGCCAAAGGATAAAGGCTAATTTGCTGTTAATTTTGGTGAATCAAATTTTATTGGCACATAGCCACCTCATTCATTTGCATTTATGTCCATGACTGCTCCATAGTGGTCTATTGCACAATTTTTTAAAAATTACCATCAGGTGTAGTGACGCACGCCTATAATCTCAGCACTTTGGGAGGCTGAGACAGGAGAATTGTGAGTTCAAAGCCAGCCTCAGCAACTGCGAGGTGCTAAGCAACTCAGTGAGACCTCGTCTCTAAATAAAAAACACAAAATAGGGCTAGGAATGTGGCTCAGTGGTCTAGTACCCCTGAGTTCAATCCCCGGTACCAAAAAAAAGAAAGAAAAGAAAAAAAAAGAATCTACCTAGCATCCACAGGATACAAGAGTTACTATGTGCTCCTTTATAGAAAGTTTGCTATCACTGTTCTCATGAATTAATTTGTTAAAAGATTGTCAAAATTCTAAATACTGTTATAGTTAATAGAGTATTAAAGTAAATAAAGACCATGAATTTTGAAGGGAATCTTCAAAATAAAATATTTGGGCTACAGGTATAGCTCAGTGGAGGAACATTTGCCTATTGTGGAAAGCCTTCCAGTACCAAAACAACAACAACAACAATATTTATAAAATACAAACTCATAATAATGTTAACTTTATGAGACTATTTTTACAAAATTAAATGTAATTTCATATATTGAAATACCTAAGTATTTTTACATGTGTTTATTTCATCCTGTTTAAAAATGTTTTAGTTTTTAAAAATTTTGATCTTAATTAATAGATATTAAATTATAATTTTAATCACAGAGAAAGGAAATACCAAGGTACAAAATTTTAATTATATTTAATATTAAATAATTTTATTAAAAGTAGAGATATAAAAAGACAAATTCCTTTTATAAAGACTTTTATTTTTGAACAAATTATTATTAAAGTATAACATAGTATAGAAGAAAAAATATATATCAATAAGAATACTTCAAATGAATTTTCACAAATTGAACATACCAATATAACCAACACCAAATTAAAACAACAGAAATGAAAAAAAAAAATGAGAACACAGAACATTATCTTTCCCCTATTCATCATTTTCCCTTGGGTTTCTTTCCTGTTATAAATCCATTACCACTTGTAATCAGACTCCTTCTAAAAGTGTACAAAAATGGAATTTATCATTTGTTAAATATACAGATTATTCTAAGTACTAAAATACATGGGTCTTCAGATGGATAAGTTTTATCAAATTTTATCTGAACTACCATGCAGAAGATGAAAGAAACTGAAAAATCTAGACGATTACCAAAAATTATTTTAACAATATACATGCACAGATCAGATATTCCCAGGCCCTTGAAAATTATTGGGAAGAGAGAGGAAATAAGAAAAATTGTAATTTAAAAAACAAATTTTTGCACGATTTGGACAAAAATGCATGCAGTCAATCTTGTCACAAGTATCTTTTCAGATTGGTTTTGTATTTATCAGTCTGCCTCTGCTGTTCCAAGTGCCTATAGATTAACAAATCAAAATCTAAGTGCTTACATTGTGGCTCTTAGCTGTTTAATAAGTTCCTCTTTCTTCTTGTCTAACCTCTGCTCCTTGATATTTTCAACACATACAGCTAAAATACATCTGATTTAATATATATAGGAATCATTGCAATGGTACAGATTGCATGGTTTTATGTGGTATATAAATTCTTACCCTGACCTTCAGTCTAACACATAACTGATAATTTCATAATACTTTTGCAAGCATAATTTTTCACACATAGGACATAAATTAAAATTAAGTTAATATGCTATTAAATTTACAGTACCTTTTTTTACTTCCCTTAAATGACACTCTTCTGCCCCTTTAACTCAACTTATTTTATAGCTGGAACAAGGATATGGTTGCAGTGTTTATTTATTTATTTATTGTTTATTTTTGGTGCTGAGGATTAAACCCAGGTGTACTTTACCACTCAGCTGCATCCCCAGTTCTTTGTATTATTTTCCTTTAAGACAAGATCTTGCTATGTTGCGGAATGTTTTGCCAAGTTGCTAGGTTAACAATAAACTTGAGATTCTCCTGCCTCAGCATCCTGAGTAACTGGTATTACAGGTATGCTCCATTGTGCCTGGCTCTGAAATATTCTTTGAGGAATGTGATAGCTATGTAAGTATCATAGATAGTACTTGGCATACTATAAGTACTCAATAGCCTTTTGTTTAGTGGATCCTTTGATTACTTCCGAACTAGTTAGAAGTAGGGACTCAGTTTTATTTATCACAAAGTTGAATCTGTGTTCTAGGTTAATTTATCATGATTAAGAACAATAACAATAACTCACAATGATCCACCAAGCTATCTTGTAAATATCAACAAATTTCAGCAAATTTTTTCTAAATTCTATATGGAACAAGAATTGCTAACTTAATATTGAAGGAAAAAAACAGTCGGAAGACGGAAAGCATCTGACTTCAAGACTTTCCTATACAATAATAATGAGCAAGACAGTACAGTATTGGTGAAAATTTCGACATATGGATCAATGGAACAGAAAAGAGAGAGCTCAGAAACTCACATAAACATAGCCAACTGATTTTGATAACAGAGAAAATAATGCGATGGAGAAAGGATCATATTTTTAACAAAATTCTCTTTCGAAGAAATTACCCACTGTTGTAGAGAACACTATGGCAAATTTCAAGTTGCAATCTATGTAATTGGAAGTGAAGAATGATTAAGAATAAATTCTGCAAAATTGCCTTGACAGAATCAAATAATGTGGCAGATAGGATATTGAGAATAGAATGGGAGAGGTTTGAAAATGAAATAATCAGCATTTCTGATGGAAGGTACAAAAGTGAACAAGATTTTTTGCAGTTTTTAAAAGGCATAAATTGGAAAATGTTGAGAAATACCTATCTCCTATTGGTAAAGTAATTTCTGAGAAATGTTATATAGTATATAATGTAATAAGCCAATAACATTTCAACTATTTGGAGATAAATCAATAACATTCTAACTCTTTGGAGATTAGTCATTTTAAGAATAAATATCCTCAGTTATGATTTTTCAGTGCCCTTAATTAGTTTTCTTTTTATTTTTTGCTCTTTGGTTTTTTGTTTGTTTGTTTTGTTTTGTTTTGTTTTGTACTGGGACTTAAACATTGAGCCACAAATCTATCCCTTTTTAAAAATATTTTATTTAGGAACAGGCTTTCACTAAGCTACTTAGGACCTCACTAAGCTGCTGAGGCTGGCGTTGAACACTCAGTCCTCCTGCCTCAGCCTCCAGAGCTGCTGCGATCACATGTGTGCACCACCATACCTGGCAAATAGTTAATTTTTTACAAGAATATATTAAAGGATTCAAAGAATGAGTAATAGGTTTGACAACAGAATTTTATGGAATGCATGATTTTAGCAATAGACTAAATTATAAAATAATAATGTTAATAATTTATTCATTTCCCCAAATATTGGGTCAAATCAATTCTCTTAATTCAGAGAAATCGTGACAATGTGGTTATATGAGATGGAAAGTTAACTCTTGTGGAAGCAATCACATACAACATCACTGAGGTTTTGTCCTGAGCTGAGGTTGTTCCCTCTACCTTCAAAGTCCCATGAATTTCTGGTAATATCTGAGACCTGAAGTGGCCCAGGATCATGTTGAACAAGAAGTAAAACCAATCCCAGGGTGAATTTCCAACTTGTATAAAAGCCTAATGTGAGAATATTTTGAAACAATCCAATTTTTACTTACACATTTGTGAACTTCAATTAATTTTCATTGACTTGTTCAGGTGTAGTAATTGAAAAATATCAAAGCTTTTCAAATTGAGAGGTTCATGATCTAGCAAATGTATCCAGAATTGGTTTAAGCAAGATAAAACTTGAAATAAGTAGTCGTTTTTGCAATCATTTTTATGTACTCAAACTCTTCAAAAATTGAACTAAAGAAGTACAGAGTAAGAATCTGGAAAGGAGTCAGAATAAAACTATTATATTATAAGAACTAAGGAGCGACAAGGAAGCTGGCTTTTCACTACACATTTAGATTCTCGAAGGATATTGCTGTCATCTGAGACAAAAGAGATATTCACATCACACACACTTTTAGAGAATTTCAGCAAAATTCTGCTTTGGAGGTTGCTATCTGGGTTGCAGAGACAGGAAATAAATTGAAAGTTCGAATATTAACCTGACTGGCATAAAGAGGTTATCATAAATACATGCTGAAAAGCAGTGATGTCTCAACCTAGAAGCTTTATTAAGGAAAAATAACCACAGAAAATGTCCTCAGGTAACTCTCTCTATATATATATTAGTTTAGCAGTCTATAACTTGCCTGCAAAAGTGTATGAATGTGTTTCTGTGTGTACACACTTATACATACTTGCTGAGTACCTGCACAATACTAAGGCAGTTTTACATTGTAGAGAATACTAATGTCTGCTTTAGCAAGATTTTTCTTTTCTTTTTTTTAATTTATTCTACTTAGATATACATGATAGCAGAATGCATTTTGATTCACTGTACACAGATAGAGCATAATTTTTCATTTCTCTGGCTGTACATGATGTAGATTCACATCATATATGCAGTCATACATGAAGCTAAGGCTATGATGTCCATCTCATTCCACGATCTTTACTGTCCCCATGTCCCCTCCCTCTCCCTCTCCTTTGATCAAGTTTCCTCCATTCTTCCCATGTCCTCTCCTCCGTGATGGATCAGCATCCACTTATCAGAGAGAATAATTGGCATTTGGTTTTTTTGGGATTGGCTTACTTCACTTAGCATAATATTCTCCAACTCCATCCATTTACCTGCAAATACCATAATTTTATTCTCTTTTATTGCTGAGTAATATTCCATTTTGTATATATACCACTGCTTCTTTAACCATTCATCTATTGAAGGGCATCTAGGTTGGTTCCACTGTTTAGCTATTGAGAATTGAGCTGCTATAAACATTGAAGTGACTGCATCATTGTAGTTTGCTGTTTTTAAATACTTTGGGTATAGACCAAGGAGTAGGATAGCTGGGTCAAATGGTGGTTCCCTTCCAAGATTTCTAAGGAATCTTCATACTGCTTTCCAGATTGGTTGAACCAATTTATAGTCCCACCAGCAATGTATGAGTGTACCTTTTCCCACACATCCTCACCAACACTTATGGTTGTTTGTATTCTTGATAATTGTCATTCTGACTGGCAAGAGATAAAATCTTAGAGTAGTTTTGATTCGCATTTCTCTAATTGCTAGAGATGTTGAACATTTTTTCATGTCTGTTGATCAATTGTATATATTCTTCTGAGAAGTGTCTGTTCAGCTCCTTAGCCCACTTATTGATTGGGTTGTTTTTTTGGTGCTAAGTTTCTTGAGTTCTTATAAATCCTGGAGATTAGTGCTCTATCAGATGTGTGTGCAGCAAAGATTTGTTCCCAGAATGTCGGTTCTCTGTTCACTTCATTTATTGTGTCTTTTTCTGAGAAGATGATTTTTAGTCTGAATCCATCCCATTTATTGATTCTTGATTTTACTTCTTGCACTATAGGAATCTTGTTAAGGAAATAAGGTCCTAATCTGACAAGAGACTCATCTCACAGGAAAAGACATCCACAGACTAAAAGTGAAAGGGTGGGAAAAAACATATCACTCATATGGACCGTGTAAACAAGCAGGAGTTCCCATCCTCATATCAGATAAAGTAGACTTCAAACCAAAGTTAGTGAAAAGGGATAAAGAAGGACAGTTCATACTTCTTAAGGGAATCATACATCAACAAGACATAACAATCATAAATATCTATGCCACATTGAGGCATCTATGTATATCAAACAAATCCTTTTCAACTACAAGAATTAAATAGACCACAACACAATAATACTTGGTGATTTTAACACAGCTTTCTCACCACTGGATAGATCTGCCAAACAAACACTAAACAAAGAAATCGCAGAACTCAATAAAACAATCAATAATTTAGACTTAACAGACATATATAGAGTATTCCATCTATCAACAAGTGAATACACTTTTTTCTTAGCAGCACGTGGATCCTTCTCCAAAATAGATCATGTTATGTCACAAAGCAAGTCTTAGCAAATAAAAAAAATAGAGATATCACCGTGCATCCTATCTGACCATAATGGAATAAAATTAGAAATCAATGACAGATTAAAAACTAGATACTACTCCAACACCTGGAGACTAAATAATATGCTATTGAATGATGCATGGATAACAGAAGACATCAGGGAGGATACAAAAAAATTCTTAGAGATAAATGAAAACTCTGATACAACATATCAAAATCTCTGGGACACCATGAAGGCAGTGCTAAGAGGAAAGTTCATTGTATTAAGCTCTTTCATGAAAAAAAAGAAAAAGTCAACAAATAAATGACTTGACTCTACATCTCAAAGCCCTAGAAAAAGAAGAACAAACCAACAGCAAAAAAAGTAGCAAGATTTTTCCACATTTTCAACCTTATACTTATGTTTTGACTTTTTTTCTTAAATATCTCAAGACATTTTCTTAATCTCCATGCACTGACTCTATTCATCTAGTGTGGACCTAGAAAAGTATCTTAAAGTGAACAGAAAAATACACTATACTGACCCATAGGTTTGACATTTTATAGATTTTAACTCAAATCAATATTATCATTTGAAATGTACCATGGGCCATATCTGTTTGGAATCTTCTCATTGACACAAAGAAGCAAAAATTCTTTTGCCTCACTTTGGTTATATCAGTACAGAGGGACAAAGTTCAGTTGTCCTGAGCCCACATAAAAGAGAATGGCACAATTACTGGTTAAGCATTCTTGACTTATCAAAAGACCTCTATCCAGCAGTTCTTCCTCACCCCAAAATTTGCTACTGGTAATATATAAGTACAAACCAATCAGTGAAGTAAGTAGCATTTACCAACATTTGAATTTACATTGATTCTTTAGTATATTAATCATAACTTACATCAGCCAATTATTTTGTTCTGGCAGAGAATGAGTTTTTTCTACTAATATGTGGATTTCATTGGCTACAGGCAAATAAAAACCTCAATTTGTGATTCTATTCAATATCTATAAATAAGCAAGGCTAAAAAACTTTCTACAGTAAAAAAAAAATTTGCATATACACTAAAAAGCCAGATGTGGTGGCCCACACCTGATATTCCAGCTACTGTGGAGGAGTGCTTGAGGTCACAAGTTCAAGAACAACCTAGGACACATAGCAAGACCATAGTCAAAAATAATAATAATGATTATAAATTAATGATGTTTATATTAATAATAATAATTATTGTTTATAACAACTAGTTTTAAAGAGAAGTGGAAAAAGACAAAATAAACATTGCATTAATTTTTAAAGCAGTTTTCTATTCTAGGGATAGTTTCTCATATTCAGTGTCTTGTCTATGAGACAGTTATATTGCTATGATTTTTCACTTGTATCATATTTTTAGTTTATTTTATTATTATATTTTAGTTTTCCACAACAGTTCTTTGTAGGTTTATAGAAAAATTTGAAGAGGAAGTACAAAGCATCCCAAAATACTTCCTAACCCACCAAAACCATATAACTTCCTTATTAATATTTTTCATTAGTTTTTTATATTATTGGTGAGTCAGCATTGATACAATATTTTTAAATAAAGTTTGCAGTTCACATATACATTCACTCCTTGTTTTTCACATTCTATTGGTTGTGACAAATGTATAATGATATGTACCCACTGTTATGGTATCACTTATAATCACTGCACTATCCTGAAAGTAGTGTTTCATCTATTCATTTCTCTTTCCCACCAAGCCCCTATCAACCACTGAATTTGTTAATTTCTCTATAGTTTTGCCTTTCCGAGAATATCATATGCATTTGGGATCATATGGTATGCAGCCTTTTCAGATTGACATGTTCAATTAATAATATGCATTTTAAGTTTCTTAATAACTTTTTATGGCTGAGTAGCATCTCTGAAAAGCAATTCCATCATCTGAAGGTTCCACTTTATTTCCCTTTTTCATTCACCTACAGAAGGACATATTAATTTCTAAGATTTAGCAATAATGGAATAAGGTTGCCCTAAATGTTAGTATTCAAGTGTTTGTGCAGATATAAGATTTGAATTCCTTTGGGTAAATGCTAGGAACATAATTGTTGTATCTTATAATAAGAGCATATTTAGTTTTATAAGAAAACACCAACTTTCCTTTGAAGTGCCTACCTACACCAGTGCTTTTAAAGATATCTTGAATCAAAATGGAAATATCAAATTGTGTATATTTTATTGATCAACATAACTTTGTATATAGTAATACGTAAAAGGAATGAGGGCCCACTAAATTTTGTGGAGAATAATTTCAAGAAAGTGAGATAGCTTTGTGCAAGGTCTTTGGAGTATTTCAGATCCTGTCACTATGTGAAGTGAGCAGGTGTTTTCATTTATTCTCTTTCTTTTGCCTTCAGTTATCTATCAAAATACAAAAGTTAAGGTCATCTCTTTAAGATGTATGATTGTAATTCTTCATTCAATAATGATTAATTAATTAATTAATTAAGAGAGAAATATATATTTGAACAGATTTGGAAGATTTTTTCTGATAACTGTTAAAATTACTTAAATTATACAAAATAATATCTATAAATGTGAAATGCTCTCAACAATACCTTCAGTATATAACCAATTTTCTGGAGATTCCACGAAGGCATCTTGTCAGTCTTCTTAACTTGAACATTTTCCAAAGAACATCTGGGAAATTAAAACTAATAGATGCAAAACCAGTTTTGAACACAGCTGTAAGGAAGCAGAGCTCTTTCTTGCCCATGAAGTTCACCACTCTGAAATAATTCCTTTGTTGAAAATATTCAAAACACTAAACCATGGGTTATTAAACATATTCTGTAGGGTACTACATAAAAGTCATTCTAAATGGTAGGAATAATGCTACCTTCAACGTACCACAGTCTATAAATTCCAACTAAGTTAGCAAACTATTACATGACTTGGGAAACATGAATTCATGCTGTAAGGAATGAGTTATCTCCTTTTCACATTCCTGTTTCAGAAAAAGCTAGTGAGATATATGACCATAAGTAAGCAAGTGCAGGATTACTTCATTGCATGAGATTTGCAAGATATTCTGAGAAACAGAGATAGGAAATAAAATGAGAATTTAATAAGAAAAGAGACTCCCTATAGAATTTTGGTAGGTTTTTGTTTTTATGATTTAAGGAGAATTATTTTGATGTATTAGGCTTCTGTTATCACTAGAGTTTTCATTTTGGTGATGATTTTTAAGTTATATAAAAATAAGTTTCTTTTTGAACCTATGATGAAATGTACCTGAATACTTCAAATAAGCTTCTTCCTTTTTTTTTTTTTCCCCAGTGGTGGGGATTTAACTTGGGGTCTCTCATATGCTAAGCAAATGCTCTACCATTGAGTCACACGTTTTAGTTGTGGATGAACATTTATTTTTATTTATTTATTTTTATGTAGTGCTGAGAATTGAACCCAGTGCCTCGTACATGCTAGGCAAGTGCTTTATCACTGAGCTACAACCCCATCCCCACGATTTACTTTTTCCAATATCCTAGTCAACCAAAAAAGGGCTCAATTTTTCTGTGTCACATATTCCACATCAGTGATACCAGGAATATAGAAAAAAAAATAAAATATATGGTTGAAGATCAAAAAAAGATCCATTTTCATTTCATTCATGATATAGCAGCACTGAATATATCATAACTGATCATTTCCAAATAAGATTTGTCCTTTTCTGTGTCAAAAACCTGGAATAGTATCCCCCAATGTCTAGAATGCTATGACATATCAAAATATAGTACTCCATCTTTAAAACACTTTCCAGATGACATTAAAACACACTAAATGCAGAATTTTTCACTTTAAATATTATGTGCCTGCAATATTATTATCTACTTTTATGGTCAATTCAACACAAGAATTACTTTTGAAAAATTTTCACTTATTTGCACAAGTCCAGTTCAGTCCACGAAACAAAGACTTTATGCCTAACAGTGATTCATACATATCTTAAGCAAAAGCAGTAGCAGGCTGGGGATGTTCAGTCATGGAGTGTTTGCCTAGCATGCACAGGTCTTGGGTTTAATCCTAGGACTATAAAAATAAACCAACAACAACAACAAAGCAATACCCTCTTTGAAGACCTATACATTTTCATAATTGTAATTTCTTGAAACAAGCCACTTTTTTCCTCTGGAAATGGTGACACATATTCATAAGTCCAGCCACTCAGGAAGCTGAGGCAAGAAGACCCTCCACAACAGCCTGGGCAACTTAGCAAGAACTTATCTCCAAATAAGATTTTTTAAAGGATTGGGGACATGTGTCAGTGAGGGACTATTCTCATAACATGTATGAGCCCTGGGTTCAATCCTTAGTATTAGAGAAAAAGAAGAAGAAAAGAAAACAAACCACCTTTCATGGCAGTATTAGTATAATATTTTGGAAGATAAAATATTAAGTATGTTGTTCCAGAAGTAAAAAAAAGTATAATAAATGTGGAACATTTGATCAAATAACATGGATACTCCTTTGGAAAATATCCAAATATCTGGGAGACAGCAGAGTACACAGCTGTCAGATAAGAATGTGAGACCAGGTACTGGTGTTTGAATGCTGGCTTTGACATTTCCTAACTCTATGGCCTTAAAAAAGTTATGGAAAATTTTATTGCCTCCGTTTTCTTAACTGTACAATGGAGACAATAATAGTCTCATTTTATTTAGTCCCATTTTGTTTTGTTAAAATCTTTAGAAAGATTTTAAAAGTTATTAATTGAAGTGTATCTATGTGATTATGTAGAAACAATCTCTAGCATCACCACAATTTGTAGCATACAGTAGGATATTAACAAATAGAGGTTTGAACTCATGCCCAGGAGCACTATACATACCAGTTATATAATTTTTCTAGAAATTTGCATGTTAAATAAGAGTGTCAGTGACTGACACTCTATATATTCTATATACTATATATTCTATATACTCTATACACTCTATATATTTGTTGTATCCTACTTTAATTAACCATCTTAAAATTCTTAAAATTTATATCAAAATGTGATTAGAAAGCAAGGAAGAAAGATACAGAAAATTAGGACTTGTTTTTATACTCTAATATTTCAAAACAATAATAAAACATATCAGTCAAGGAAAAAATCATCTCTACTTCTTAAGAAGTACAAGAGAGCCATCTTAAAAAGAAAATAAATTAAGACTTTAATATTAAATTACAAATGAGGACTAGAGGTAGATCTTAGGAGAGAGTTATATTAATTATGATAAGTAAATGTATTCATAATGTATTCAAATGTAAACTATCAATGATAAATGTGTAGACATAAAGATACTCATAAAAATGATCACATGGTAAATACCTAAATTTCTACACTTAATGCTTTTTCCTGTTTTTAACACTATATAAATGTTATCATCATTAGGATTTGAGATAATTATGTCACTTATATATTTTACATCTTTATCTGATTGGCTGTGTAATAGGGCAAAGGTCAACTTCATGGAGCTGAGGAATCATGGCATTCCTTTCTTTTTTGGTGGGGGGGGGAGGGTTGTAGAACTCAGGAGCACTAAGCCACTGAGCCACATCCCCAGCCGTATTTTGTATTTTATTTAGAGACAGGATCTCACTGAGTTGCTTAGCACCTCACTTTTGCTGACGCTAGCTCTGAAATCTCCATCCTCCTACTTCAGCCTCCTTAGCCACAGGGAGCATCACCATACCTGGCCTCATGGCATTCCTTTCTTATTCTAGTTCTTGTGATCATGCCAGAAAGATTTCAGACATGTCCTTCAGATTAGCAGGTTATGACTTTATTAGAAGGGATAGAAAAAGGGAATAGAGGACACTCTCCAGGAAGAGAGTGGGTCCTATCAGAAAAGAGAATGATGGTACACTCTTTCTGTCTCCAGTTTTACTGGGGATCCCAGGGAAAGTTCCATAGAGTCCTGCCCAGATCTACCTCTTGTCTTTTGACTGACAGCAGGATGACACCAGACCCTCGAGTTTCCATAGCCCATGACAACTCTAGGTCACTTTGGCCCACACTGACCAGTAATCTGGTAATGTATATTCTTTTTATTCTGCATTTTGGGCCTTGCATTTCTCCTGTGGATAACAGGTTGTTTTTTGAGGGATGTAACATATTCTGTTGACTTAAGCCAAACAGAGCAGCAGGCAAATTGCTCTTTAAAAGAAAGCTTGTGGGATACGAATAGGAAAAGAAGAAATCAAACTATCATTATTTGCAGACGACATGATCCTATACTTAGAGGATCCAAAAAGTTCCACCAGAAGACTTCTAGATCTGATAAATGAATTCAGCAAAGTTGCAGGATATAAAATAAATATCCA
>CM053406.1:78982349-79110978 GCA_028644305.1 Xerus rutilus | reverse complement strand
GGTTGGGGGAGGGGGGAGGAAGGTAAGGGAAATGGGCATAGTAATGATGGTTATTTGAGATGGTCTTTACTACCCCTGGCACATCTATGAAGACTCTAATGGGGTGACTTTATTTGGTTTGCAATCAGAGAAATGGAAAAACAGAGATCTGGTTATGTACTATGACTTGAAATGCATTTAAATTAAAAAAAAAAAAAAAGAAAAAGAAAGCTTGTGGGAATCAGGACAGGGGCGCCAGAGGCAATGAGAGGCTAGGGCAATGTAAAAACTGCATGGACTATCTCTGCTTCAAAGTGAGCATGTAATGCTCATGAAGTTTGGAGATTTTAAGAAAACTGAGTCTCCTGGTTTTTACCTCAATTGTCTACCCCCTTAGTCAGTTTATTACCCTTTTACTAGCCTTTAGCAAGCTTTCTTTTGGGGGTCTTTGGTGTTTTGGTTGCCAGGCTGACTGGAGGTTGTGTCATAGTTTCTGTGATAAGAGAGGGTCCAGGCATGATTTTGAAACCGTAGTTTTCTTCAGAGGATATAATTATGGCTGGCGGAGGTTTTGATACGCCAAGCCCCCATCTTCCAGGCACTTATCTGTCAGATAAGGCTCCCTGTGGTTTTCAGTCACCCTTCATTATCCTTTCCCTGCTTAGTCACTCATGGCTGAATAGCTACTTAATATAACCACTGGAAATCTAGTTTATTATCTTTTGTATTAACCTGGTTTTTTACTAGTAAAATCAACTGTGGTTAACATAAGCAAAAAAAAGGAATTCATAGAGAATGGTTTGAGTAGTCCTCACTACTGGAGTAAAGATGTGTACAGAACCAACTTAAAGACCGGAACACCTAGAACTGGAAATTGGAGAAAAAAAGGCCAGAGCATAAAGCCTCACCACCACTGCTACTCTGGTGACCATCATGAACTTTGGGCACTGGGTGACAGACATGTTATGAGGGCAATACATTCCAAGCTACGTTTGCTTCCTGAGACACTCAGAAGCTTCAGGGTGGTATACCTTATAAACCATGTCCAAGTCATCAGCAATATTATAGCTGCCAAGGTTGAAAAGAACCAGCATCTAAACTTTCCAGCATTCAAAATGCAAGCTGGGCACTGTTGTGTATTCTGTAACATGAGTTTAAAAGCTGAGTGACAAAAACCAGTAATTATATACTAAATCTAACATGGCAAGGTTATTGAAAGAGGACATATTCCAAAAATAGGCAGATTAAGCTTGCATCCAGACTGGAAATTATTTCTGGTATAGTAGTTCACAAAGAACTAAAATCTTATGATTTTAACTTTTCCCACATGTGGACAATGTGTAAAAATAGTACAAAGCATGGGAGAGTTTGTTCTGAGAATTAAATGAGATAATTTATCTAAAAGTGTGAGACTCATAATGCATATTAGTTAGCATCTCCAATCCACTTTCCTTGGCCTTCACAACAACCACCACCAAAAGGCTTGATATTGTGAATTCTACATCTGCAAATGGTATTGAAACTTTCTGTTTTACATCTTTTGTTGACATTAATAAAACACTTCGAGCTTATGTGGGTGGAAATTTCTTCCTGTTGAAAAGAGAACAAAACCTTCAACAAGGAGCAGCTGGAGACAAACATTGGCGAGAGGAAAAGCAGAAAATGCTTCATGGCTTAATCATTTAAATCATAGATTAAGTCAACACAATAGCATAGAAATTGCAAGGAATTTATAATGTGTGACTATAGTGGAAAGCTCACAAATCTTCTCTCGTTGGACTCAACAGTAGAAACGAACCAAATGAACACAATTTTGTATCTCCTGAGACAAATAAAGAATTTATAAGCAGATATTTTACCTATTCTCTGCAATGAAATATAAGCATCAACTTCATGATAATAAATATTAATGAGTTACTACCTATTAAATATTTTTGAGATTTCATCATATATACAACCAAATTAATTAGATTTTTAAAAACATCTTTTGCCTCTACTTTCACTAAAAAGCTAACCATCTGAAAAACAAAAGCCAAATGCCCTAAAAATCAAGTCCATCATTTGGTACAACTGGAAAAAGGACTGAAGACAATCTTTGGAAACTGAATTTTTTAAATGACGCTGACTCTGAGGTGAAAAAAAACAAAAAGAGGAACTTTAAATTCTTGGCTGTTGCTACCACAGGCTGATATTACTTTAAAGTTTTCAAGTTAATGGTTCAAAGGATCACAAGCTCTCCATCTGTCAACATGAAGTCAAGCTGCATTTAATGATGAATATCTGATACCTCGCTGATATAAAAGTTTCATCTGAGACTCTCCCTGGTTAATTAGTGCAGTAGGGAATGGACAAGACTCTGGAGAGAAACTTTTGCTATGCATCATAAGATGGGGTTATCTCTACTTCAAAATGAATGTCCCTCAGCATTTCTAAAATTTTATTTATAAATATGTGAGCTTTTATTTATTAATTACCTATTTCTTCCTTATTCTGGGAATAACTTAGGAGTTCTGCCTTACAAAGCATGTGATAAAGTATTTTATGGAAGACTTTATTTCTGCTACTGTTAGAGATATTTTAAAGAGAAAATGGTTGAAAGTTTCATAACTTTTATTAGCTAGTGGTCATGAAAACTCCAAGGGATAGATGATTTCTATTTTTTACTTAAGGATAGAGATGAAGATGGTGATGATGATGATGATGATAATGATGATGATGATGAGTTTTACAGTTTTGATTGAGGAAAAACTTCACAATGTTCAAGTCCATGGAAGATATAAATTTGTAGCATATTTGTAACAAGTTTAACCTTCATGGAGCATCATCAACCCTACTATTTTGTTTGAATATAATCTTATATAATACATCTGAAAAGTGTAGGACTATGTAGGTGCTTTTGGGATGCTAAATACCTGAACAGATGATTAACTCTGATATGGAACTTGAGAGGAACAGTAATAGTACTTAGGCAAGCTTGCAAATGACTTTGTACTTTACCTGAAACATCCACACTGGAGATCTAATGATTCTGAATTTACCTTCTACAGTTTAGTTTGCTGGGTCTGGAAGTCAATAAAGATGTGTTCTTCCTCGTCACCCCCGTTCCTCCTGTTGTATTATCTGGCTGTTGAAATAGGGTAGAAAAAGATACACATAAACATTTGCAATTTGAGCACAGACCTATATCTATTTATCACATGTGAAATAATTTCATAAACATGGAAATATATTAATTGAAACTTTATCATATTTTTGAGTATATAATGAATATTCTAAATTTCTTGAATTTGGAAACAATTTAAGAAAACAAATTCAACATTGACCATCAAACCATTGGAAAACTTATACAAAAATATCACAAGCAAATAAAATTTTAATTTACAAATTTATAAAAATTGATGGTGTTGCTCTGTGGTAGAGGACTTGTCTAGCATGATTCTGGCCCTGGTTTCAATGCCAAGGACAAGAAGAAAAGAAAGGGAAAAAAAAAGGAAAATAACACATCATGACTCAGATTTGTTCCACAAAGAGAAATGTAGTTTGAATATTAAGAAATCCATTATTATAATATGTCATCTTTATAGTCTAAGAAAAATTAACAAATATATATTGAAGGATACTTAAGCAATATATGAGAGATTTGTATTACTTGTGTGTATATCAGCACCACTAAATGAATGAGCTTTAACAGGAGAAATTTAAATGCTTACATTGTTGAAAGCTGAAATATGAAATGAGGTACTGGCACACTTGTTTCCTTCTGAGAACTGTGCAGAAAGGGTCCAGGGCAAGCCTCACTTCTTGACAAGTAGATAGCTGCCTTCTCTCTGTGTACTTTCACATTCTTTGTGTGTCTCTGTGTCCAAATGATTCCATTCTAAAAGAACACCAGATACTGGATTAATGTCCATGCTAATGACCTTTTTAATTTGATTATGTTTCTCAATGTATCTTATTTCCAGGGAGGGAAATGATTATATTTATAACAACTTTGAAGAACAGCTGAAAATCCAAAAGCAAAATACAAAATAAATTAGAGCTACATAAAAATATAATAAAATTATATTTAAAATTCTGTCTGGTAGAGAAGAAATATCATAAGTAAATGACAAGTGACAATGCCACTGATAGAAATTGCCTAATAAATTAAAGACAAGCACTAAGATCTCAATGGAAAAATAGCCAACAATGTAATGGAACACATCAAACACACAAAATTGTATGCAAAAATGTGAGAAGTTAACAAGAGAAATGCCATTTCGTTTTTCACTCATTAGATTGGTTGAAATTTTGACAGCATTCTCTGTTAGTGTGATTGTGGAGAACAAATTATTCATTGCAGACTGAATGCAAAATGAAAGACGCCAAAGAGATATGGCAAAATAGGTAAGAAATAAATATGATTTTATCCATTGATCCAGTAATCCTAGACCTAGATATTAAGCCAAAAAATACTTGGCAAATATATGAAAATCATACATACAAGATTAATTTGCATGGCAAAATTTTTTAACAAAGATATTGAAATATTCTACTCTACATCAGAGAACAATTTTTAAGAACAAACTTAGAAATCATGGAGACCATTTATTAGTTTTATTGTTAATAATTTGGTCAGAAGTATTATCTCAGTAGCCCACATCCTGCCTTAAGTATCAATCCATATCTTAGTTTTCTTGCAAAACAGTCAATACAAAAACAATCTAAAAACCTCCTGGATGTAAATTTGTGAATGAATGAGTGAATGAGGACATGGTGGGCATTAGGTAGAGATGGTGAACTGGGAAAGATTAAATAACCAGAAGCAGTCCTTTACCAAAGAGTACCAGAAATTCATTTAAAAAAATGCCTCATTAACCCATCTTTAAACAAAATGTCCTTGGTATCTTTTGTATTTTTCAGGAATCCTAGAACATGTAGCCCACAGCAGAAACACTAATAATGCCCATTATTTGGATTCTTCTCCTTCTTCTCTCATTTTCTCTTTTCTCTTACTCCTCCTGTTTCCTTGATTGCCTCCCAAATAAACTACCAGAACACAAGTCATTGTCTCAGATTCTAAATTACAGGTAATGCAAACTAAGGTGTTAGGGAACTTTACAATAGTGGGGTCAGGCTATACCTACAAGAATGTGCTGGTCATTTTTACCATCGCTAAATCTGGAACAATCAGATACCAATGAACATATGAAAAAAGTGTTAATTTGAGAGCAATATCAAAGAAATATTCTTGCTCTACTCACCTCATACCCAAACAAATTATACCCAAGACTTTAGATCTTTTTTTCCATATCAGTACATTAATAAGACCACAATGTAGAAAACCAACAATTTAAGGGAGAGGGCATTCTAGAAGATGGCTGGCTTGATTTCTTTTAATGTAAAATTTCAGAAAACTATAAAAAGAAGACAGATTGTGCTAGATTGAAAAAAGTTTAAGAAACATGATAACCAAGTTCAGTGAGTAAACATTATTTGGATTCTTATTTAAACCATAATAAAAAGACATTGTTTAAATAAAAAGGGAAATTTGATTAAGATCTAGACAGACACTGTTTGAAATGATAACGACATTGTGGTTAGATACGAAAATATGCATAATACCTTAAAGAAATTGAAATGTTTATGTATTTCAAATATACATACCAAAATTCAAAAGATGATGTATGTCTTAGATTTGTTTCAAAATAACAAACTTTTAACAAATAATGAAAGGGTAAAAGAGATGAATCAAATGTGAAAAACCTGATAATTAAAATGAGAACACTGTATGCTGATGAGTAGCCAAAATGGGAAGACAGGATAAATAAATAGTATTTTTTAAAAAATAATAAATGGTACTTATTACATAGCATTTGAAATATTCAAAATTATATGTCTCTTCAAAATATCATAAAGTCTACTAAAAAAATCTTACTGAGATGAATTTTGCTTATTCTGTCCCTCTGTCATTATTTCCATGAAACAGAGATACATGTGTGCTTTAGTAAAAATCACCAGGCTGTGGACCATGAAAACCTAGGGTTTAACCTTAGGCAAAGCAATCTCTCTGAACAGTGAATTTTTCATAATAAAATGACACTGTTAGGAATACAGATGGTGCATGTCAGGATGTTTTGCCATTATACTCAGCTTTATCCTAAATATAAAACTGAGATGAAATATATATGGTATATATAAACTGAGATGAAAAACTGAACTCCTTTATGGAGCAGGTAATAGTAATGGTAATAATAATGATTATTATTAAACTAATAGAACTAGCGGTAAGTGACATGATATTTTGAGATATTTTATTATTTAAATCTGTTATTAATATGATATTTTATAATAGCTTATTGAGATGGTAATAAAACTCTGTAAGCATGAAATGACTTATAAAATCACCAGAGAACTGAGGCTTATGTAAACGTTTTGTCAACAGTTTTGCCCATTGCACCATCATTTGTATGTAGAGAAAATAAGATGCATTCACTGAAACTGATGCTAATGGTTGGTCAAGGAATTGTTTAGGGAAAGAATGTAAATGGCTAGTCCCACATGTCTTCAAAAAATGTAAATCAAATTAGTGAGTAATTATTAGTTTTGAATTTATTACTATCGTACTGAATTTGAGATATGGAAAGTTCAAATAAGCACTTTGGGAAATGATGTTCTCATCTGCTTATTTAACATTAAACAAAATAAAATTGAAGAAACTGACTTAGAAATTCTGCTTTTACAATCATTTTAACAAAATAATAATTGATGGAAAATATGTATCATCAGCATTGTGAATGGCTGCATTTGTAGCATTGAGGACCTTGTGAGCATAAGAATACCTACTTATTAGTCAGTGATAAAGAACTTAAATTTGAAGAGTCAGCCACTTTGCCTTTCATATTGACTCCATAAATGGCTGACTGAAGTATTTTCGGCAATGTATATGATATTTTTTGCCATGGAATTCTCAACATAAAATAAGAAACAAATGTTCTTCCCATCATAAGAATTTCTTGAATATCACAGAATATTCAAGAAAGGCAGGTTCTCACTGATGTTCCTTACCACATAGAATAATGAAGACAGGAGTATTGCGAGTTCAAAGCCAGCCTCAGCAACAGCGAGGCGCTAAGCAACTCAGTGAGATCCTGTCTCTACATAAAACACAAAACAGGGCTGGGAATGTGGCTCAGTGGTTGAGTGCCCCTGAATTCAATCTCCAGTACAAAAAAAAAAAGAAAAAAAAAGAATAATGAAGAGAATAATGGGGGCATTACCAATAACCTCGTACTTTAACTCTAAACGTTGAGTAGGACTGTGGATTGAACTTTGGAACAGAAAAAGAACACTGGGAAAAAGACTGTTAAAATCTAAATAAAAGTTATGGTTTAGTTACTGCGGTATTTGTCAATATTATATCATTAGCATTAATGATTTTACTAATAGCATGTTAACACCAGGAGTGTATATAGGAATTTTCTCTACGGTTTTTTCAGTTTTTAATGAAGTCTAACATTTCCTAAAAATAAAAGGTTTTTAAGATATTGTAAAAATATGTAGTGATACAAAAATATTCTTACATAGTTTTCAGTTAAGATGCAGTTTATAGACTATATACAGGATAATCTATTCCAAAATTGAATATGCATAAAAAATGCAAGAAATGAATTGTATTGGCTCATAATGGTTCTTATGATGAAAATATGAGTGATTATTTAAATATTATTTTGTTTATATTTTCAGGTTTTCTGCAACAAGTCTTTTTTATTTTATGAGAAATAGTTAAATCTAAAAAGCAATTGGTTTAACTTATATGATTTTCATAAACTCAGTAAAATTATTTGGATTTAATTTTGTTTCAATAGGACTACATTAGACTTAGGGAGGCTGAGACAGGAGAATGACGAGTTCAAAGCCAGCCTCAGCAACGGTGAGGCACTAAGTAACTCAGTGAGACCCTGTCTCTACATAAAACACAAAATAGGGCTGGGGATGTGGCTCAGTGGTCGAGTGCCAAACGGTTCAATCTCTAGTGCCAAAAAAAAAGACTACATTAGTTTATATGCATAATATTTTGAACTAAAATAAAAAATTACTGAAGACAATTTTATCATTTCATTTCAACTTATGTGTTTCTATATGAAGAAGTAGAGTCATTAGTTTAATAATGAAACATTATAAAACATATGGATGTCTAAAACATAAGAGTTCATTAATATCTAAGGAAGTAGAAACAGATCAAGGTTCATATATCCATTGTCAGAAAATGATGAAATTTTTCTAGTTAATTTTGCCCTAAAGTTGAAATCTAAATAAAACATTTAATTGGGATCATGTGCTTTGAGACAAAAAAAAATAGATAAATATTTTCATACTATATAATCTCATAGAAGTATCATTCAAAAATAAATAAAATTTAATCCCTACCCATTAAGAACTCTAGTAAGATATATTTTATCTAACAATTACAGAAAAAATGAGACAATAAGAAAGAGCTTATTCTGTCAGCCTTGCAGTGAATCAGAGAGAATTCCATAAAGTTGATAACCATTGAATTGAGTTATAAAATACAAATGAGAATTCTCAAAAGAGACAAAGAAAATTGCATTCTAGGCAGATACTGACACCCACAAATGCAGAATCAAAATAGCATATGCATCATTTAAAAGTTCTTTTGTCTACAAAAGTAAGGAAGCCTAACAAAAGTTTACATCATAAGGCCATTGCTCATTTGCCTATGAGAAATATAAGTAGTTGTGCAGTTGATTTAGATTAACTCCATAAGGTTAGGGTGTTGGATTAGCATATTCACTATTGTTTTATGATTCCTGTCATGGTAAAACATCAATACTGCAGCTAAAGATATCATATCCAGCTTTTGTGGTGAATCTTACTTCTCTTACTAGGAAGTAAACATCTTTCATAGAAGTCTCACTAAATTCCAGATAGTTTTCACTGGACATGCCTTGGCTATTTTCTTTTAATATTCAAGGGAGTCTAGAAAGGAAAATAGCTACATTTTCAACTTCCTTAATACGTTATAGTCAAGAGTAAAAAGGAATAAATTTTTTCAGATCATTTAAGAGGAAAATTAAATACTTCATTACTGTTAAACATTAAGCTACAAACAAAAAAAATCAGAAGGTAGTTCTAAAGCAATCAGCAAGTTTCAGAACATAAAAAGAAGACTGGGCTTTGTTGGAGTGACCAGGGATAACTAAGATCAATTTAAAAAATCATGATCACATTTCAATATTCAGAGGCATATTTTGGTGTTTCTGTGAAGAAAGAAAAGTAATCCAGAGAAACCAAAGAAGTTATACACAGAGAAGCATACCATATTAATGGTTGGAAAGACAAAAGTATTTCTAAGATGTCAGCTCTTCTCAATTTTGTCTACAAGTTCAACAGAGTGTCAACCAAAATGTCAGCAAGTTACTTTTTATCTATTAATAAAGAGGATCTCATGGTTTTAGAAAGGCAAAAGAACCAAAATAATAAACACAATATTAAAGAACAAAGTCAATGAACTGATACTGACATGAGGATTTACTATAAAACTAGTCTTCAGATAATCTGAGGTAATGGTGAAAGAATAGACATACGGAACAATGAACAGACAAGATGCCTACAAATACACTTCCACAAATACTGTCAATCAATTTTTGACAAGCAAAGGGAATCCATGGAGAACAAGTATTTTCAATAAAATGGTGCTACAACAATTGGATATTTACATGCCAAAAAACACAGAGTCTAGACATAGATCTTATGCACCTTTCACAATTCATTTAAAAGGATCATAGAACAAACATAAAATGCAAAACTAAATATTTTAGAAGAAAACATCAGTTTGGAAATAAATTCTTAGGTGGGGACACCAAAAAATAATCCATTACAGAAGCAACTGAAAAATGACACTTCACTAAAATTAAAAACTTCTAACACATGAAAGACAAACTCAAAAAAAAAAAATAGATACCAACCACAAACTGGAAGAAATTATTTGCAAAACATATAGGTGATATAAGGTTTGTACCTAAAATACACAAAGAACTGTTAAAACTTAACAAGAAAACAATAAATTAAAAGCTAGGTGATTTGGGGCTGTAGCAAAATAGCAGAGCACTTGCTTAGCATGCATGTGGCCCTGTGTTCTTACTGTGACACCTCTTTCTATCTCACACACACACACACAAAAACAATGGGACGAAAGGGCTTAGATATCTGATAAAAATTATATTCAGTCAATGAGCATTTAAAAAGATACTCAATATTTGTCATTAGGTACTTGCATATTAAAACAATGAGAAACCACTATACTCTATTAAAATGGCTAACATTCAGAACACTTACAACATCATATCTGGTAAGGATACATAACTATGGGAATTCTCTTTGATATCTGAATGAAATACAAAATCAAAACTGAGATTTTTAAGATCTTTAAGATTTTTAAGTGCTAAGCCACTTTAAAAGAGAGCTTAGCATTTTTACTAAAAATCTAAATATATGCTTATTACACAATTTAACAGTCATGCTTCTAGATAGTTGATAACTGTGTCCACATAAAATCTATGTGCAAACATTAATAGTAGCTTTTTTATAAATGTCAGAATTTGAAAGCTCCAAGATGTCTTTTATGAATGACAAACTGAGACACATATATGCATTGAGGTATTTATTGTTTGACAATAGAAATAAGTCTGTTATCAAGCCATAAAAAGACATTGAGGTACTTTAAATGTATATTATTAAGTGAAAGAAGCCAACCTGTAAACCCTACAAATTATTGAATACTACTGTGTCATTCTGGAAAAGAAAAACTCTGGAGATAGTACAAAGATAAGAGGTTGCCAGTAGTTTGTGGATGTGTGTCGGGAGAAAGAAAGATGACTAGATGAAGTTTAGGGTGTTTTTAATGAAAATATTCTCTGTGATATTGTAATGGTGGAGATGTGATATTGTGCTTTCATTACAACTGCAAAAGAGTTCAACAGGAAGAGTGAACTCTAAGCTTTGCACTTTGATAATTTCTCAATATGGGCTTATCAATTATGTCAAAAGAAACCTACTAATACTGCATATTACTAACAGGGGGCACAGAAGGTAGTGGAGGTAAATGGAATCTCCCTGTACTTCCTGCTTAATTTTTCCATAAATCTAAAAACCCCCAAAATAAAATGTAATGATAGAAAAACAAAAAATGTTGACAAAATTAAAATATATGACTACAGTTGGAAGTATTAATGTAAATAAAAATAATAAAGTTCAAACTAGGACAAAGGTAATGAAACTGGAGAAAGAGGAATGACTTTGGAGATATATAAGATGTAGAATCAATGTCACTTACAGTGCATCATAGAGTTACAGGACAATAAGGATCTTGAATTACTTCTATAAATCTGACATGGATGCCTGGGTGACATTAATCATTGTAGCAAAGAAAAGATGATGATGAAAAATAAATAATGATTTCATATTCGATTCAAATTGTACTAGCATCATATAAAACATGTTCAGTTTAGTGCCATACTGAAGTGTTACATGATAGTGACAAACAATGATGGAGATGTCTGAAAAAATAAGATATGCCTAAGATTTAAAAAAAAAAAAATGTTGTCTCTTGCCAGAGATTTGAGAGATTCTAAATGTTCAAAATAGGTTTTCTCTGTTTATTTATATTTCATACTTTATAATCCAGTTCTGAAGTGGAGTGAAACCTTCAGAACACAAGAAATCATTTGTAAGCTATTCATCTAACAAGGGACAATATCCAGAACATAAAAATAAGTAATCCAGGTTCAAAATGGGCAATAGACCTAAACAAATATTTTTCAAAATGGTCAACAGGTACTACATGAAAAAATTCTCAACATCACTAATCATCAGAGGAATTCAAATCAAACCACAATGAGATACCAGAAAGGACAACTGCTATTAAAAAGGCAAAGATAACAGATTCTGGAACATTTGGCAAAGATGTGGGGAAAAAGAAACACTTGCATCTTGTTGGTGAGAATTTTATGTAGAACAGCCATTATGGAAAACAGTATGGAGGTTCTTTGAAAAAATTTTAAAATAGAATTACCATATGATTCAGTAATTCCACTACTAAGCATTTATCTACATGAAAAGAAATTAGCATGTTAAAGAAACATCTGGATTTCCATGTTTATTACCATACTATTCATAATAGCCAAGAGATGGAAACAACCTAAGTATCCATTTGCTGATAAATGGATAAAGAAAATGTGATGCATAGACATAGTGGAACACTATGCAGCCATAAAACAGAATGAAGTCCTCTCATTTCTGATACAATGGATAGGACTGCAGATAATTATGTCAAGGTTATTATGTAAAGCAACAAGTCAACCACAAATAAGTACCACATGATCTCACTCGTATATGAAATCTAAAACTGCTTATCTCATAAAAGTTATGAGTAAAATGGCGCTTATCTAAGGTTGGGTAGAGGTGTGAGAGTAGAGGGAAGAAATGTCTAGTATCCCTATGGATACTAGATTACAGTTTGATAAAAGTAAAAAAGTTCTGGTGTGCTATATTACATAGAAGTTTGACTATAGATATCAGTTATGTACTGTATATCTCAAAATGCTAGAAGAAAAGATGTTGAATGTTTCTACCATAACGAAATAAGAAATGTTTGAGGAGATAGATACATTTAGTCTGATTAAATGTTACAAATTATATACACATAACAAAAAATCACATTATCCCATAAGTGTGCACATGTATATATGTATCAGCCAAAAATAAATTTATTAAATTGAAAAATATAAAATATTCAATGTGTTATTAGTCTGCTTATATTAAATATCTTATTAATTGGGTATGAGGGAATCTGTCCTAATTAAACTGAAATTTCAAAAGCAATACATAAAATGTAGTGAAATAAATTTTGAAAAAAATATGTGGAATGAGAATATTTAACAAACCCTGCTTGGAACATGCTAACAAGAGCAAGAGGTAAAGGGAACTTTTAATGAATAAAAATAGTTAGGCATTGTCAAAGAGCATGCATTAAGCATTCTTTCCAAATTATTAGACAATCTGATTTTGCATAACACCTACAGTGGAGGGGCCTTAAACATGAAAGCACTACAATGCCCTTAGCAGGAGATTCTTCAATTGTGTCTCTGAAAATATTTTGATTTCTTCGTGTGAGTGCTACTATATATCCATTGCCTCTAACTACACTCTTAGAACACTTTGAAAATTGAGCTGGTAATTTAGATAGCATAACACAATAAGTGTAGCAAAGCAGGAGAATTTTAAAAGGATATGCAAATCAAATCATGCATATGAATAGCATCTGAAGTTACGGATATGGTCAGACCATCAGAAAATGAAAAATAGGATATTATTATAAAGACAAAAGTTCTATAAAATGAACATTGCTAATAATCATAAGTCCTAGATTCCTGGATTCCAATTTCATGAAAGAGAGCATTGTTCTACTCAAGATAGTTTTAACAAGAAAATGAGGTATACATGATATTGATAGACCTAGAAATGAAGTATATATAGACCTATATGACAGACCTAGAAAATGTATACATAGATCTGATAGAGCTAGAATATAAAAATCTTACTTGGTATAGTTGCAAAAATTCTTAACACTTTGATAATAATGAATTTTCTTTTCAAAGTATTGTTACAGGAATGCTTCGTGTGCTACCTGAATCTTGTAAGGCATATAGGACAGAGCATGGTACATCTATTTATACATGAGTAATCTGTGGCTCAGAGAATGTAAGAAAGATGGCTAATCAAACTCTGCACTGGATTTGAAGTGTAGTGACACAGAATGCTTTTACATTGTATGACTCTCTTAGGGTTCACCAAAAACTAAATTTGTATTTGTAATTTATTTTCTTTTTGTTTTACTCTACTATTCTTGTGGATAATTAGGAAGAGGAAAAATGACCTTGAAATCCCTAACACAGCTCCTTTCTGAAGGGGGCGGGTAGACGTACTTGAACATTAGGAGAACTACCAAACAAGAACTGAGCAATGGATGTCAATTATACAGTTGTGTGAGGAAAATGTAGCAAGAGGAGCAGGTAGTGTTTCTGGTATGTGCTCTGAGAAGCCTCTGTGCCTGTCCCAGCTCAGCATTCTGGAGCAGGTTTACATATAGTGGGATCTATACAGAAATTTTTTAAAAAGTTAATTTTATGAAGATTTTGGTTACATCAAACTATAACATCTTCACATAAACTGAATTTACAAACCAGGAATGAAGCAAAGGATTATATAAATATCTAACCGAAAAACTGTACTTATCATTATGAATAATTTAAATTAATATATGTGAAAGGTTGTATAAATGTCATCCATTGTTATCTCAACTTTAACTCTGTGTGCTTTCATTACATAAACCTATGTTTTTTTTATTTGCATTATCTCATTCTGTGTGTTTTCACTCTGAAGCTTTTCCTATTCCCTTTATTGAAAGTAGCAGGCTCTTTTACTAGTATGGCCTTCCATAGGAGGTATCACACATTACCCCATGCACAAAAGTGGGATTGTACAGTTTTCCTTTGTGTCCCTGCTCTTCCACCTCTATTTAGTCATTCAATTTGTTTTTCATGACACTATCAGGGCAGTACATTCCTAAGTGAAATGTGTTAAGACCCTTTCTCTACTAAAAACTATTTTAATTTGGCCCACAGGGGAAATGAATACGCAGACACACACACACATATACACACACACACACACATTCTAACAAAGCGGTCTAAGGTATTCAACATACAGCCTTTCCCTCCTTTTCAGTTCCTAACCACTATACCATACCTTTGGAAGTCTGATTCCACTATTATGAACTTCTTGCAGTTCCAGGAGTAAAACAATTTTTTTAAAAAATTGACAGATACAATTGTATGCAGTTATCATGTACAATATGTTTTACAGTGTGTATATATTTTTGGCTGGTTAAGTGTAGTTAATTAACAAATGGGGTGCCATATATATATATATATATGATCACAGTTGTGATTAAATAAGCTTTTAGCTTTTGTTTCCTGGTCTTTATTTTTACCTATAATAGGATTGCCCTTTTATCCCTTGTTCACCAAGAAATTTTCTACTCAATGTTTGAGACTCAATGCAATTGTCACTTTCTCTGGAAAGTCTTTTACTTCTTCCTTCTTTGTGCTGTAACTGTCCATTGTATATAACTCTATTATAACACCTTTTAAATGGTATTGCTGTTACTCTTTTATTTGCCTAGACATGCCTGGTTTCATCTAGATGGTCTCACAGAAAACAGTAACTAAAATAGAAATGTACTTCTTGAATTCCTAGGACTTTGATAGAGTTTCATTTTTTTAATGAAAAGATATTGAAATCAGTAGGGAAAATTACTTAATATTCAGTTTTCTAAATTGGAAAGATATGTACAAAGTGACAGTTTAATTACACTCAGCATCTCATCTCATCCTGGTTTCTAGATGGGAGATCATCAGAGGCATGGAAGTATCTAAGTTACATAGGTCAGGTCAAAATGGTATGCCTAGAAAGAAAAATCCTTTGGTTTTTTTTTGGTACCAGGGATTGAACTCAGGGGCACTCGACCACTGAGCCACATTCCCAGCCCTATTTTGTGTTTTATTTAGAGACAGGGTCTCACTGAGTTCCTTAGCACCTTGCTGTTGATGAGACTAGCTTTGAACTCGTGATTATCTATAACAAAGGAATTGAGAATATTTTATAAATGAAAAACCAGTGATATTTAGATCCTATATAATTTTATTTACATAGCTATAAATAGCATACACCAAGTACATATCAAATATATATGGTATATTTCCTTTCTAGGATATTTCTTAAAAGTTTTCTGATAAGCTTAAATATTTTCTGCATACATTTGGATAAACCAGAACCTCAGAACTAATCAAATTGAAATATAGGACACCAAAACATTCAGTAAGATGCACTGTTATAGGCCACAGAACAGAGATCTTGAAATAATGTTATAGACTACCGAACAGAGCTTCTTAAATTTCTTGTTTATATCATCATCATAAGAAAGCTTGTTAAACATTATATGTTGATCCCTCCCATGAAATTTTAATACCACAGATATACTGCATATTTATTTATGTATTTTAAGTATATCTGTGTCTGACATACAAAAATGAGATATTCTTCACTTTCCACAAGGGGGTGGTATGGCCTCCACTGAGAGCGCAAACTCTGGAGAAAGGTCACAGACAATATTCAGGCTGTAACTTTGCCTAACCATCGACAGGAAGAATTTCTCTCTTCAGTACCTTTAGCATAATAATTTATACTGAAGTTCAGTGAAGTGTGAATAACACTGGTGTGCCACATGGTAGCCATTAATCCTCAGGGTCTTCCATTCATCTCATGTTCCCTGTTACCTAGCAAGGTTTCCCTTGAGAATTTTTCTGTGCTCCTCTTTTATACAAACTGAAACTTCTGGAGAATATGGGACCACTTACCAATCAGAATTTCTGATAAACTTCAAAGGAGGATCACCTCACATGTTTGCTTTCTCAGTATGTATATTCTACAGCATTAAAATCTTGATGATGTTCCTTCAAACTGGTGCTTAGACCTTTATTTATCATCTAGCAAGGAAGTTGGATAATACTAGGTAAACATCCATATCACAAAAGGATAAAGGAGGACTTCCATGCCAGAGTTCTAGAATATCTGTACAGACACACGAGGACTGGCTCTCCTCTTAGCCTCAAATGCACTCTTGCTGATATTTGCAGGGCTACCAGAATCTCTGTTTTCCTTCCTGGCAGTAAAAATAAACAAAAACCAAATCAACAGCTCATGTCAGTTATGTAATACAAGCAAGCTATAATTCACTCAATAGCAAATATTTATTAATACTTTGGGGACTGGAAGCCTACTGTGACACACAAGAAAAAATCTTGAAAATATTTATAATACTAATAAAAAGAATAATTTTAAAGTTCAGTACCAGTTCAAAAACATTTTGCCATTGGGAGATGTTATTTCAATTCACAAGCATAACATTAATGCCTCTTTGCCAGACTCCGAGTTGATTTTATTTTATCATTTGTAGAGTATAATGAAATTATCATAGGTGTATTTGAAAGATAATGATGATTATCTGACTGAATCACACTATCGTCACAAAATTGCAATGGTAATTTAAACTCTTGATCATGGTGTATATATATGATTGTAGACAAATCACAAAACATGAAGAAATTTATTTTTCCTATGTCTGAAGTGGAAGTCATCTTGCTTGTTGCATAATAATTATTCCACATGTTTTAATTCAAAGAGACCTTCAGATATTTCTTGTGTGGGTTATCCAGTCAAGTTTAGCAACTTTGTACCAGTGGTCATGGCATAAAAGGTAAAAATAAGGGTAAAAATGACTCAATCTTTGAAATATTAATTGTACTAAAATCTAGCTGAAGGCAGGACTGGAAGGGTGAAAATTAAAATAGAATACCAAAGAGTATTCCCTCTTTTCTCTGCTTCAGGCCCAAGATTTCCCCCAAAGAATTTTCTTTTACATATTTTTATGTGAAGTATGTAATGTGCTAACTGAAAATCATTTCCCCAAAACTATAGAGAAGAAAGATACTTAAAACTGATATTCCAGTCCGCTAAAGAAAACTTTATTACTCTAGAGAAAAGATAGGCGATGGCTGCCCTGGCAAGTGGGGCAGGCAGTCCTCCTCTTCATACTCAGTACCCCTTTGGAGACAATCTGATGAGTGCTTTTCATCATAAAGATGAATCCTTGGAGAAAATTACTTTCTATATTTCTGATGGACAGAGTCATCAATACTGAAATTCTACTTAGGATGCTACTCTGTTTTGGATGGAAGCCAGGATATAAATGAAGAGCTGCCGAAGTGGCAATCATTAGAGCAACCATTTTGGTAAGCAAAGAGCCTGAAAGCTACTTATTAAGTTCTTAAAAACTTTCTGAGTTCTGAAGAAGAATATGTTTATGTATTGAATTTGGAGAGCATGTGAGGGTAAGCGAGGATAGAAAAATGTGTTCAAAGAACTCTGTGATCAGGGTCAGGACAGTGCTAAAGGGGACACTCCTTTCAAAACATAACACAACCCCTGTTTTTCCTTGACACCTTTCAGTTATTAAAATCGCAAGGGCATTTGGAAGATAGACAAGGCAAGTTTGAGAAAAGGAGGGAATCATAACTCAGGGAGAATGCAGTGATAACTTCTGTATTTCTAGCAACAAAGGTAGATGACTATAGATCAAATCTAATATAAGCATTACCAGCAAGATTGCAGGTCTTTGAAAAGTACAGTGATAATCCTCTTCGGATAAGACTGAAGAATCTATTACTAAGGAAACAGAATCTTGATAACTATATAAAATGGGGCTCTACATATATATGCTGTGATTTTGAAGGCCTAAGTACGTGCAGACAAATTGCAATAGAAAGGGGTCCTTTAATTACAAGTCTTAAAGCTGGAAAAACTACGGGAAATAGCAAAATGGCAATGATTTAAGCTCTTCTCAGGACACATCAGAAAAAGCTAATGGAAGACTGTTTTGGCCATTTCTACCCTCCAAGTAAAAGTGGGTGCAAAAACAGAAGAGACTTAGAGAGCAGATTACAAGGGATCACAGTGAGAAAGCCATTTCATTAAAGGTATTAGTCATCTCCCTTTAGAGGTCCTACATGCATCAAGTTTATAGGTTGTTATTCCAGAACATGTTCACATTCGGGTTGTCAGGCGGGGGGTGTATCTTAGTGTTAAATGACTTGCCTAGCATCTGCAAGGTTCTGGCTTCACTCCCCAACACTGCAAACAGACAAACAAAATTAAATCCTTGGGTACGTAGCTATTCAAATAATTTCCCTAGGGACTCAGATAATAATCTGGCAAGCAATAATATAAAAATCTTTGAATTGTATTTTATAAATCTCGATTGGAGAAAAATCTTAAAACTAGAGTGAAATATCTTTAGGTTTTTAAAATGTAGTCAAAGAGAAACAACTAATACCTGGCTACCATATCTGTTCCCCTTTTTATTGATTTCTAGGGGTGGAGCATAGAAAACAACCCTCCTCAAAAAAAAAAAAAAATCAGTTGGAAATAATTGTAGTTTTCTCCGAATCTCAGGAGAATCAATCAAATTCCATATTAAATGCTAAGGCTGAGTTCTTTGATTTGAGGCTCCCTGATCCCTGGCATATGGAAAAAGAGCCTACGAAGAAAAGTGCTACCTAGGAAAACTTTTTACTCTGTGAAGGAAAACAGCTTAATCCCAAAATATGTCTTCAGAAATTTCAGGTTTTACTAAATAAACCAAAAAAAATGAAAACAACAAAAGAGAGGGAGAAAATAATAGGGCATATAGAATATATAGCCATGGTAAAGTTTACAAATGACTCCGGAAGACATCATAGCTTATATAACATTGTAATCCCTTTCATTTGTCAACTTGATAATCCTGCCTAGAAAATAACATTTCACATTATGAATGGTATGAACTTAGAAAAACATGAAACAGAGAAAAAGCACAAAAAAAAGAAAAACAATCCCTGGTGCTACCTCCCAGAAATGACCACTATAATCTCCTTGTATTTTCTTCTTACAATTTTTGCTTTGGATCTTCTCCTACTTAAAATAATTATGTTCACACAATACACAATATTTGATCATTTATTAATAGAAATTCATGGATCCTAGAATGAAGATATGAAAACGATCCTGAAATAATAATATCCTATAGCTAGGATATTATCTTTCTCAAGTTAGAAAAAAAGATGCATCTTTTTCAATAAAGATTAAAAGATGCTGAAAGTAATTCTTATTTTCCTCCTGATGAAAATGCCTAACTTGTTGTTTTATGTAGGTGTTTTTATGTAGACTATAGGGAGAAAACTGAGAAGGAAAAAGGGAAAAGGGAAAGAAATAATGTTTGAGCTGGGCGCGGTGGCACACACCTGTAATCCCAGCACTTTGGGAGGCTAAGACAGGAGAATCGCAAGTGCAAAGCCAGCCTCAGCAATGGCAAGGTGCTAAGCAACTCAGTGAGACCTAAAACACAAAATAGGGCTAGGGATGTGGCTCAGGGGTCGAGTGCTCCTGAGTTCAATTCCCAGTGCCAAAAAAAAAAGAAAAGAAAAGAAATAATGTCTGGTAACTCTCCACATGTAGTAATTTAGATGTATAAATTCTTTAGCAATAATTGTTTAGTAAGTGCTGAGTTAGATAAGCACTGCTTACTTTTGCAAAGTTTCATAGGCCTATCAACTGCAGGTTGAAAAGCATGTAAAGGATGTGACATGAAAAAAATGTATTTCCAGAATCTCAAAAAAGAAACATTTCAAAGAAACTGTTTGATCTTCCAAATCACCTGAAAACACATAAATAACTAGGGTTTTCATTTGAGATACAATGTACAAGAAGAAATACTAGTCATTTTCCATTTGATTTCTCAATTTTTTAATGAGAACCTATCCTCAAATGATTTTGCAGTATCTCAGACTGTCTTTCTGTTCTATTCACATGTTAGTTTGAAACATTTTTGTTTAATTTTTCCTTGACTATGCACCTCCTTTTATTTATTATTCATGTACCTTTATGATCAAACTTCTTGAAATCATAATCTGTAATTGTTACCTACCTTCCTTTTCTTCCATTCTCTGAATGAACAATTCTGATTTGGATTTGGTCTCCAAAAATCTAAAAAAATTCTTCCTCCCCAGCAAAGTCCATCTTTTCCTACAACATAGCCAAAGTCAGTGGTCACTTCTCTTTACGTGTTTTTCTCATATTGGATCATTTTCTCCTGGAAAAATTTTCTCCTCAAGATTTCCAGGATGCATTATGATGAACATAAACACTGCATAGGAAACATTTGATAGCAACTTGATTACGGTCTTTTTCTGCAGGTAGATTTTCCTCCTCATCTTTTAAAATAGAGCATTTGGTAAGAATGGCCATAATGTTAAAATAGTAACAATTTCCAGGGATCCATCACTAATATGATCATGCCAGCCACTGGGGAAAAGCATTTCATTGTCTTTATCTCATTTGTGTGGCAGGTGTCATTAGTTCACTTTTACCTGTGAAGAAACTGAGGATCACATTCATTGAATACAGAGAATTTCCCAATGTCATAGAGTTCAACAGTAGCAGAGTGTGATTTGAAAATAAGCCTATTGACTCTAGTCACCCTATAACCATTATATTTCATTCATGAAAAGTTCTCAAGTGAAGCTTTACCATTTATACAACTGCATGACTATTGACAATTTAGCTTTCTATGCATAGCCGTTCTCTAACAGTATGGATTATTTCTGGGCATTACATTTGTGTCTTTAAAGTACCACCATTTTTAAAACTTTTTCTAAGCACAAGAGAGTTTTATTCAGTGCTGTTTATGAGATTGTTTTTGTTTTTAGGTATTCTGATTCCTTTAATCTGTAAAGTAATTCAAAGCCTTCCAGAGTATTTATATTTTCTTCCTGTTTATCTTCTCCATAATTATCTATTAAGATATTCTAAAATCTGAGTGTTATTTATATTAATTTCATTATTTAAAAGATCTTTGATTTTGACATTGAATTTTTATTTTACTTTTCTGAATGTCCTTCACTGCCTTTCCCATCTCCTTTCATGGAAATATTAACTTTCTAATTATGCCAGTCTATTTCCCCCTCCTCCTTCTTGTCATCCACTTTAGAATGTTTAGCAGTATCTTAAACATTTGTTCAGATTACTGTGGCATATCATTTTTAACACTATAATGCTTTCTCTGCATCTTCAGTATTATATATCTTTCCCTATTCTAAAAATGTTTTCATTGACTCCATAACTTTTTTTTTTTTCCCTTTTGTGCTTTAAGAAGAGATACCAGCCCAGTAGATGTTGACAACTTGTGTTCTGCTTCTTTTCAGAGAAGCCTGTCAGTAAAAGATCTCTATTCCTAGCATAGTTCTCAGTAATTCACAGGCTTCATCAGGACCTGGTGTCTGAACACTCTGCTGTACTGAAATACAGTGTTTTCCTGACTTACTCATCCATTATAGATGGGATGCAAGCAAAAAATAAAGAGAAGCAAAAGTTTGATTTCCCAAAGATGATTCTAGTTTTACCTGAAAGAAATAAATTTTTTTCTGGAATTTTAGTCCATGATTTTGCTTTATTAATTTATATCAAGTTATCACTGTAGTATCCATGACAACTTCTAGTGTTTTAGAGAGTTTACTGTTTATTCCTGTAGAAGAGGAGACTTCATGTATTTACAGGTGGCCAAAGCCATTGGGTGGCACCACCTCTTTGTGCTCCTCCATTTAACCAATTTTAAAGCAATCTTTTAATATGATTAGGTTTCTTCAGTTCAATTATTAATTGTTTCATTCTTTTGCTGTTTATAGAGTATGCTTTGGGATATAAAATAAAGGCAATTCCAGCAATAACAAATTTTTTAAATATATGTTTTTCACTTACAATATTTTAATTAACTATTATGTGGAACAGATGTTCTCAAGCTTTGGTGGGCATTAATATTATACATGAAAATTTTTTTCTTTCTTTCCTTTTTCATAGAAAAGTCCATATCTATAGAATCAAAATCAAGAGTAAGTAATTCCAGATATATATTCATATTGAAAAATCCTTACAAGTACTTCTGATATGCACCAAAGTTTGACAGCAAATAATTTGCATGTAGATTGTTTTTGAATAAAAAAAGAAAACTTGCAATCTTACAACTATTTTTATCATGCTTATATTCTTTCAAAGTGCTCAGCAAGTCATCCTGCTTCTGTCTCAATAGAATATACTCATCATTGCCACTTCTAAACCTCTACTTCATGTTTTAGCTTCCTAGGAATTTTATTTCTGTCTTCATAAATTTATGAAAAATTGAAATAATAAAAAATTGATATCTTTATTGGAATGATTGAATACGTTTGATTACCTCAAATTTTTACAATTATTTTTTTCTCTGAAATGATTTTTAAAAGACTAAAAACAAAAGCTTTAAATCCATCATAACTGTAACTAATCTTTAATAACCATTTCTCATATTTAATTTTTATCCCTTTTTATCCCTTCATCTATTTATTTCACAAAATAACAATCACTAACATATTAAATTTTATGAGATCTTTTAATACTAACAGTCCCCCAGTGAGGTAGGTACCATTTTAATTCCATTTATAAAGTGAGGAATCAGACTCAAAGAGATGAAATAATTTACTTAATGACACATTATTACTAAGAAGTGCAGCTAGGCTATGAATTTGTTATGTGATTCTGAATATGATGCACTCAATCACTCTATTGCTTCTGCACATGAAGCAATTATAACCTGACTTTTTTGTTGTTGTTTAGAAATATGTTTTACAAATATATTTTCATGTTATTGAATAAAATACTACCACAAAATTTTTATTAATTATATAGGAGTATCACTTATCTTACTGTTCACTATTGAGCTAAATCTACAAATATATCTTTACTTTTTAATTCTTCTAATTAGGCTATCTTATAAAAAGCAATTCATTTCCCAATCCCTTGGTACAGTTTGCCCCAAAGAAAGATTGTAAGCATTTATTACCTCACCACCATCTCTTATGTTTACATTCTCTCATTCTTTTAATGCCCTTATATTGATTTTGAATACTTTTTAGCTTTTATCTTAATGTTCTTTAGTCTTTTTTCATTTTTTAATATATTCTTTTTAAATTCACAAAAAGGCATATATATAGGGTATATAATATAGTGTTTTGAAATATATATATACATACATATATATACATATATATATATATGTATATACACATTGTGAAATGACTAAAGTAGGCTAATCAGCCTATGTATTACCTCAAATATTTATCTGTGGTTGGAAAACTTAAAATCTACTTTCTTAGTAATGTCCAATTATGTGATACAGTTCTATTATTTACAGTCACCACAAAGTAAAATAAATAAATTTCTATAATTTCTACTCTTTGGTAATTTTTTGTTTTTTGTTTTTTGTTTGTTGGTGGTTTTTTTTGGTACTGGAGATTGAACTTAAGGGCACTTGACCACTAAGCCACATCTCCAGCCCTATTTTGTGTTTTATGTAGAGACAGGGTCTCACTGATTTGCTTAGCGCCTCACAGTTGCTGAGGCTGCCTTTGAACTCACGATTCTCCTGTCTCAGCCTCCCTAAGTGCTGGGATTACAGGCTTGCGCCACCGCGCCCGGCTCTCTTTGGTAATTTTTAACTGTGAAAATCTATAGCCACACAATTGGGGGTATATAATGGAACACTAAGCAAAATTCTGTCCGTGTTACACATAGACATTCTGCTCCATGGAGATGAAGCACATCCCTATCCATGTGCAAATTCACACCTCCTAGAAAATCACTTCTCTAGATAACTCTTATAACCGAGTGAAGTGTGTAATTTTATTTTCCAGATTTATGTGGTCAGAGAAAAAGTTAAAGGTATTCTTAAATGAAGCCATATAAAAATCTCCAAGCTTGGTCATTTTGCTCTGCATACCTGACCTGCATGCAATTATTCAATCTGAAGTCTTAGCTTCTAACTGCATACTGACCATTATAAATCTATCACTAAATTCTTTGCATAAATCTTAGACTCTGGACTCATGTTTCTAACTACCACACATGCATTTCCACATGTATGTAGTAGAGATACCCACAAACCTGCCACTATGTTTTGCTTGTACCTGAAAACACAAAATGGCTAACACATGGTAGATACTAGTTAATATTTATTGAACTCAAGTGAAATAAAACAGACAAAATATACCATGCTAAGCACATTTTGCTATCGAAGTAATGTGGCTCATTACTGAAATCCAATTACTTTATACCATAAGTTATCTAGGATTTCATATTACATGTGTATGTTAGTAGTAGTATCACTTAGGCAGAAAATGTTTTGATTTAGTGAAGTATTATATTCTGCGACGCTGGCTGCTTTAATCTCCCAGCACCCTTTCATTCTTCCATGGAATATTCTTTTTAGGACCATGGGACTCTGATATCAATTCCTATCTCCCCTGGCCTCATTAACTATCTACTGCATTATCAAGCTTTTTGAAATAAGACATTTGTAGGATGATGCATTTGAAAAGATTTGATTGAGTATCCTCAAAAGAGAGCTCAGGCGATTATTCAGCCTCTCAGGCAGTCATTTTATAGTAGTATCACAAACACTGCAAGTTGACCCACTTACCATGTCTGTTATCAGGGACAATACTTCCCCAGAGAAATTCACTTACTAGTGAATAAACCTGCTACAAATTCTAATATTGCTAATGCACATAAATGATATATTAACTTGTATTAGAGCAAAGTACACATCTTTACTAAATATAATAAATTTTTCAGGCTAGGTATCTTATTTAGAATGAAATTATTTCAAGAAGCTTGATCTCCACAAATTAAAAGTGTAGGTATAAAGAGTAAATATATTTCTATTAATTTTTTAAGCTCTCATATAATGTTCTTTCTTGTGACAGTGAAAGATTATTATATATTATTATTATTATAACATAAACCAACTTTTCTGTTTAAAAGTAATTGACAGCACTGAACAAACCATAATATTGAATTTTTGTTTGCTGACTTTATGAAGTCAAATGAGAAGAGCACATATGAATTTCTAAAGCCATGGAGGCATTAAGATGAGAAATCGTAACTGGAAAATTCAGAGTTGACAATATTTCAGTGCAATAAAGAAGTTTCAGATTCAGGGTTGCAACTCTGGCTGTATAGTCAATTGCTCAATGATTGCTGAAATCAAGCTCAAGGCCTCATCTGGGCAGACAGGAGGAGTTCAAGCCCATTGCAGTGCATAGCCATTTCCTACTGCAGAAGAGTTTTGTGCAAGTGTTACTAAAATGACTACTGAAATCCTCAAGACAAGCAGATCTGGTGAAGGGACAGAAAATATAAAACCTCCATGGTTCTATAGAGTCTATTCTTTCTACTATCTGAAGTTCACTATAGTAAATTTATAATTAGAGGGCTATTACTTTAGTTAAGTATGACTTACTCTGAAAAAAGAAGACTGAAGTAAAAGAAGTTAGGAGCTTATCTTTTGGCTCTTTCTTACCACCATGAACTATTTAATTCTGTAGTAATCGGGAAACAGAAGGGAAAAAAAATAATATAACTTAAGTTGGATACAATAAGAATATCATCATGAATTGTGAAAATTAACCATTCTGTGCTTAGTTTGGGAGAAATATTGGCAATTGTTGACAAAAATGATTGAAAGGGGCAGTTAATACTATTGTATTTTCTTATTAGAAATGTAGTGACAAGAAAGAAAATTGCTACATTCATAAATTCCACTGCTTCCATTGTACCGCAAGTAAACTTAGATTTCTTTCTCAATTTGCAGTCACTGAAGTGGTAGGATTTACTTCAAGTAGTTGTTTTTGAAATTGTTTTCAATTATCTCAATATGCTTGTTTCTTCAGGCAGCAGAGAATTTGACTTTCTGGAAGCTTCTATTTGCAGTAAATTGGCTCACCAATGCCTAAGCCTGAGGGATAATACATCAACGCAGACATTTTTTCAGGGTTAAAGGGGAAAAATGACTGCTTTGGCAATGGTAGAGCAATCAAGGTGACAATAGATAAACTCCCTTATTCAGTGGCACTAACTCAATAAATGTTTACTGAGGAAAAAATGGGCCAAGTCTGGTGTTAGGCAAGTAACACCAATAGAAGTATTAGGCAAGTAACGGCAATAGAAGAATTCAAGATAAAGTACATGAACTAAAATGAAAATATTGACATTTTCTTCAACAAACAGAGAATTCACTATTCCAAGGCTTGTGGAGAGGATTCAAAGATTTATGTGGTTGAATTGAGATATGACTAAATAGAAGCAGTTTAGAATGTTTCCTGTGACTGAAAGTTATTCTAATTGTAATAAGAAGAGTAAAGTATTTTACAGTGTACCATAGTAATATCAATGAAGGTACTTTTACAATTCATGCTATCAAAGAAAAATAATACTCCTATTTGTCAATATTTTCAGATCTACTTGCAGTTTTTAATGTGTTTACCACTGCCTAAAAATACCCTTTGGCTTGTATACACCAGTCCTTCCAGTTACTTTTCTCATTGTTCCTCACAATAATTTTATTGGGGCTTCTCTTCTTCTTAACTCCATGCTTATACCCCAGTAAGTAGTTGTATATTGCGGACTCTGCAATTTGAGATCCTAGTTATTTCCATTCTCATATTGCACTCCGCTACACACACACACAAGGCCAGAAATGAAGAGATGTGCAAGGGGCATGACTACTTGTTACACAGTCAGGGACATCCCTCCATGGAAAAGAGGACCCCCTAAGATTAAGGAAGATAAATCTTTCAGACAGGAAAAAGAGAGGTAAACTGGATCTCAGTCTTATGGACTCAAAAGGCATGCCAGAAAATTGCATGTTAAACATGAAGCAGTTATAAAGCTATAAAATTAAGATAACACACCAGGAGATGAGAGGTTGAGAAGTCAGTCCAGCCTTCTGAGACTATGCAGTAGTTAGACATACCAAAAAGCCAGAGCCAGATAAGACAAGATCACTGACATCATCTCACAAATAGTCTGCTCTATTTCAAAAATAATAATTGAGAGTTTTCCCAAATGATAAGGGCCAAAAGCCAGATGGTTAGAGACCAATGCATGCATAGAATAATCATTAACTAACATAAAATACAGTTAACTTTTTTAGCCTAGTAAAGCTCAGACCCTGTGTCTATGGTGGATTTTAAGACAATAATGAAACAGGCTTCACATGAAGAGGCATAATGTAGAAGAGCACAGGCAGAACTAGAACTTCACCTTGACGTGTGATGATGACACCAAGAGACTGGGCCCCGCCTACATTGTGGATGACTGAAAGTTGGACGTCTTTGAACTTGGAGTAGGCCTCGGATTTCTGTCTCCTTGTGATACCTCCCTTAGGCTAAATCATAAAAAATTAAGAGTCTTGTTCCTGTCTTAGTTTTGGCTTTAACTGATTCTTCTGATTAAAAAAAAAAAAACTTAAGAACCCACTAAGTTGGCATCACATGGAGTCCATGATGCCTCCTTCTAGAACAAACCGGTAATTTAGGATCCACAGCACCCCAGAGCATAAATACTGGTCTAAGCCAAATTGCTAAATGAGCTTTTTCTTTGTATCCATAATTCAATGAATGGGCTGCAGATAATCCAGCACATGCACAGATCTGAGGAGTTGCCATGGAGTAATTGTTCGGAGCAAAAGTGAAGAACAGACCACCTCTTTGCAGGCAAAGGTGAGCATTATAACCTGTTTGCATATGAGCACCAGAGTGTGGGAAGGCATGAATAGGAATAGAAGGGCAGGACCTGGACTTAGTTCTCCACTTGTACTCTTTCATTTAGAATAAACAGAAAGGTAAGAGTATTGGCTCTGAGGAGGTAAGTCTATCCACAGAAAAGAAAAATACATAATCAAAGACTCAGATCGTTTCAGTAGCAAGTTGTTCCAAAACAACAAGAAAAAGCTAATCACTCTGAAATAAGATATTTTCCAAAAATTGATAAAGCATAGATCGCTCATTGTTTATCACCGCTTATCACCAAACCAATGAATTTCTTAGGGCTACAGTATCTTGATACAAAAAGAAGTAATTACAAATACAGAAGGAAAACTTATAGGCCAGTTTCTCTTATGCTCAAAATCTTAAAGAAAATGTGAGCCAACTGAATTAATAATATTTTAAAATTAACACAATCTAATCAGTGAAGATTCTCATAGGAAATAGTTGTTATTTTTGAAAAATCTAGTAAAAGAATAAACAAGAGTGAGTTATCACAAACAGTAGGAAGATAAGAAAGGGTTTTGTTAGGTCAAGGGAACAGTCATTCAGGGAAATGGAAATCAATAAAGAATTTATAAAATTTGTAATCCATTATGTGTTTTGTGCTGAAATGTAACATGTATGAATTTTCAGTAAGACTTCTGCTACTCTCCCATACAAACACAATCAACTTGTACAATTGGCTGTATTAAAAATTTAATAGAGGGGGCTGTGGCTGTGGCTCAGTGGTGGAGCACTTGCCTAGCATACGTGAGGCACTGGGTTCGATCCTCAGCACCACATACAAATAATAAATGAATAAAATAAAGATCCACCAACAACTAAAAAAAAATTTAAAAAAAATTTAATAGAAAATAAATAAACAAAAAGGGAAAAGGAAGAAGGAAGAAAAGGAGGGAGGAAAGAAGGAGGAAGCCAGAGGAATAGAAAAGAAGAACTAAAAATTAAAGAGAATGAAAAACAATTATTAGAATTGTCAGAATTAATACAAATGAATTTTGCCAGATTGTTGATTTATGTTAGTGTTCAAAAGTCATAGAATCCCAAGACAAAAGGAAAAATAAAGTAGTAAATTTTAAAATTATTTAATTTGAATTCCACTGAAGTAGGAAGATCTAGGTCTAACAAAAAAAAAGGCAAGAAGACTATGAACTTTTTTTTTGCCATTTTGAAGTGACCTAAGGAAGTTGCCAATTAAACAGAGTAAACTTTATGAATTTATGGAATGATTAATTATGATTTAAATAAAAATTCAATGAAATTTCAATCAAAATTCTGTCTTCAGAAAGCTTGACAAGAAAATCCAAAATTCATAATGTATAAGAGTGAGGATGAGTCAAGATAATTCTGAGGAAAAATAAAAAGGGATATTTAACCTACCTAACATTAAGGACTATAATTAGGCTATGGTAAACTAAGTATTATTAACAAAAATAAAATCATGAAACCAAGAAAAGAAACGTGAATCCAATTGTTTAGTTTTTGGCTTATTGGTATGCAAGGGGCAAAGTTTGGGTTTTAGTGATTGCGTTTTCTTGGGGCAGTTACATATATTTTTCTGTTCTATGTTTTTGGCAGCTAGATATGGAGGCCTGACAGAACTTAGGTTGGATCTCCTTTGAAAGTCTCTAAGTGCTTACATGTTTATTCATTAAGCAATATTTGTAGTGTATGTTTTCTTACTTTTTGAGAACAGTAAGTAGTGTTCAAAGCCTGCAAATTCATTGTCAGAGATTGGTATAAAATGATATATTCTAATTATATAATTTTGTTTTAATTTATCTGATAGATTACCTTAATTACACAGTTTTTTATCTATTACTTCTATAAGGTTTATTTTACAAGACAAAGATGTGAAAAAAGTTCAATTTGTTTCTTTGATTTTCGTAATGTTCAATACAAAAAATTAGTCCTTTCGCACCCCTGAAAATCACCAACTCATACTTCTGAACTCATGGATTTAAGTATATATTGTCAACTTTACTCTATTATAATTCTAATGAATATTGAGGTTCAAGATCACATATCAGTAGCCAGCAGAGACTCTGAAATTGATTGCTTTCTCCTTCTCACCTGACCCTAGTTGACTTTAACAATTTAATATTTCTATTTAGAATTTCAAGATATTTCTTCCACATGTTAAAAATTTTCTATCCCAGAAATATCCTTGGTCCTTTCTATCTCAGAATATCTTTGGTTTCTATCCTTGGTCAATATTTTTTCCAGAAATTCTCTACTGGAAATTATATTTCATAACCACAATTTGGCCATTATAAATGCTCATTGCCCCTGTTACTAATCATTATTTGTAATGAAAGTTTTCAATGAACAAATCTGGTTTCAAATTAAAAACTATGTGGTTTACTTAACCTGCCTTATAATACTTCTTTAACTTCTTTCTTCCACACATAATTCACAGAAAATTCCCAAGAATGTTAATTAACACAAAAAATTTACAATAAATATTCCTGGTTACTCATTTTTAATCACAATTTATAATATTCTTGAAAAATGAGCTATTGATAACGCCACTTATTATTGCAAAGAGTTAATTTTCTGCAATGTGTGCAATGTTTTACACTTTTGCCCTCTCTTTTTTTTGTGTGTATATATATATATATACAATAATGACACTGTATATTTTTAAATCACAATAGTGTTATCTACCCTTTTAATAACGTTTTTTATATATATTCAATGATTTTTTACCATATATTTAATGTTCAGCATCAGTTCTTGTATGGATGTTATTTAGTTAGTTTTGTCGTCTGAAATTTTCTTTCTAGTATATTTTTAGAATGAGCTCACAAGAACATTTCCTGGGAGTATTCAAGGAATATATTTGGTAACACTTTGCACCAGCAATAACTTAAAATTGACTTTATTTAGATTGCTGGATAGACATGATAGATCGATAAATAGAAATTTTTATTAAAGATTCATATTCATGATATATTGAAGCTTTACATTGTCTATTCTACTTTGTTTTTTTAAAAGCTTGTGAAAGCAATTTCACTAGCCACAAATGGATTAGATTCTGAATAACAAAAACTACATCAGAAATGGAATAATCTTTCTGTAAAAAATATTGTAAATCAAGCCTTAAATAGCAACAAATGCTTGTACTTTATCTTTAATGTAATCATTCACTCCTTTCTGAGCATTGCTGTTTTCCATTTCCACTTCCTTATTTCTAGTCTCATTGCTTTATCCCTTCTTCTATTCTCTCCAGCACAGCCTCCACTACTGTGCATTCCCTGATGAAATTTCATGAAAGATAATCTGTTAGGGAACGCAAATTTCAGTAACCACACCATGTCTTCACCTGTAATGAGAACAGGTATTTTCAAAGAAATATCAGAAGTCAGCAGGGGCAGACACACAGCCTGGATCCTGTTGCTGTGAGCAGTTAATCCTGTGACAGCCTCATACCTTATCTTCAGGAGAAGAAAACATATGCATTACATGAACCCCTTATAGGATTTTTAAGATTAATTTTAATATCTAAATGATCATTCAACATAGTAAAAGTAATTAGAGTTTGTTTATGTTTTTAAAAGTTTACAAAATGTGTCCCAGAAGACAGAATTAACTATGAGAACTTGAAATTTGTATGTCTCAACTTTAAGGTATTTAAATTTTAATCAAGATTAACATTTTACTAAAAAGATTTCATATTTATACAAGAAATAATACCAAAACATGAACTGTTAACAAAGTAGTAACTGCGTTTTTCCCAATGCATCACTAAGTCACTGAAGCCATTAAGATGTGTAGATTAAGTACAAAAGCTAAAGCATCTCTTAGTCTTCTACAATTATCTCACCATGTTTTTGTGCACCATCTACTTCATGTTTAAGAAGCACCCAACTGTAGTCTAAAAAAAAAATTGCAAATACTTTCATTCCAGAATTTTACTTATTCTCTAGAAGATCTCATTACCACAAGTTGATACAAAAATCCTCTTTCCATAGCTTATCCTTATCCTAAACTTTATACCCTATAACTGAAAAATTTCTGATAAAAGGTGTCATCATGTTAATAGTATTCTAAACACACACCTTAATTATCTTCCCTATTACTTATAGAATCAAGGAAAATTTAAAAGGCACTTTTTTTCAAGTAAGTGGACAGTAGGAAAACACACTCAATTTCACTATTCAGTTGTCACAGGTCACTCACTAGCACTGACCCCCTTCAGCTGCTTCTATTATTTCATTGTCAATATAAGATAATAAAGAATGGCAAAAAGTATGCCCCAAATACAAACTTTACACTACTATCATTCTTATGTGTGTATCATATTCATGTGAAGAGATGAAGGTTTAATTTACATTGATTTAAATAAATGAATCCTTGCTTCTCCTTATATTCTGAATGTCTTATTCTTCCTTCGTGAAAGGATATCTGTTTGTCCTTTTCCCTGAAATTAATTTTTTTCATGTATGGCCATCAATACTAGCCATTCTATTTGAATCCAACTATCTATATCTCAATCCATAGATATAGGCATTCTAATTAAATTCATGTCTACCATAGACAATTCAAACAGAACTTATAGTTCTTACCATTAAGTCCTAGATAGTGATTGCATAGAGAGCACCTCTCTGGATATTCTAGTCACATGTTTGCATATATTCATATTATTTCACTGCACAGAATTCTTGTCATCTTTCAAAAAAGGCCAAAATAAATTAGAGTTATAAAATTACTGATACAAGTCAGCTCGGTACTTCAATCATATCTAGTTTCTTTTACTTGTCTTTTAGCCTGGGGCCTTTCAAAAAAGACTTAAGAGTACAATTTTATTAACTCTGAACTTAAGGATGCAATACCCTTTGAATGCCAGAACAAGCATCATGTTCTTCTCTATCTAATTTCACTGGTGCTTTTATTTACAGTCATATCACTGGGCAGAACTGTGAATTCGGTCTTCCATTTATGTTTGAAGACCCATTTTTTATTAAAAGAATGAAAAAAAACCCACAAGTTTTTCACTTGGCCCTATAGTCAATATTTTCTCACCCATCTTATTTTGTGTTTTTGCAATCAATAATAGAAAGCCCCTGGGATGCACTGTGTATAAATAAAGCAATATAAATAGGTATTCATATAATAAAAAAGATTCCATTCCCCATACCATTCCATTCCCCATGTCTCTTCCTGGGTGGTGATTTTAGTCATTTTCTCTCTTGTTTATCTCCATAAGATTAGACATTGTGATAATAAGTTATAGATGCTATCGAGTTTCCTCTAAAAATATTTGTTGCTTATTTAAATAATACTTGATTTTCAGTATCTCTCTCTAAAGAGTTGCATTATTTATTTTCTTCTTCCACTTAACATTACAAATTTAAATACACAGAAATCTCAATCATGTGTTCCTTCATTTGCACAGTATTTCCTAATTGCCCATTATCTCTGATAGTGGTTGTATACCTCTGTCTTTTCCTCTGCATTTCCTGTATCAAGATTCAAACTGAAATTTTTGACAAGAACTTGTCAAGAATTTTCTACATACAGTTTTCTACATACAACTTCTATGTAGAAACATGAGAGATCTGCTAAAGCTAGGAGTCAAAGTTTACTGAGAGGGCAGCACTTACAGACATTTAGCATTGGTAAAATAAATAGCCACGATCCTCTAAGGGTGGGGAAAGGAAACAGAGCAAAGGAAAAAGAGATGGAGATAGATATAAGGAGACAGAACGTCAGGGACCAGGCAGACAGTAAACTGCCTTGAAAAGTTGACAACCACATAAACAAAGTGACACCACGTTTTGTTCATAAAACTGTCATTGAACTTTAAACTATGAACAACTTTTAGAATATCTCTAATTATCAGATTTCAATCCCTCATGAAAAGAAGAGTTTGGTCCTATTCTCAAATAATTTGAGAAGATCAGTGAACTAAATCTAGCTGTAGCAAAAAAAAAAATGTATATCTACTGTACCATTACAGATAAAATTTATTCAGTAACCTTATCTAATATTAGAAACTTCATAAAAGGAATGGCATATATTTGGGTGTTATAAGTATTTAAAATAATTCTTTTTCACTTTAACATGTGATGTTTGGCCTAACAATTTTTAAATATAAGAAATTAAAATGAAGAGTGAAATATAACCAATGGTCAAGACAAGGAACATTAAATAGACGCAGAAAAGAAATGATTCTGATATTAGTGCTCTTAGGCTTATAAATAAGGGTAAATTATCTTACAGGAAAAGACAGAAGTTATGTATGTGCATTTAAGGTTACTTAACAGAAAAAAATATGAAAAAGAGTAAAAAGAAAAGACTACCTAAAAAATATAGAATCAGAGATAAAGGCTTACAATATCTATAATAGGTAAATATCAGTAAATTTGAAGAAAAGACAAAAGAAGTTATAAAACGGAATTATAAAGTAGGAACACATACTGAGCTGTAGGACAAAATCAAGTAGTTTAACAGAAGTCTGATCAAAATTCTTAAAGAATGAGAAAGAAAAACATAAAGAACGAATGATGTTTAAGAATTTCCAAATGAAACAAGAAACTCAGTGAATTCTCAAATACTTAGTTCCATGGAGAAACTAAACTCTAAGGATGAAAAGCAATTTATTTATTGATTTTTAATTTTTTTAAATTATTATTTTTATTTGACAAATCATAATTATATTTTATTTGTAGACAGACAAGATGATATTTTGATATATATATACTAAAGACATAGTTCTTATTTTTTTATTTTTGTATTTTTTATTTATTCTAATTAGTCATACATGACAATAGAATGCATTTTGACATGTTGTACACAAATGGAGTACAACTTCTCATTCCTCTGGCTGTACATGGCACAGAGTCACTCCAGTAGTATAATCATACATGTATATAGGGTAATAATGTCTGTCTCATTCTACTGTCCTTCTCATCTCCACAGCCCCACCTGTCCCGTCCATCCCCTGTATACAAACCAAAGTTCCTTCATTCTTCCTTACCCTCCTACCCCACTATGGATCAGCATCTGCTTATCAGAGAAAACATTCAGCTTTTGGGTTGGGGGGACTTGCTTATTTCACTTAGCATGATATTCTCTAGTTCTATCAATTTACCTGCAAATGCCATAATGTCATTCTTTAAAGCTGAGTAATATCCCATTGTGTATATGTACCACATTTTCTTTATCCATTCATCTATTCAAGGGGATCTAGGCTGGTCCCATAGTTTAACTATTGTGAATTGAGCTGCATTGATGCAAATTTCTATAAACCACCACAGGAGATATACTTTTCATCAAAAACAACGGAGATCAGAGGAAGATAGAAACACCATTCTGAAGCAGATGCAAGAATATTGGCAATGAAGAATTGTTCTATGTCCAGCAAAAATTGTCCTCCCCAAATTAAGGCAATTAAAGGCTTTTTCTGATGAACACAAGGCATAAAGATTTTTATCCAGTATATTGGAACTTCAAGGTAAGTTTTCAAGATGAAATGATAAAAACATATGATAAAAAAGCTAAATTCTGAAGAAAGCTTGTAGAAATTAGAAGATATAAATATACAATAACATTAAAATTAAACGTATACAAATATTCATAATAGATGTTGATTGTTTAAACTAAAAGTAATAGATATACTGTGGAATTGACACTATATACAGATTTAAATTAACATTAAACCAAAAAAAAAAAAGAGTAAGGAAAACTTTTACAGTATGAAGTAATTGTTTTTCAACGTAGACAGGAATAAGGTAAAGATAGATATTGTAATCTCTAAACTAACCCACAAAATTAATAAGGCAAAGAGGTATAATGAAACATTAAGAAAAGAAAATTGAATAGAAAGTAATTGATTACTATAAACAAGGCATGATAGAAGGAAGAAATAAACAAGTGAGGTAAAAATCAGTGCTATTCACATGTATGAATATATAACAGTGAAGTCCATCTTCATGTATATCTACAAATCACCAACTGAGAAAACAATAAACAAGTAGAAGGAAGACCTTAGATTAGAGCTAAGGGAACTGGAAAATGGAGAAGGTGAGGAAAACAGGAAGTACTAAGGACTGAAATGGAGCAAATCATATTCCATGCATGTAGAAGGACATTGAAATGAAGCTTGCTATTATGTATAAATATATTGCACTACTAAAAACATTTAAAAGTTTATATAAAAATTTGGAATGATAAAAAATAAGAAAGCAAATGCTAATGTATTTGAATTAATCTCAGACATATCAATAATTACCATAAAATTAACACACAGAGATTGTCAGACTGGAAAAGAAAACAAGAATCCATTGTATGCTGTTTATAAGAAAATCCTTTTAAACATAAATACATATTTTTAAAAAAGGGATATAAATCTATACACCGCATTAAATATACATCTAAGAAACCCAGTACTCTTAAATGGTTGCCAAGTACCAAAAAAGTATTAAAGGTAATTTTATATTTATGCAATAGTTTATCAACTGACTACAACTGAAAAGAGTATATAAGGGGAATTTCTAATATATATTAACAAAAGAAAAAGAAACAAAATAAATAACATTGCCAAAGGAAAATGAGAGAAAAACAAATGGCAAATTAAAACTGACATCAGTAAAGGACAGAAAATATAAAAATGAAATGAAAAAAAAAGAAATAGTAAATGAACAAAGGCAGAGAATCAAGAATAAAAAATAATTTGAATACATTGATGAAATTGATAAACATAGTCATGAAATACTAAGTAATGTACTCAAGTAATATACTTGAGTAAGAATATAATCAAACATATACTCAAATAATACTTTCTTGAGTAACAACACTCAAAGTAAAAACAGAGAAACACAACTTACTATCAAGAATAACAAAGGAGACTTCACCCCAGAATCTAAACATGTTAATATAAAACAAGTTTATGATTTATTTTATGCTAGCAAAATTTAAAATTTGTATTAAAATAATCCTTTAAATGTCACAATGTACAATAAAAACAAAAGGAATTGAAAATCCAAAGACTCTAAATCTGTTGAATATAGTAAATATAATTTAAAAAATTTTTACACCTCCCTCTCCACACACAACAAACACACTCATTCCAGGCCCAGATACCTTCAACAGGAAATCCTTTCAATTATTTAATGAATAAATGATGTCAGTAGTACAAACTTAAAAAAATATAGAATAGACTCCACTTATTTTATGACGACTGAATAAATCTAATACAACCCTCCCCCAAACTCACTCCTATGAAGTGACTAATACACCTATAAACATAAAAATATTTGACATATTAGCAAATTGAATTCAGCAACAAATTAAAGAAACACAGTAATGCTTAATGAGCAAGTACATTCAACTTTATGAAAATTAAAACCTTATGGTAAAAAAAGTAATTAAGAGTGTAAAGGCCAAAACAGGAGGATACATTCTCAACACAGAGTTCTAACAAAATCTCTTACCCTCCAAAAATGTAGACCCCGGAACACGTGTGCCATTCTTCCGTGCACACTCTGATGGACAGGAGAGATCAGCCTGAGAGCATATATTTCCAGTAAAGCCTTGCCCAGCGGTTTTAATTTGAAAAAAAAAAAAAAATGTAGACATTCTATCTGGGAGCCATTGTGCATGCCTATAATCCTAGCAACTGGAGAAGCTGAGGCAGGATGGATGTAAGTTTAAAGCTTCAGTAAAAATAAAAAGGGCTGAGGATGTGGCTCAGTGGTAAAGTGCCCTTGGGTTCATTCTTCAGTACCAAAAACAAAACAAAAAAAACACCTCATTCTCGATATTTAAATCTCTTTGTTTCTGTGTCTTTCCTTTTTGGTATCTCAATAATAAAATTATCTATACAGAACTATGGGCAAAACATTTATCTATACATTTCACAAAAAAATACAAATGATCAATAAGCACATGAAAACATGACCAAAACTGTTTATTAAGAAAATTGACATGAACAACACAAGATAGCTTGACATAAACAACACAAGATAGTTCTCACAGGCAAAAATAACTGTGAGAACTGTAATTAGTTCATGTATAGGCAGATGGGGAGGTACCTAAAGGAGGTGGGTCACTGGGGTGTACCTGGAAGGATGCATCTTCTTTGAAGCCCCTTCCTCTTTCTCTCTGCTTTCTGACCCCACCATAAGCAAAGTAGCTTCTTTCAACTGGGCCCTTCCCCCAGGATGTGCTGCCTCATCTTGAGCCCACAGCAATGGAGTTGGCCTTCTATGGACTGAAACTCTGAGCCTCAATAAACATTTCCTCCACTAAGTTGCTCTTGTTAGATATTTTGGTAATAGCAATGCAAAAGCTTACTAAAATACCTGTGTATCCTCAAATTTTACATTAGCTCTCTATGTGAATTTTAAAAATATATTCTATATGGCACTCAGAAGACTTTTCAATCTAGATTTCTATCTTTCTTTAGGTATGAGTGACTATCTTCTTTTCCTCACCTTTATTTCTCCCTCTTCCTCTCTCTTAGTGTTGTTTTTCTGATGATTTTGTTCTCTTTAATTATCCCTGCCTGGAACTACTATAGTCAGATGTCTATAGCTGGTCCTTTTTCTCTTATGCTTTTTTCTACTGTGCGCTAGTGTTCTATGTTCTATGAGATATTTTCATCTATGAATTCTCACTAAACAAAATATTGTGATTTCCCATTTTATCCATAAAGGAGGTCAATGTTAGATTTTCTAAGTTCCTAGGTGAAGAGTTCTCTACTATCATTCTGCTTTGCTAATGAGTTTCCACCTAAACTGAAAAGATGACCGGAAACCTGAATGGAATTGGTATATTTATGTTGTGTGCTTCATTATAAAATTTGCTTTAATATTACAGTGTAGAGACTTGTCCATCAGCATACAGGCCAACAAAATCATCAGATTCAAGATTTAACAAAGGAGTTCAATTAATTTTGGCTTTCTTCCTATTTATTTATTTATTTATTTATTTTTCTTTCTTGTATATAAGTACCAGATTACTTACATCTCTTGGTGGAGAACTGAGAGAAAATTGGAGAATTTTTTTCTGGAAATAAACATTTAATGATTTCTCTTTTCATGCTCACAGCCCAGTTTGTAATCTGATTTTCATGAGGAAGATAAGCTTCAAACTATATTGTAGTCTCCTTTTGTTCACTAGCTGGATACTGTTTTCTCTGTTCTGTGTATGTGCAGATTTGTTTTCTAACTACTTCTTCACTTCTAGAAAATTGCCAACATACACTATGTTCATCCTCTCTGATTCACCATCACCATCATCTCAATGAAGAATGTTGAAAGAAATATATGGGCTTTGTCCGCAGTTTTCAAGAAAAAATTAAAAGGCTTTCCTACAGAATTTAACAAGCTGCATGACTTGACATAATCTTGAGGTTCATGGGACTGTAGTGATTTCACAACTATAAACAGAAAACAATTTTTCTATCTATTTAAATCACATCAAAATTTATTGGAATTTTGCTTTAGAAAGATTATTTCACTTCCCTAAGCCAATTTTTATATCTTCTAAAATATATACAAATCATAGTACTTCATAGAGAGGTCTTTAGTATTAGATTAAATGAAGCATGTAAAGAGATTTAGTATTCTGTTGGGTACTTACTAAGCTTTCAAAAAATTTTAAGCACAAATGTTATCACCCATTATTTTTTTCATCCCTTGCAAAGTGCTCTGGGATACAAGAAAATTTTAAATGTGCACTGCCTGTTCTATGATATCTTCACTCCAATTAATACATGTGCACCTTAGTTCATTAAAAAATCATATTGTTGTCTATCCTTCAGTCATCTGCTCTAACTTAAAGTCAACTATTCACCTTAAATATCGGCTCAATTTAGTTTGAATTAACTGATCATCTACTTTGTTATGATTTATCTCATTTGTCATTTCTGATATGTGGCTAAATTTCAAAAATTGAAGTATAGTATTAATGTGTAACTTGGAATTCTCCAAATACATCTTATTTGTCCTAAATGCACTTAAATTCCAGCTATGTAATGAGAATGCCTTCCTGTGCCATTTGGAACATAAAGTAATATTTTTTTTCAACATTAAATGATTCTCAATTGGCAGAAAATTTGTAGTGGAAAACATCTTCACACTACAATTTGGTTGATTCATTTGTTCCTGAGTATGACCTATAAGTTAATTCCTTGTTCCTTCTGTTCTCACAATAAAATCAAAAGGCAAACCTATTGCTAGTAACTATATCAAATGGAGAGAGTTAACTGAATGTTAGACAGCAAGTCCTAAATTAAATTCTGTGATTAAAATGGTTTTGCCTGAATGCCTTCAGCTTTTATAACCTAAACTTGATTTTCTTCTTATTTCAATAAGAATGTATCATTTCACATATTGTGATAGAATTGTTTTGGTGTGAAAACTGTTTTAATAATGTTAAATCACATAATGTAATATTCTAATAGCCATATTTTATTTATTTATTTTTATGTAGTGCTGAGGATCAAAACCAGTGCCTCACATGTGCTGGGCAAGTGCTCTACCACTGAGCCACAAACCCAGCCCCATATCCTCATATTTTAAAACATATTTTGTGTTGTTCTTGTTGGTTTGACTTTGTTTCCTGAATAGAGTAGCAGCCTATATTACAGTTCCAGGTAACTCATTGTAGTTGGGTTCTTCCTGGTTAAGGACATTCCCATATTAGTGATTCTTGTGTGAAGAATATATTCCATTCCTTAATGACAGTCACAGATTTGTGAGGTAGTTGATAAATGGTATCTGAGAAATCATGGTGTATGTACTATGTAAGAACAGAAGCTTTAAGAAGCATTATATTTCTACCAGTTTCCTTTACTTTTTCCCTCTATAAAGAGGATGACATGTTCCAAATAGGGTTGTTCTTTCAGCCTGGATTTTGATCAAAGAAAATCTGTGGAGCAGATTGAAGCAACCTGTAGAGGCTAACATATAAATGATGAGGACATAGATGTTTGTTGTTATAAAACCCTAAGACATCTGGATACCTTAGCAATTGGCTATGTCATCTTGAATTTTATTGTACACCTCTTACCATCAATGAAGATGACCATAGATTTGTATTTTAAATAAACAGTTATCATCATGATATTATATAATTTCTTAAATCATGTTCATATTTCAAGGTTATATGATAGCATTTCATGATAGCATTTCATGGTAAAATATTTTTACAGTTCAACAGTAGGGGTAAGACTAGTTTGTTAGTAACATATTTTATTTTTATTCTTCCCTGGGTTTTTCTATATTCCAAAGGAGTTTACATATGCTGGCAATTATATAACAACAAAATTTGAAAATGATCCTCTTTGTCTTTGCTACATTTCTTAATTTTTCCTAAACTAGTAACACTTCTTAAATATGTGTTAAGTCTTAGTAAAAACTTATCTAGAATGGTACTTTCTAAATTTAGTGTATCATTCTCATAAAAGTGCTACCTTTAAGTCATCTCATGGTGCTGAACGTCATCTTCTGATTAGCACCCTCCTAAGCAGCCCCTTCACACTTAACTTTACTTTCCGCTATTTCCTTCAACTTCTTCTCAATCTACAAAACTGTGGATAATCCCTATCTGAAGTTACCCCTCCCCAGTTCTTATATTGTGATGAGAGAAGGGAAATGATTTTACCAACTTTTATGTTGGATTAAAAACGTAAATACATGTGTTTAATTTGCCACATTTACTGGATTTCCTTTCATAAATTCTTATTCTTTGATTTCAAGACCCATATTAAATGGCACCTTCTCTATGTTAGATCCCTTGAAATTCCAAAGCAAAATAATTACTCCTTCCTCTGTGCTCTCCTGGCACTTTTTTCATCATGAAAATATGGCAATCATTACATTATATTTTAGCTTCATTTAGACATATTTACCCTGATTTATAAATTGTGTTTTACTTCATAACATCTTATTCATTATAGAACACCATCTGGTGTATGGTAAGTATTCAGTCAATTTTTGCTAAATTTAATGGGAATTCAAGAAGTTGGCATCCATCATACTCAGCCTTTCTAAATTATTAGGTATGAGTTGGCTCCAATCGATACTCAAATCTGTGTAGAATGGGTAAGAGAACTTTTGTCAAATTTCCAGGAGTTAGTTCTTCCATTTCATTGAATATTTGAATTAATATTTGAAGTCAGTTCTTCCCTGTGCTTGGATTTTTGAGTACACAAATGGAAAGCAGTTAGACTGCAAATTAGAAAAAGAAGAGGTAGATAACTTTACTTATTAAATTACAGTGGTCTTATTGTGGAGGCCTTACGGAATTGCAGGAGGGCAATTAGGAAGTGGAAACACTATCAATTGACTTGCACAGGGATGAAGATGGAGTGAGTAAATTAGTATAGGGAACAAGTCCATTGGTTTAACTAGAAAAAAAAGTATTATTACATACTACTATAGAACGAAGCTCAGTGGTAGAGTGCTTGCCTAACATGTGCAAAGCCTTGGGTTCAATACCCAGAACAGGAAGGAAGGAAGAGGGGCGAGGAGGAGAGAAAGAAGGAAAGAAAGATTGATTCTGTGAAAGAATTAGTATTATCAAGCAGTCATATGCTATCTAGTTCATTTTATTGTTCCTCTTTACTACACAGTTAGTCCCTACTATGATCCCATATTTTCTATAAAGCTTAGTTAAATATAGCTTATTTTTGAGAACTGAAAGAGAGTCTTAAGTACAAAACAATATCTTATGGAACTAAGGAAAGTTTCAGCATTCTGAGAAGATGGTTTAAAAATATAACAGTCTCTCAAAGCTGTTTATCAATAGGAACCAAACACCATGTTGGGGCAATGGGAAAAAGCAGTGAATAAGGCAGATTTGGTTCCAATTTACAATTTACCCTGAGAGATAGATATTAAATACATAGACTTAATATTTTTTTGAAATTTTAAAGATATTCTACTCATGAACCACTAAGCTATTATTATTGTGATTGCTGTGACTTTAGCAATGAAAGACAAAGGCAAGATGAATTGTGCCATACAAGTCATAAAATATATGATTGAATTTTAAAATAAGGAATCTTGCCAAACCCCTGTTACCACAGATTTATGTGCCACTTACAATAAATACCTATCAATAAAACTAATCATTTTACTTCCTTTTGAGACCTGCATTTATATTAACGTTATTCTCATGATGGTTATGGCAGACACCTGCTGACTTCACATTCTGAATTATCATCACCTCAGTGTGAGGACGTCACGGCTTAGGGAGCTAGTGAGTTACCACACTTATTACTGAGAAACAGCAGACATAAAATCTAGCATTTTGAATGAGTTAAAAGAGAAAAATTTAAAAGATATGACGAGATTAGGGTGAGGAATTTCCCATGAGGTGTAATACAGAGAGGAAGAGAGGAAGAGACAAAGAGAGGGAATTGTAAGGAAGACAAAACAATGAACAACATTAATACAACTAAAAAAGTGCCTTGGAATCTAAGGAAAGCATAGGAAATGAAAATGAAGGGGAAATAAAAGGTTTTTTTGTTGCTGTTTGCTTGCTTGTTTTGCTTTACTTTCTGTAAAAACTCCAAATTTGAATTTACTATAAAGTATTAGTTTACTATAAATGAGCTGACATCATATTTATGTCTTTTCCTCTGCCTCATGGACAGGCACACACACACACACACACAGTTTAATTGAATTACTCAGTGCTATGTTTTTAATGGTAAGCTCTGAAAATATATTTCTCTCTTCACCTATACATTTACCATTGTCTGATTCATCACCATGTTCAAACTTCATGTTCTTTCCAACTCAATTAAAATAAAAACAGTGAGAAGAAAATATGTAGCTCCATTAAATTACTCATTCAACACCTGTTATTCCACCATATGTAACAGAAACTAAAAATGGAGGTAATCAAGAGGGACAAAATGACTCAGGAGAGTACCTTTCACTTTCATGTCAGTAGTAAGAATCCAGCACAAGGCTGTGGTGACTAAATCTGCTCCCAACCGAGTGTTTCACAGAAGCATATAGGAAAATGTGGAAAGGTAGTTTCTCACAGTTTCAAAATTCTTGTTGACTGGTAAATTCCCATGGGAGTCACTGAAAGTGGTTAGTGATGTTGAATATACAGAGGAGTGACTAATAGTGCATGGAAATGGCCTTCCTTCAGGTTCTCTTCTGCCAGATGTGAAGGACTGTATTTCTGTGTTTTCAAAAATAATTGATATAGTGTCCCTAATATTATTTGAGATGATTAAAGATAGAAAATAATAACAACCTTGATTTGATCTTTACACAACATTCATGAATCTAATTATCACACTATGTCTCAAAATTTCTACAATTGAAATAATACTTTTAAAATGACAGGAAAATAAAACCAATACTTTTTATATGCTTTTTAAAAAGAAAAGGTGTTGGCCAGTGCATGCCTATAATCCCAACAGCTCAGGAGGCGGAGGTAGCAGTATTACAAGCTCAAAGCCAGCCTCAACAGCTTGGTGAGGCTCTAAGCAACTTAGCAAGACCTGTCTATAAATAAAATATATGTTTAAACAGGGGGCTAGGGATGTGGCTCAGTGGTTAAGTGCCCTTGGGTTCTATCCCCAGTAACAAAAAAGAAAAATTAAAAAAAGAAAAATAAAATATTTTAGGATAACTTTCAGATGTAGCTCACATAATGAGATTGACAGAAGTTTAATAAAGCATTTAGCTTCTATTTGAAAGTCAGGGCATGCCTGCATTCTGCATTTTTGAAATATATTTATAGATAAATGATATCTCATTACCTGAGATTAAACGTATAATTCAGAGTTCTTCCATCTATATTCATAGGTAAAAAGGGAAATCCACAAACTAGAATTTTTCTTTACTAAGAGTATGAAATAAGATCAAGATAAAGGATTTTTCCTAGTAGTATTTCTTAAAATTTTTGCCCTTATATATGACATATTTTGTTTCAATTATTTTCCAAAAAAAATTATTAGAGTTAGTCAAAATGGGGAAATATAATCTACTTGTGATTCAATAATGAGATGAAATCAACAATCTTTAGAGATCAAATACAATTCATTAAACAGAACAAAATCCAAATGTCCTCTGACAAGAGCAGTGGAGAGGAGAAGAAAAACATCCCACAAACCCCACTTCAAGATCTGTTTAGAATGCAAAAATAAGGGCAGTGTGACAGGAAAGAGAGGTAAAGGACATGGATTACTTTTATGGTAGAATGAAAATAGAGCTTGGTTTGCATTTGTTGGCTGTAATTACCTTAATTAATTAATGCTTGGGTAGTTCTTGTTTGTTTAAATGTGTTTACATAACCAGATGTCTTAACAACTTGGATTGTCAGGATAAGAAATGTGGTAACCACAGTAATAATAAGAGTTTTGATCTGGTGAATATGCGCAGTGCATATCAAAACACTTTTCTTTTTCAATCTGATCTTGTACTAAAGCTTCCGAGTTTCATTTCCCTTAATCCTTTCAAACACTACTGAATCTATAAGATTAAAAATTACAACATGTTGTTTTCTATGATTTTCCCTCTTCATTCTCATAGTTCATTAATAGTTTCACAATCTTGGTGGCCTAAGAGCCAGTCTTGTGATTGGTGATATCATACATATGTTATATATGGATTGGATTGGGAATATTTTGCCCCGCATATTCATCTCACTACCATCCTACAAATGATCTGGGGTGTTTCTCTAGAGTTCACCACCATAATTCAGAGAGATAAAATCTAAATGCATCATCTTAGACTTTATCTGTATAATTAACCTTGTAAGTTCTCACTATAATTAATACTGCACTGATCTGTTGCTCCACTCATTCTACGACTTTTGTTTGGATCTTGGAGCTCTAATTTTACATATCCCACTTGGAAGAGTCTTCCTTGTATGTGACTTCAGGATGAGTTCAAGTGTTCTTCCCCTGACTTTGATCATCCTGCACAGTATGTCCTCAAAGCGTGTTTGACAAATTATCCTAGTTAAAAGTATCTTTACCTCAGGATAGATATTAATTCTTCTCTAAAGATTCCAGACATATTAAATACAACTGTGGCAAGCAACAAGATTTTTTTAGCTTTTTTTCTGGCTCTTTCAATGAAAAACAGCAAGATACATAGAATTACGGGACTGAACCACCTTATATAGAATATTTCTTTTTCATTTTGCAAATGAGAAACCAAGACCCCACAGCAGGCATTTGATTATCCCTAAAACACAAACTCTGTAGTTTAAGAAACCAAAAGCCTTGTTCTTGCTTCTCACTGTACCCCAATTCATTCTAATCTGTGTTATTGTGCCATCTTTCCTTTTCATTTTCTTTCTTTTTCTTCCTTCCTTTCTTTTTTCTTTCTTTCTTTCTTTCTTTCTTTCTTTCTTTCTTTCTTTCTTTCTTTCTTTCTTTCTTTCCTTTTTTCTTTTTGGTAGGATTGAGGATTGTACTCAGGGCCTTGTGCTTGCTAGGTGAGTTCTCTACCACTGAATTGAGTTGTTTTTCAGACCTTTTCTAAAATTTTTATTTAGAAACACAGTCTTGCTTAGTTGCCTAAGCTGGCCTGGGCCTTGGAATCTTCCTGCCTCAGCCTCTTGAGTATCTTGCTTTACAGGTGTAAACCAGCATGCCTGTTATCTTAATAGGTTCTTACTACTGTTGTTGTTATATTAGTAGTAGTAGTAGTAGTAGTACTAATAGTAGTAGTAATAATAATAGTAGCAGGGATCGAAACCAGGGCCTTGGCATACTAGGCAAGCATTCTTCCAATGAGTTACATCCTTAGTCTATTTTAATTATTAATTATCAATCATACTGTCACATAATTTGCATATATAATGGTTAAATAAATCTTTACTATGACTGATCAATCTTCCCCTAAAATAAAATTGCTTGAGCAAAAACCTTAATGTAAAAATTAGATCATTATCTTAGGTTATATTTTGAAATGAAATTACAAAATAAAAATATGTTAACATTTTAACACTCTTGATAAATATTACCAACTTTCTTTCTAATACAAACTTTCTTTCAATATACTCACATAATATTACCATTATACCTTAATCAGTATTTTGAACTTTGCTCATTTTCATGAGGAAAAGATGTTGATTTAATAAACATAATGTGTGTTATTATTTTTAAGCTGTACTGAATAATATTGTAGTCACCAGTAACACATAACTATTTAAATTGAAATTTACTACAATCAAGAATTCAGTTCTTAAATATAAGAATCACACCTAAGGTGCTGAATAACCAACCACATGTGCCAGTGGCTATTGTTTTAGATAAGGCAGATACAGAACATTTCCTTACTCACAGATAGCTCTATTTATAATGTAGCTCTATAGTATTATAAACTCAAATTTAAAGAGTAGGAAGAATCTGGAGCTTAATTACAGGCCCATTCTCATACAAGAAATGGATAAGTCAGGATTAAATAATATCAACTAATTTTATATATTGTTATGTATGATTTTAGTGTGTCTCCCAGAGGTTCATATATTAAAACCTTAGTCCACAGTGTGGCAATGTTAAGGTGGTGGAAACATAAAAAGAAAAGATTTAGGAGAGATCATTAAATCATGAGGGTGGAGACCACCATCAAAAGAGATTAAAGTAGTGTTTTCAGAACCCTGGTTAGTTTTTTTTTTTTTTTTTAATCATTTTCTTTTTTTTTAAACAATCTTTATTTTATTTATTTATGTATGTATTTTGTATGTGGTGCTGAGGATCGAACCCAGTGCCTCACGCGTGTGAGGCAAGCGCTCTACCACTGAGCCATGACCCCAGATCCCCTGGTTAGTTCTTAAAAGCAAGCCTGATTCCAGAATCTGCCTGGCTTTTTGCCTCACCATATGATACCTTCTCTCTTTCTCTCTCTTTCTCTCTCTCTCTCTTTCTCTCTCTCTCACACACACACACACACACACACACACTCACACACACACACACACACCTTCTTCAGCCATGATGCCATCCACAATGCTGCAATGCTGCGATTGTAGCCAAGGGGATCCTCATCAGAGGTCAGATTGATGAAAATCCCAGTCTGTAATGTAAATAAACTTCTTTTCTTTAAAAAGCCTAAGATATTTTGTTATAGCAAAAGAAAATGGACCCAGGCATTATGTATCTTTGAATGATTTTTTTAAAATTGATAGTAAGGATAAACATTGACATTTTCAGTCATTTGTGTTTTGTGTGGTTTAAATGGTTTATTCACATGGAATAAATGTCAATTGAATAAGTAAATACTATTTTATATTTCTTTCATTAAATAAATAAAGTTTGTATTTTGTTCCTAAATTAAACCTATATTAACACAAACCAAATATTCTATCAGCATCAAACATAGTATTTCAAGAAACAGAATTTCCCCTTAGAGTTCCACTGAAAAAGATCTTGTGTTGACACGTTTTGTTGTTGTTGTTTGTTTTGTTTTGTTGTTTTAGTAAGTCTTTTTTTGTGACAAACCAGGAATTTCAAAAAATATTCTACTGCTACATAATGCCATATTTAATTGAATCAATAAAATACCACACCAATAACATCATTAATATGAGCATGTCTATTATTTTTTATTTCTAAGAAATACATTTATCCTAGTGATATGAAAACTCGGAGTCAATTATTTTTATTTTTGGAAAAATTCAAGTATTGGTTAATGACTAATATTTGTGAAATAATTATATACTATGTGCATATCAAGGGTAACTATTAAGAATTAGTCAAAAGATTGATAAAATTTGATATATTAACAGAGAGAGAGAGGATGGAAACACATACTCTCCTAAGTTTTTCAGGGCATTTTATATCATAATAGTGACAGTCAATCCAAACAGGCTTCTTGCAACTAATTTTTAAGATAATGTTTTTAAAAGGCACTATTTAAAAATACAAATTTCTACTGACTATTTTTGTATGATAGACCACATCTTTTTGGTGTCTTTCCCACATTTTAATTGGTTGTGCTTAGAGCTATATAACATGCTTGGCCAGAAAATTATGTGAGGAGTAATTTCTAAATGTCTTTATGTTATGAAAATGACACTTATCACCTTGTTTTTAAACATAAAAAAGTTCTTGAGGTCTAGCTACTCACTTCTTAACAAGTGGAAATGGAGTTTATGTTCCTGATTACAATGGAAAGCTCCCTTCTCCTGGCATGACACTTTTTTTGTATTCAATGCATTAGAATAGAATTTATGGAAATTTTTAAAGTTAGACATGCAGGACAAAATTGTAATAAATGTTGTTGATGATGTTTCCTTCAAGCAAAGCCATGTTGGACACTTGTATTTCTATAGCCTGTTAAAATCCATAGTATTGTCTGAATAGAAAAGCAGATACACAATAGTTGCTATCTTACTTTTTGTAAGCTATGTGGAAAACATTTTTTTGACTTGCAAGGTGATGCAGATTTAAGCAGGTGTGCTTCCATGTTGAAATCCTCCAGAGATTAACAACAACAAGAGCTGCCTTGAGGTGTTCTTGATTCCATCTCACCACTTTGCCATCTGGGTTGACATACGAGGATCAGTTCAGCAGATTTTGGAAATGATTATTATGGAGGTTATTCTTTTTAACAGATGATTTTTTGTTTTGCCACTCCTACATAAATGTAAAACAGAAAATATGTTCAAAGCAGAGACAACTATGGAGACTACATATTGAAAATTTCCTCTCCAGCAGATAAAACCACTGCAAAGTGAGCTTAACAGTGTCCAGTCATAGCATGAAGGGCATATTTTAAAAGGTGTTTGTATTAGTGTGATGTATAGTTCTCTTTGCCCCCCAAAATAAATTATGCACTTTGAAGATAAATGTAAATATAAGAACAAGCGGTAATGTTACTTGATAATTTAATTCTCCTTCATTGTGTCCTTGAAAATTCTTACAAAGCAGTACAATGTTTTAGAAAGATTTAATGCATAAAGTATCCAACCACTGCATTATTCTAGTAGCTTTACAAAATTAGACAAGCACCTAATAAACACCTTTTAAAACATTTTAAGTTCATGTTCTGTAGTAACATTTCCTTTTGTGTAGAAGGAATTATTTGTAAGATGAAGATGACTGTACTCTAAAATTCTCCTAGGGTGTGGATTTTATTGGTGAATGGTTTACACACTTCTTTATGGACAATTAATAACTGAACAATAATTAGAGTCTTCCTTTGGATTTAAACAGAATTTTCAAAGTAGAACTATATGATGATAGGTTTGATTTTATCCTTATATATATATAGATTTTGCATAATACCTTTTGAGACTTCTGAAATTTGACTTTGTTCATAGAACAAGTAATATGATATTTTAGAAGCATAGTAATAGAAAAAACTGAAATTTTATCACATGTTTACATAGGATTTGCATATGCTAGAACAGTTTTTGCATTATTCCTTTATTGAATATTATTCTCTGGCATTGGTTCTAGACTGGGAGCGATGTAGCCCTCCCTTCATGGGACATTTGAAAATATCTAGACAAATATTTACTTGTGACACCTAGAGTGTTGGCTACCACTGGGCTTTTCTGAGAAGTGCCCAGGGATTCTGCCAGCATCCTACAATAAGGGCATCCCTATCTCCAATGCAAACGCTTAAGCAGATTAAACAGTCAACATTACCAAGGTTGAAAAACCCTGCTCAAAAGGATGTACCAATATGTACAACATTCAAAATTTGACAAATAAATGATGTACAAGTAAATATTTAAAAAGCCTAGAATCTTGGGTTAATCTGTTTTGACTTATTTACACACATATTTACACTATACACATATATACATTTATAGACTATACCTATATGTGCATGTATATTTAAATGTGTGTGTGCATGTGTGCGTGTGTGTGTGTGTGTGTGTGTGTGTGTAAATAGTCCTATGTGTTAGCTGATGCTCAATTCTTTATGTGTGACTCTGTTTCCTCCTTTGGGATTACTGATTTCTCCCTCAGTTACTAAAATACTATCTATACTGTATTCTTAAACTTTCAACTAAGTAAATCACAATTTTAAGTTGGCATAACATTTCACCTCCTGGTCATCATGGTAAATATATAAGGTAATACTTTTCTATTAGAGGCTTATATTTAGAACAGCATTTCTGGATGTGCATTACATGTGTCTGGATTGTTGGTCTTCAAGCCCTAGGACAGATTTGCCTTTAAATTAGACGTATTTCATCTCCAAGATAATGTTATCTTCAAACATTTACTAAAATATAATTGTTACTTGACAACTCAATATAAGTTCATTTGATTAAATTGTGACTAAGAAACTGAGCTGTCATAATGGTGAAGAGTAAAGGGAATTATCTTTATTTTCCTGTAGATGCCAATTCTCATTCATCCCCGCATGGAAAACAAAACAAAACAAAACTCCATACCTCATCTCCTCTGTCTGGAAGAAAGCAAATAATATACCCTGAATGCTGGTCGGCTACTTGGACAAAATTTGTTAATTTATTTTCAATTTCTGTCTTAAATGTGATCACAAACACTCAGTGGTAGGTGGCATCTATGGATACTAAACAAAAATGTAATTCTTATTTATAGAATGCAAAGAGTATTACTTATTTTTCTTCACACTTATTATTAAAGAAATCAAGCCACGTTTAGTGGCACATGCCTATAATCCCAGAAGCTCAGGAGACTGAGACAGGAGGATCACAAATTCAAAGCCAGCCTCAGCAAAAGAGAGACACTAAGAAACTCAGTGAAATCCTGTCTCTAAAATACAAAATAGGGCTGGGTATGTGGCTCAGCATATGAGTGCCCTTGAGTCCTTAGTTCAATTCCCGGTACCCCCACACCCCCCAAAAAATCACACATGATTGAAAGTATAATAAAGAATAATTTATGGAGTATATTAGTTAGAGATGCTGATAGTTATATTGCAGAATGTGTGTGTGTGTTGTTAAATGGAAGACTATATAATGAGTTAGTTGTAATACCAAAGTAATCTATTTAAAGAGCTGGGAAGCCATCCCAATTGAATATAACTTATATTATGTGACAACTGCATGGAATACATTTACCTTATGCATTTGTTTTATCTTTAGTTTTTCATCATTAGTTTCAGATCATCTTTATAATTATTTCTATTATATTTAGAAAACGTTTCACCATATTAATCCAAGAAACTAGATTTTCTCCTACATAAAATTTTTAAATTGTGAATTATCTGAAAAAGAACAAATTTGCTTTGTTAAATACAAAACTTAAGTATTATACCAAGGATGAAAAGATTATAGTTTTATCCTTACAGAAACCAGTGTCATACATGCTAAAATTATGGGAGCAAAACTAATAGGAAAATACAGACATCAAAATAATGTGGCAAAACTCAATTATGATGTGGCTATCTTTAATTGTATCCTCTACAATATTTTCCTTAGGTTGACATTTCAATGAAGATAACAACTTTTAAAAAAATAAAGAGTAAAGAATTCTCAGAACTCATGCCCTTCAACACAAGCAACATTGAGAAAAGCATCAAAATGGCAGATAGTTTGGATAAGAATATTGGTAGAATTGTAGTTAAACAGATAGTGCTCTGAAATCTGGTATGTCAGGCAAAATTTCATGCATGGTTAAAGGCTTAGATGTGAAAACCTCATTGTATCTATGGAAAGGATTATTCATATGTTATGTTCAAAGGCTGAAAAGATCTGGTAGTCCTTTGAATGCTAATACTACTATAGATACAATAAGCAATATCTAGATACCAAACGATAATTTTTTAAAGTCTGTGAGTAAAAATAAATCAAGCTGCTTTTAGGAAAATGAATCATCTGATAGTATGAAAAATATTTGAAGGTGGATGTACTCAATTCTGGAGACAGGTAAAATATCTATTGCCATTATCAACAAATAACACTATATGAATTAGAACATTCAGCTATTAAAAGATTTCACTATAGATTATTAAAATGAAAATAATCTAAAACGTATAAAGTAAAATTTATATTTGTATGTATGAGTATATAAGTCAAATGTCTGTTAACAGTACAATTAATAATTAACAATTATTAATTGAAAGTAAAAAAAACAAAATTTATGTTAGAGAATTTTGAAACAAATTGCTAAATATCCTACACCTCAAAGATAAAATCTAATTAAAATTTAAGATATATCAGAAAGTCATGAAAAGATTGTTAAAAGTAATATAACTCAGAGTTAAATTTATTTTCAAAATGTCATCAAAACCAAAATAAATATGGAAGGAAGAGCATGTTATCCATTATAATAATTAAATAATAAACAAATATCAATCAAAATGTAAAAGAAATCAATAAAATTAACACATCAAATTAGGCATAATTTTAATACTGAAAGGATTTTAAAAATATATATTTTTTCAGAATATTTAGGAAAGAAGTCAAATCCTTGTGATCAAGAAAATTTTTAAATGGTATAGGAAAAGAGCAAATAAGACTGGGACTAAAGAAGAAAACTCAATAAGAGGTTTATAAATATAAAATAACCATGGGATTATATTACATACATTCTATAGCCAAAAGGAGAAATTTAAATAGACAATATCTATGAAGATTGTACCGTAACACACATTCTAACATTTAAACATACTTTTTGGTAAAATATTTTATACCAATCCAGATGAAAGAAATAGTTACTACTCAATTTAGTTTACTAATTTAGCACAATTTGTTTCTGATAAAGATAATATAAACAGAAAGCATTAGACAAATTTTAATGATCAGTATGGAAACAGGCATTCTTAAAAGTTTTAGAAAATCAATTCTAAATGTTCATTAAAAATGATAAAAATACAGAATATTATAGAAATGTAACAATGGTCCTTCTTTATAATTCATTCACTCATTAAGTTAAAGAAGAGATACAATGTGATTATGCCAAAAGTAGCTTAAAACAATAAAAAAAAGTTTAGATAAAAATTTAAAGAAGCGGGGCTGGGGTTATGGCTCAGTGGTAGCGTGCTCGCCTAGCATGCGTGAGGCACTGGGTTCGATCCTCAGCACCACATAAAAATAAAATAAAGATATTCTGTCCACCTACAACTAAAAAAAAAAAAAAAAATTTAAAGAAGCTAATAAATTTACTAAAAATTGAAAGGGCAGAAATTATTTTAAATGGAAAGATAATAAAGTCATTCCTACTAAAAAACAATAACAAAATTCACTTTTATTACAATTATTTAATACTAATAAATTCATAAGAGAAAAAGGAACATACATATTAATGTTGAAAATCATTGAACAAATACATTCCTATTAACTAAGTTACTTCTTAGAGCAACCAAACATGCTATTATAAAAAAGAAAAATTGATCACAAATCAGAGAATTTGTTGAGATGACATAATATAAGATAAATGTTAAAAATTATAATCTTTTTCAATAATACTTAACAGTATAATTAGAAATAATTATGTCATTCAGTGTGATACTGAGAAATATATAAGAACCAATTTAACAAGCAAAGACAAATAATAACTGTAAAATCTTAATGATGTGAAGTTAGATCTGGAGAAATTAAAGTGCATGACATATCTCTGGATTGCAACAATCTCAAAGTTAATATCTAAATTTGATAAAATTTTAATGGAATTTCCACATCAAGGATCATGAAGTCATATTGAATTTTATATGGACACATAAATTATGATAATAGCCAAAACCATTTTATAACAGTAACAAAAATAAAATGGAACGAAGGAGTTACCAGTTAGTAAAACACATTATAATGTTTCCTTAGTGAAATGAAACATTACCTTAGAAGGAGAAAATACATTGATGAAGTACAATGTGAAAACTATTTTTCAGTGTATATGAAAATCATATATAGCAACAAAGCCATTTCATTCCATTTGTAGAGAGATTGTTAATTTAATGACATTTGCTGGCATGATAATTAGCTATCTAGGAAGAAAATAAAGCCAGCTCTACTTTCACTGTATGGAAAAATATTTCCAAGAAAATTCAAAATTTAAATGTAATTGTTTCTCTTTATAACTCAACTTGTGTTATTCTGATTAATGAATATGATTGAAAATAAATTTTATTTTAAAATAGAATGAATTTTTGAGATCAAATGTATAATCTTAAGTATAAGATGCATTAAGTAAAATTGAATCAAAGACCCTATTATGCAAAATAATGCTAACCTAACTGTATGAAAATAAAATCTACTTGGAAAACAGAATGTCAAAAGAAAAAATAAATTGAACATATATATGACAAACTTGTAAAATCCATAATTAATATTGAATTTCTTAATATTATTGAGTAAAATGTTAAAAAGAACGGAAACCTAACTGTATGAAAATAAAATCTACTTGGAAAAACATATAGAATGTCAAAAGAAAAAATTAATTGAACTTATATATGACAAACTTGTAAAATCCATAATATTGAATTTCTTAATATTATTGAGATAAAAAGTAAGAAAAGAGAAAAGAACATAAATAGAATTTGAATATGTTCAATGTACTTTGGAGATAGACCAAAATTAAAGTATTTTCAACATCTCATTTCTAATTCATTATTAAAATACATCAATGATTGATGAATCCTTACGTTATTATGAATGTGAAAAATAAGATACTTATAAACTGTTGTCCCTAACATAAACCTATTTTTTAACTTTTTGGTAAAGCTATAGTATTATATCTTAAAATAAAAGGGCACAAACAGCTCTCTCATCATTATCAGATATGGGAATATATACCATAGCAAAAATATACCAGTATGTAGAAATCATAGTGAAATCACTTCTTATAGCCACTTATTATAGTCACTTTTGTTATAGCCACGCTAGTAAAAAAAAAAAAAAAATCACTTTTTCTGATAGAGAATAGTCAGAACCATCTGAATGCTTACCAGTTAGAAAATAATAGAAATTTGTATCTTGGAATGGATGTTGCTACAATGAAAGAGGTAAGTTCAATCTATAATATTTTACTTTAAGGGATGCCTCAGGTCATTTTTTATTGCTGTAACACAGTACTGAAGACTGGCTAATGTATCAAGTATAAAGGTTAATTTTTTTATCACAATACTGGAGGCTATAAAGTCTAATATAAGGTTCTAATATTTAAAAACCTTATGGAGAAAACTGGAAGAGCAAGTAGGTATATGTGAAAGTGGCAAAATAAGAGTGGTAGCTTCACTTTACAACTCTCTTTCATGGTAATGAATATAGTTCTTTGAGAGAGATCTCTTAGAAGAACAACATCCATTATTCCTTTAGGTCCTGACCCATGACTGAAACACCTCCCTTTCCATTCCATATTTTAGTCAGCCTTTTTGCCACTGTGGCCAAAACATTGGAAAAGAACAATTTAAAGGGAGGAAAAGTTTATTTGGGGCTCATACTTTCAGGGTTCTCATGCCATAGATGGCCAGCCACATAGCTCTGAACCCAAGGTAAGACAAAGCATTATGACAGAAAGTCTAGGCAGAGAAGAACAGCTCAGAACATTGCAACAAGAAACCCAGAGAGAGCCCTTCTCATCAGGGACAAAATACAAAACCCAAAGGTATGATTTTAGTGACCTATCTTGTGCAGCCATACCCTACCTGCTTTCTGTTACCACTGAGTTAATTCCTATCTGGGGATTAATCCACTGATTGAGTTACAAATATCATTATCTGATGCTCTTACCTCTAAATCTTCTTGCATTTTCCCACACACGAGTTTTGGGTGACACTTCATATCTAAACCATAACACCCCATCTCCTAACAGTGCTGCACTGTGAATAAAACCTCAACATGAATTTTGATGGCATTTCAGAGATATCTTAATGTGTTTATAATTGATAAAAATATTCATTCAAGGAATGTGCATATATTTTTATTTAAAAAATAATCCATATGTGTGTGTTTTAAATATATTTATTTATATATTTAATGAATACAAAATATTATTCATCTCTTTATATCAAGCCAAAAATATTGGTCCCTTAAGGGAAAATAGATAAGTGAAAAATAACAATTAAAAAATAATAAGCCAGGCATGGTGACGCATACCTGTAATCACAACAGCTCAGGAGGCTGAGACAGAAGGATCAAGAGTTCAAAGCCAGCCTCAGCAATGGCAAGGTGCTAAGCAACTCAGTGAGACTCTGTCTCTAAATAAAATACAAAATAGGGCTGGGGATGTGGCTCAGTGGTTGAGTGCCCCTGAGTCCAATCCCCAGTACCAAAAATAAATAAATAAGAAGAAGAAGAAGAAGAAGGAATCTGTAGAAAAAATTAGAAAAGTTTAAAAGATTAAAAGATGAAAATGTAATGTTATACAATTTCTAATCATATTTTATGTGTTTTTATTAATAGATTCATGAAAGTACTGGCCAATCATTAGCAGTAATTTTTTTCTAGGTGAGGAAAATTTTCTTCCATAGAATTCCCCTATTGTTGATATTGTCAAAATAGTTATCAAATATATCAAAAATGTATTTGTTATATATGTGTGTGCATATACATGTATGTGTCCAATAATATAATAGGAAATAAAATAAAAGTATATTAATATACTTTATTGGGGTTTTTTAAAAAATGGATGATGGAAATAGGTAGAAGAGGAGGTAGGTTACCTAGGCACTGTGCCACATGACTGTAATCTCAGCAACTAGGGAGATGGAGACACAAGGATCATAATTGCAAACCCAGATTCAGCAATTTAGCCAGGCCCTAAGCAATTTAGCAAGACTCTCTCTGAAAATTGAAAAATTCAAAAAAAAAAAAATTTAAAGGAAGAGGGGAGTGCTAGAGATGTGGCTCAGTGCTTAATAACTCCTCCAGGTTCAATCCTTGTAATAAATAAATAAATAAATAAATAAATAAATAAATAGAAAGAAAGAAAGAGATAGGTGGAAGCAGCAGCTAAAGGAGATTTTCATGGGCAAGTATTAAGGACATTGCTTTCTCAAAGTCAGGTTTAAATGCTGAAGAGAAAGTAAAACACATTTTTTTTTTCAGAAAGAAAGGAAAGTAGAAAAGTGTGATTCTAAAGATTTAATGTACATTAGAGTTACCCGGAGGATTTATTAAAACAAATAGCTTGGCCCTGGTCCCTCCTCCAATTTCTGATCAGGAGGTATGGGAGGTGGCTTATGTGTATCTCTAATAATAGCTTTCAGTCTTGACTGCACATCAAAACCATTGGGGAAAATTTTAAGAATACTGATAACTGAACATTATGCTAAATTATTCTCTATAGGTAAACTAGAGTTGGGATGTTTTTCAGTCTTCACATGTCATTTTAACACACATCCAAAGTTCAGCAATTGTAAGAAGGACTCAAGTAAAATGATATTGGTTGTTCAATAAATGAATATATGAAGGTGTTTGCTGAGGGAAAAGAGCTTTGAAGTGATATCAAAGTTGTCTAATAATTTCAACATGACCTAAGAATCCTGAAAACTAATTTAATCTAGGGTTGGGACAATTCTTCAAAATAACTAAATTCCTATAAAACTTTGAGACTGATGAAAATATTCTATTTGTGGTATCCAATGCAATAGGCATGGTCCATGTGTAGCTCTTCAGCACTTGAAATGTGGGCATGTATGTGACAGCTGAATTTCTTTCTTTCTTTTCTTTTAATTTATTTAAATGTAAATAACCACATGTAACTAGTGACTATATATTTGGCAAGAAAGCTTTAGAATTTCCACAAAATAATTTAACCACAAACCGTCTTTAAAAGGAATAACTGAAAAAAAAAAACAACAAAAACAGAGAATACTTATTAATCTGATATACCTTGGTTTAGACAGAAGATATTTTAACTGCAGGTTAATGTCCAGAAAGAAGTTCATTTGGATCTGAATTATTATTTTTTGGTTTAGACATGCCTATATAGTACAGTTGTTGCTCCTTTCTTTTTCCTATATTGACGGTTTTCCTCAATCTGAAATCAATTCAGCATTCTCTTTGTGTGTTTACTTTTCCTATGTCATTTCTAACTCAGTTCTTTTCTCTTAACAAAAGGGAATTGTGCATCCTTTCGGTGCCAGTGATGAGAATCAATCAGAGCCAAGTTCCATTTCTTTAGATGTAAATTGAATACCCGAGAAATGCCACGTCAAGCACAGAGAGCAAGTTTTCTTTAAAGGGTAGAACAGAGAGACACTTCTCTGCGGAGAAGGGGTCCTAGAGCTGGGTATCCAAAGCAATGGGAGTGTCTTGCCTCTTTTCTACATTTTAGATTTCATTTGTTCTTATGGCCTGTCTTCCTTCATCCTTCATATGTGATTAGTGAACATAAGGTGGGCCAAAAGGTGAGGTGATTCTGGGCAGGAAGGGAGCAGCTAAGGAGGCATTAATTAATAACTCCTACAACTCCCTGCAGGGATGAATAATTCTCTGGAGGGAGGTCACCTTGGCAAAATGTTGGATGGGAAAGGAGAGGGCTCTGGAGAGATCAGCATTTTATTTCCTTTCCTTTCCAGTAGCCCCCATCTTCCTGATCAAATCCAATTATTTATTACCTACACAGTCTTTTCCCAAAGCCTCACTTTTCTTACACAGTATACAGCTAGATGATTGAGATGTCATCTCCAGATTTTTTTCCTCCAGCTAAAATTAGAGTACACATTCCTTAATCCATTCAACTCAACATTATGAAATAAATAAATTTCTAGGTAATGTTTTCTGCCTAAACTTGACCAAGCATCTTCATAATTTAGAATAATGGCTTAATTTCTGGAAATAGAGAAATATTTAGGTCCATTCTTCTTTACAGTCAGTATAGCTGTAGAGATACAACTCACATCTCTAGAATTATAGAACTTAGTATTCAAATTTAATTTTTATTTATTTATTCATTTGTTCTATTTAGGTTTACATGATAGCAGAGTGCAATTTGATTCATTGTACACAGATGGAGGATAACATTTAATTTCTCTGGTTGTATGTGATATAGAATCACAACATACATGCAGTTATACATAAAGCTAGGACTATGATATCCATTATATTCCACCACTTTTACTGTCTCCATGCCCCCTCCCCCCTTACACCCCTGCGAACAGAGTTCCTCCATTGTTCCTTTGTCCTCCTCTCTATTATGGATCAGCATCCACTTATCAATGAGTACATTCGACATTTGGTTTTCTGAGATTGGTTTACTTCACTTAGCATGATATTCTCCAACTCCATCCATTTACCTGCAAATGCCATAATTTTATTCTCTATTATTGCTGAGTAGTATTCCATTGTGTATAAATGCCACAGTTTCTTTATCCATTCATCTGTCGAAGGGCATCTAGGTTGGTTCCACAATTTAGCAATTGTGAATTGAGCTGCTATAAACATTGAAGTGGCTGCAGCACTGTAGTATGCTGTTTTTGAGTTTTCTGGGTATAGACCCAGGAGTGGGATAGCTGGGTCAAATGGTGGTTCCATTTCAAGTTTTCTAAAAAATCTCCATACTGCTTTCCAGATTGGTTGTACCAATTTGCAGTTCCACCAGCAATGTATGAGCATGCCTTTTCCCCCACAACCTTGCCAACACTTATTGTTGTTTGTATTCTTGATAATTGCCATTCTGACTGGTGTGAGATAAAATCTTAGGGTAGTTTTGATTTGCATTTCTCTGATTGCTAGAAATGTTGAACGTTTTTTCATATGTCTGCTGATCGATTGTACTGGGAATCAGACAAGAAACTCAATGCCTAATAGAAGAAAAAATAGGCCCAAATCTTCATTATGTTGCATTAGGACCTTACTTCCTTAACAAGACTCCTGTAGCACAAGGATTAAAATCAAGAATCAACAAATGGGATGGATTCAAACTAAAAAGCTTTTTCTCAGCAAAAGAAACAATCAATGAAGTGAACAGAGAGCCAACATTCTGGAAACAAATCTTTGCCACACGTATATTTGATAGAGCACTAATCTACAAGATATATAAAGAACTCAAAAAACTTAACACCAAAAAAACAAACAACCCAATCAATAAATGGGCCAAGGAGCTGAACAGAAACTTCACAGAAGAAGATATACAATCCAGCCAATTTAATTTTTGAAAAGTATTTCCAATGTATCAAAAAAATTTGAAGGCATATGATAGCACAATGTTCAACTCTCCTCTCTATGTTTCATACAACTGAACTCCACAAATATGAGTTTTATGGCTATCACCTTTGAGATTTAAATATTTAATATTCACATTGTTACAGAAAATATGGAAAAATACAGAAAATTATGGTACTAGAAAGAGACAAACAGCACTTAGAGAGTGGGCTCGGTGGGAGTCCTCTTTAAAACTTAGCCCAGCCCTTTGTTCTCAGTATCTTTTATACAGTACAGACTCCTGGGGTTTCAAGACTTTCTCATGCAAGTAACCTTGATTTTTCCCTCTTTCTTCAGGCAGCTCTGGTTCCTGCCATAGCTGCTAAGCGGGCATGATTACAGAAACTAACGGGTTGAAGTTATAAACAGAGATAAAAAGAAACATCTTAGGAAAGAGTTGCTGCTTCAACATGTCCATACATGCAATAATTTATCTGCCCGTTGCACTTAACACTTACCAGTTTTAATGGGTATACCTAAGATATCTGTGAAAGGCCATGTATGGAAGGCTTGTTTGTTATCCTGTGGCTCAGTTAAGAGGTGGTGAAATCTTTGGAAGGTGGGGCCCGATTGGTGGAGGTGGGTTACTGAGAGCATGTCCTTAAAGGGTATATATTGTCTCCAGGCTATTTTTTTTTTCTATTTCCTGGCTGCTTTGTAGTGAATGGCTTCCTTGGACATGGGCTCCCATACCCATGATGTTCTGCTTCACTTAAGGCCCAAAGCAACAGAACCAGCCAATGATGGGCTGAACTATCTGAAACTATGATCCAGAACAAACCTTGCCTTATTTGTTTTTCATCTAAAACAGCAGTGTATATTGAATATTTCTATTTAGAAATACATTTTTAAACATATTTTGAATTTATAAACTAATTTGACAATAATTTCACCATACTATTGTCTGCTTCTGCTTTTTTTAAATTTTTATTTTTTAGTTGTTAATGGACCCTTATTTTATTTATTTATTTACATGTGATGACGAGAATCGAACCCAGTATCTTACACATGCTAGGCAGGCACTCTACCACTGAGCTACAACTGCTTCTATGGGCTTGTTTGGTTTATAATATCAAAGAAGTAGAATCTTGAAATATTTAACCATATGCAACTTATTTATTCCATTTAGCCTAATGTCTTCAATGTTCATACATTTTTCAACGGATGAGAGGATTGTCCTCTTTTATGGGTAAATAATATTCCATTGCAAGCATGCAACACATTTTCTGTATCCCTTTGTGTATTAGTAGATGTTTAGTTTTGTTTTACATCTTTGATATTGTGAATAGTAGTGCAAGCATGGAAATAAAAATATCTCTTAGAGTCACAATTTCAATTCTTTTATATAAGAATTGAGTTTGCTGTATTACACAGTAATTTAATTTTTTGATGAAACTTTATACTATTTTCCATAACATTCACCCCAATTTATAATCCTGTCAATAGTACACAAGGATTTGAATTTCTCCACATCCTTGTCAACATATGTTATTTTCTGGGTTTTTGCTTTTTGTTTTTTACTAGAGGTCATACCAACATTTGTGAAATGATATTTCCCTGTGGTTTGATTTACAATTTCTTGAAAAGTTAGTATAAGCACCTTATCATGTACCTGTTGATCACTTTTAATTCTTCTTTGTAGACATTCCAAAATTTTTGCCCATTTTGAAATTAAATTGTTTGTGAGAATTTTTTGTTGATTGTTGCTCTTAAGTTGTAAGAATTCCTTTTTTGTTTTGAATACTAAGCTCATAAAATACATGATTTGCAAGTATTTCTCCATAGGTTCATTTTCACATTTATTATAAACCATTGAGCCATGACTTAAAATTTCTATTTCAGGATTAGAGGGGAAAAAAGAAAAAAACTCTGGGAATCCTTTGCCTCACAGATCCTCAAAATATAACATCAAAATTACACCTTTCTACATGTACTAAGTCCACACAGTTAAGTCTTAAAAAAACACAACATATGAACTTTGAATTTATGGAATTACTAATTAAAATCAACACACATCTCACTTCTTTAAAAAAAGCAGTGTTGACTCTTGAAACAGGAATTTAACAGTATTCCAAGTCTTTAAGTACTCCAGTAATTGATTTCTCTGAGAAACATAATGCTCTTCATGAGAAATTTTTTTTAAAAATCCCAGTAAAACAAATAACCCCTACATAAGCTGGGCTTCACCTGACCAGTAGTGTAACAGAATACAAGACAGGTCAAAGTGATCATCCTTGCCTTGTTCCTGATCATAGTATAAAATGTGTTCAGTTTTTCTCTGGTGAGAATGTTAGCTGAGGTATTCTTATATGTGATCTTTGCTATGTTGAAGTAATGTCTTATATTCCTAGTTTGTTGAGTAAATTTATCATAAAATAGTGTTGAATTCTGTCGGATGCTTTTCTTACTTTAATTAGAAAATCATGAGATCCTTATTTTTCCTTCTGGTATTGTGGTATATCTCATTGACTGAATTGTATATGTAAAATATCTTTATATCCAGGGATAAATTCTACTTGGTTATGGTACATTATTATTTTTTCTTTTATTGTGGTACTGAGAATAAAACCCAGAATATGATTCTTAAATATGCTTTTAAATTGATTTTGCTAGTGTTTCTGCCCGCCCCCCCCCCAAGGATTTCTGCATGAATGTTCATCAACAATATTGTATATTTGCCTGTTCTTTTCTTATAGCTTCTTTGGGTTTTTTTTTTGTTTTTTTTTTTGGCTTACATGTTAATAGTGCAATTTGATTCATTGTACATAGATAGAGGATATCAATTCTCTAGTTGTAAGTTGTATAGAATCACAACATATATGCAGTCATACATAAAGTTAGGGTTATTATGACCAGCATATTCCACCACCTTTGCTGTCCCCATGCCCCTCCCCCCTTACACCCCTGCGAACAGAGATCCACCATTGTTCCCATGTCCTTCCCCACGTTATGGATCAGCATTCACTTATCAACGAGTACATTCGGCATTTGGTTTTCTGAGATTGGCTTACTTCACTTAGCATGATATTCTTCAACTCCATCCATTTACCTGCAAATGCCAAAATTTTATTTTCTCTTATTGCTGAGTAATATTCCATTGTGTATAAATGCCACAGTTTCTTTATCCATTCATCTGTCGAAGGGCATCTAGGTTGGTTCCACAGTTTAGCTATTGTGAATTGAGCTGCTATAAACATTGAGGTGGCTGCAGCACTGTAGTATGCTGTTTTTGAGTTTTCTGGGTATAGACCTAGGAGTGGGATAGCAGGCTCAAATGGTGGTTCCATTCCAAGTTTTCTAAGGAATCTCCATACTGCTTTCCAGATTGGTTGTACCAATTTGCAGTTCCACCAGCAATGGATGAGCATGCCTTTTCCCCCCGCAACCTCGCCAACACTTATTGTTGTTTGTATTCTTGATAATTGCCATTCTGACTGGTGTGAGATAAAATCTTAGGGTAGTTTTGATTTGCATTTTTCTGGTTGCTAAAGATGTTGAACATTTTTTCATACGTCTGTTGATGGATTGTATACCTTCTTCTGTGAAGTTTGTGTTCAGCTCTTTGGCCCATTTATTGATTGGGTTGTTAGTTTTTTTGGTGTTAAGTTTTTTGAGTTCTTTATATATCCTGGAGATGAGTGCTCTATCAGATGTGTGTGTGGCAAAGATTTGTTCCCAGAATGTCTACTCTCTGTTCACTTCATTAATTATTTCTTTTGCTGAGAAGAAGCTTTTTAGTTTGAATCCATCCCATTTGTTGATTCTTGATTTTACTTCCTGTGCTATAGGAGTCTTCTTAAGGAAGTATGGTCCTCATCTGACATGATGAAGATTTGGGCCTATTTTTTCTTCTATTAGGAGTTGGGTGTCTGGTCTGATTCCCAGGTCCTTGATCCATTTTGAGTTGGATTTTGTGCTTGGTGAGAGATAGGGGTTTAGTTTCATTTTGCTGCATATGGATTTCCAGTTTTCCCAGCACCATTTGTTGAAGAGGCTGTCTTTTCTCCAGTGTATGTTTTTGGCTCCTTTATCTAGTATAAGGTAACTATATATAAGTGGGTTCATCTCTGTGTCTTCTATTCTATACCATTGATCTACATGTCTATTTTGGTGCCAGTACCATGCCGTTTTTGTTACTATAGCTTTGTAGTATAATCTGAGGTTAGGTATTGTGATGCTTCCTGCTTCACTCTTCATGCTAAGGATTTCTTTCGCTATTCTGGGTCTCTTATTCTTCCAAATGAATTTCATGATTGCCTTTTCTATTGGTTTTTGTATTAGGGTAACACTGGCCTTATAAAATGAGTTTGAGAGTGTTCTCTTCATTTCAAATTTTTTGGAGGAGATTGAGACTGAATAGTACTAATTCTTTTTTAAATGTATGGTAAAATTTTCCTGTTAACTGATCTGTTCCTGGACTTTTTGTTATGGAGAGATTTTTGATTCCTTATTCCATCTTCCTATTTGTTATTGATCTGTTCAGAAGTTTTTTTTCTGGAATGTCCCCCAAAATCTCACATGGTAAAGTCTTGGTCCCCACTAGAGATGGGACTTCCAGGAAATGATTGGGTTGTGAAGGCTCTAAACTCATCAGTGGATTAATTCATTTGAAGGATCAGTAATTTGAATGGACTGCTGGAGGTAACAGAAACTATAAGCAGGTGGGGCATTGCTGGAGGAAGCTGGTCACTTTGGACCTACCCTTGAGAAATATAACTTGTCTCTCTCTCCCTCTCTCTCTCCCCCTCCTTCCTGACTCCTCTGAGCTAAGCACTTTTCTCCCACCCAACCCTTCCCTTCCACCATGATGTATGATATTCTGCCACACCTCAGGCCCAGAGCAATGGAGTCACTTGATCATGGACAGAAGCTTTCAAAATCATGAAACAAAATAAGTCTTTCCTCTTCCATCAAGGATCCTGGAAACTCAATGAAATAATGACATAAAATTTATAGTTTCAAAAATAAAGTTAATTTACTACAATTTGACCTTTAATATATATCATTATATCTAGAGTTAGGTTAGTAATTTAAGAATTACAACAGCTTTATGTTAACTAGAAGAAATTTGAATTTTTGATTGATATAGATTTCTTGAAAAAAATCAAATTGTACCTACATAAAAATCCTAATTAAGTGTATGTCTTTGGTAGATAATAGGATTTGAGTTATTAATTGAGGTACTTTCTCTAACTTTTTCAAATTTACATTAGCAGTTCTCTTTAAAAGTGCATGTAATTTATAGTATACACAAAAAATAAGTTTTTAATACAAATACATTGAAAAATACTTGTTTCGATTTCATTCTCAATTAATCCTTCCAACCAAAATTTTATGCTATAGAACAGAGATTGTCTTATCATATTTTATCTGATCATTGCTATCCCTCCCATATAACTGTTGGAATGTGAGTTTTCTTTTTCAGGTTATAATGAATATTTTAAAAATAAATAATTTGATCAGTGTGTGATAAAAGTAACTGAAAAACTATAACCTTTTTTTTCAAAATTAGTATAAAACTAACCTGGACTAAGTTATGAGTTTAAAATGACACATGGCCAATAGTCACTGATGATATTTTTAAAATACACTCACAATTGCTTAAGACTAAAATGATAATCTATGATATTCATAACCTTGATGAAGGTTTTGCTAACTATAGTGACTTAGTCTAGGACAGATCATGTTTGGTATAGCTATATACATCAATTTTTCTATTTATTATCCCCCAAATTAATCTTTAAGCTTAATTTTTGTGTGACTTGCTTTGTTTTGATCTACTTGTTTGATCTTTATGAATGAAAGGAAATATACTCTTCTGCTCCAGCAGTAGGGCCTTGCTCTTAAGATGAACATTCTATTTTACCTTTCCACACATCAATCCAGACTTCTTAGCTCCTTGTATTGTTTTCTTATTTTTCTTAGAATTATATATTTCACCCTATTAATACACTATATCTCAGCACACAATATATACTTTCTAGCTTCATATAAAATAAGCTCTTCTGCCATAAATTTTGGTTTTTTTGATTTTTGAATTTATACCACATATATTTTTCTAATGCTATGAGAAAAAAATGCTCTTAAACAGTATTTCCAAAACACTCTCAAACTGGAAGATGTCATTAGAAGTTGTGTGCAGAAAATACAAAAGGAGCACATGAGTGTACAAGTTTGTAAAAACTTGAGAATTTTCTCATCTCATTGTGGTTTTGGGAAAATCTTCAGTCTAACATGCTAATATTTAGCATGAATATTTATTAAACACTAGAGGAGAGAAAGCCAGTACTACCTATCTAACATAGAGTATGTAGCTAAAATATCCTAAAACTGTGGTTAATACCCCTAATACCTGTTTTTATAAATACAGTTTTAATTGAGAACATTCTTTTTTGTTTTCAGATTGTACTTATTAGCATATTGTCATCAATAAATTTCAGATCTGTATAGTATCATATATGGCATCCACATTCTTTTCATTTTTTATAAGTAAAGATCTGATGTTTAAGGGAAGCACATGACTAGTTCAAGATCACACCAGTTAAAGTGCAAAAGCCAGAAATAATCCATAGTCATTTTCATTTTGTTATTATATCCATTACTTTCATTTCTTACCACCATCAGAGGGACACAGGATCGTTATGTTTGGTCCAATGCTCTGGGTTGATGCTGACATGTGTCACTTTCAGGGAAATTAAAGAAAAGCTTTTATTGTCTTTTGTCCAGTGGTTGTGACCAGGGAGATCATGTTTCAGGTAGAACATTGGGAGCCTCTACAGTGCTAGGGTTCTGACTATCTCCATGTAGTGGCAACTTAGATGACTAATTTTGGGCACATGGCATGATCCTATATCAAAACTTGCCTATCAGTTATAACTAATATACTATCCTTAAAATACTTAGGAATTCTAGATTGATAAAAAATTTCAAACATGAGATTATCTCTAAAATTTTAAATTAAAATAGTTCATAATATTAGAATTCACTATAGCACATTATTCTATATAAGGCATGCTGTCTTTGGCCTTATGAAATTTTAATGTATATAATATTATTGTGGTTTATTGTAGGTATCTTCTAATGAAATGTCTTTTAAGATGGGGAGAATTTACATAGAATATATTAAATATACCTTATTCATGAAACATTCTATATATCAGGAAATAAAAGGACACTTTTTAGTTTTACATCATGTTCTTTATATGCAACCAAATGCTTAAAAATCCAATTCCATTGTAGCAACTACACAGCACAAGAATTGTGAACCATTGGCACATTCTGTCAGAAAATCACATATTATAAACCATTACAGTTTAAATTGCTTTTGAAATTTGTATATATCTTTAATTTGTCTTACATTTTTTTATTTGATGCTATTTACATCTAACAATTTGAATTTTGTCCATTTATCACATGTGCTATGATTATTGTGTGTGCTTTGCCTGATCTTAGGTCGATACCACTGGTTACTGGTGATGAGTTCTGTTCCTCTACATGTTGAAGTTTGAACATTAGAGAAGCACACTAAGGCAAGTATATAAAGCAGGGTTTATTTAAAAAGGGGTACCATAGATTTCTTCTGGGAGGGAGAAGGGAGCCATAGCTGGTATCCTGGTATCCCAAGAAGTACCCGAGTTTTGCCTTTTTATATATCTTAGGCTTCCTTTGCTCTTCTGCTCTCTTCCCCTTATCTCTCTCCTTCCTGTGTACATAACTAGGACCAGGATGTTTAGTGGGATGGCCAAAAAGCATAGGAATAGGGGGAAGGACCCAGGTGTAATTAACAACTCCTTGGGACAGGTTACCTTAGCAACAGGTTGGAGCAAGGGTGATAAGGGTGGAGGAAGGCCTCTGGAGGCATTAGCATTTTGATACTTCTCCAAATTGGCCTCCCTGATCCAACCTGACTCAATTTACTTATCTACACTGACTGCCTGTCTAATTCTGGCTTCATTCCCCCTCTAATTTTAGAAACTTCTTACTGCTATAATGAAATGAGTTGATGACCGATCTGGCTTCTTTGAGCTGAGAGGGGATGATGTGAGGTGCAGCAGACAGCTTGAAGTGCCCATTTAGAAGTTGGGTTGGAAAAAGTCTGGTAGGGGAAGAATGAGGTTGTAAAGTCATCTGGGATGGGTGCTTCTATGAGAAACAAAATGACATGAGTACTGGAATTGATATAAATGTTTCAGCACCTGGAATGTGTCAATGAATATCATGAAGATGATAGAAATCAATAAATAATCTCTCACTAGGAAGTACAAGGGCTGAGAATTTGTTCCCATAACAAGGTTGAAGAGGACAAGGCATGTAAACATAGTATTTAATATGTATTGTCACAGATGTCTATCCTCTTAATATGTAGTTAAGCTAGTTAATATCATCAGATTTTGTACAATATCTTTCTATTGGCATGACCTCTATTTATCAGAAGTCCCTTTATTTTTGTTACTTAAGGCTAGATAATTATACTAGTGTCTGCCTGTGTAGGTTAGGAAGATCTGTAGGCCATAAACTGACTAAAAACTTCTGACTCTGGCAGTTTCTCTTGATAGTTATCACACATTCCTTCCTAAGAATCTCTCCTTTGTAGACTCCAGTCTTATTTATTTTGGGAGGGTAATACAAGTGTGTTACATTAAAATGTTTTTATTAAATGCCAAGGAATGGCTGTGTTTTGGTTCAACTGTTTTGCTAGGTGTTTAAGATGAAGCAGGTTAAACTGAATTTTGTTCCTATCTATTGCTGAGTCACCTGAGTTCCCGTGGGAGTCACTCTTGAGGAATTTGAGAGCAGCTTCTTAGCTCTGTTAGTGCCATTTGTGCTAAATGGGTTGAGGTCTCACTAACCATGTGGATTCCCTTGGAAGCATGAGGGATGTCTCTCTTTTCCACTGACTGTCCTCTTTATAGCATGGCATTGATTGGCTTTCAGTTCTCCAGTGATCTCATTAATGTCCCTGATCTGGAGGTTATGTGGCCCAGAGTTGTAAAGCTCTTTAGAGAAATTCCCTTGCTCCCTGGATTCAGCTGACTCAGAGGGCAAAAGCCAAATATTGGTTTTCTTGGCCCTTTTTAATTTAACTTTAGTTTTTAAGTCTTGATCTTAAATACCCAGCAAGCCAATCTTACCAATCATAAAATAAGGGTACTTGGCTTTAACTTCAATGTCTATCCGTCCTGTAAGTGATGGCTGATTTATCTTAAATGAACTTAGGTTGTGTTAATGAAGCAGTACCTCTGCCAAGCATTAACAGACAAGAGTCATAGAGTTTTAAGGAAAATACAAAATGAAATTAACTAGAGTAAAAACATATTTAGTTTGTGTAATAGCTATCTCAAATTTTGGCTGAGTTATACATTATATTCCTTGTTTGAGGTCCTAGTAATCTTTATAACAAAATATCTTTTGAACACAACTTTAAATGAACTGGAGTCTGGCCTATTTTGAAGCCATTTTAACATGTAGTAAGGTGTGATACAGAGCCTTATCTCAGGCTCTTCACAAATCTTAGGTGAAGTGTTTTAGTTTTGAAGTTGATCTTTGTTTTCTTAAATATCATTTTACAAAGTTTACATATATTATTTCCTGAGTCCATGTGAATGTTAGCTAACACAATACAATATTACATCTAAAACATGAATTAAAGAAAGGCTTAAAGGGCTTTCAACTCTTTTTTTGTGTGTGTAAAATATTTTTATGTCTCACAATATCAAATTTTAAATAGATTAGGCCCTCATTTACTTAAGAATGCATTTAAATTTTACCCCAATGTAATAAGTAATATAAAACTTTACCTTATTGATAACAAGTTCAGTTATAGAACACTAAATGATATAAATAAATCCTCAATAAAATTTGTTATCTGCATAAGTCTAAAATAACCATACAACTTTAATTTGGAGAACACCAGCTTGACATAATGCTCTTTTAAACTTTCTATTTTAAAAACTTGTATACCTGAAAGATATAAATGCATTTAATACATGAATATGAGTAATAGAACCATAATTACATTGATGTTGTTATATTAACCAAGTTTAGCACTTAAAGAAAAACGTAGACTCTGTAACATAGTACAATACCCTAAAGTAACAGTTGTTTAATCACAGTTGTATAGAACTTAATTCCTTTGGGATTAGTTCCTCTAAAGTGTAAAACTTAACAGACACCATGTTAGTAAATTAATGTTTTAAGAAATCTTTGCCATTTTAACATATATTAAACCTTGATTTATATCAGTATATTAACATTTAACCTTAGGGAAAAACCTTAAATAGCTTTGACTGATTGTTTTAAAAATATATGTATATATATATATGTAAACAATATATGTATATATTGTTTTAAATATATATGTATATATTGTTTTAAAAATATATGTATATATATATATATATATATATATACACACACACATAAAACCAACTTATTGCATACAAACTTGAAATTTGTTCTTTACTTACAAACATTTTTATTACTATCATGAGCGGCATGTGCAATTAATAATTACTCGAATGGCGGATTATCTTTAAATGCAAGTGTATGTTCAATCACAATAATTATCAAATATAATTAATTAATGCAAACAGTATTGATTGTGCTGGAGCACCCCAACTAGCATTTAATGAGCGCTAATTAAACAGTGTAGGTAAGTTACACTATCCTAGGGAAACTAAACACTACCTGCAATTCACACAACCCTAGGGCAACTAAACATTACAATTAATTCACACAATCCTAGGGCAACCATGAGCCCCAAAGTATCTCCAATGCCAGGTGACTTCTCCTAGCCAAAGAGCAGATGGTTCTCTTGTCTGATGGTTCTCTTCAACCAATGGCTGGACATCAGGGGATGGTGGAGCTGATCCAGGGACAGACAACAAGGTGGCTGGTCTCACTGATGTCCTTGGAGCAAAGCCCATAATGTGGCAGGACAAATAGTTTAAATGCAGTTCTAAGTTGGTGGTGTGAGCTGGTGATTGGTTACACCCAGTAATAGCCAATGTCCACTGGTTATGTCTAGTGAGATAGTATAATTGCAACTGGGCCTTTCTTTGCCCATGTGCATGGGCTGAGCTCCCTATCAATTGTAACCAGTAGGCCTATGATTAGGTGTCCCATACAGCCCCTTATCCATTGCAAGCAGGCATGACTAAGCAAGCCAATGGCTGCTGTTCCTTATGGCCAGCAACTTAGTGAGTCCCCAGCATGTCCAGGCATATCTATGGCATATGCTCCTTACAATTACTTAAATATTTATTTACTTTATCATATGAAGACTATTTTACCCAAACACTTTTTTCCTTCTATTAGTTTTCATATCTAGAACCTTCTAATTTCTCTTTTTCATCTGTCAACCCCTTCTTCTGTCCACATTCTGAAACAATCCTTGTAAATTTCTGAATTTAGACAAATTACCCCATTTTAACAAGAAGAAATACTTTATATTATTTATAGTACTTTAATTGAAATACTTGAAACTTTTGGGCTTTTATATATAGAAATATATATAAATATATTTTTATATATATAAAAATATATTTTTATATATTCTTTTATATATATAGAAATCTATAAACCTTTGTATATAGAATCACATCGGTTTACCATTTTATGAAAATACAATGTTCAAGTATATGTAATTATACTTGGGCTTTAAATTTAGTAACCTTGTTTTTAGTGTTCACAAAGCAATTTTAAACCTTTTTTTAAAAATTTACCATTTTACCAAAATTGTTACCCTATGGAATTCAAAGAAGTTAGAAGTATTTGATGTTAGATTTAACAGTTAGCATTTTAACTGTGAATTAATTATATGTCTAACAAACACATTTGAGTAATCCAATGTCAAATGGAATTTACTTATTTTTATTATTAAAACCAAGATATTAGACAGGTGTATTGAACAGTATTAGCCATTTCTCCCTTGTTGAATAAGAGTCCTAGAAAAAATGGATATTAGATATTTTATAGACATTAATATTTTATTAGTTCTTTGACCACCTAGAGACTTGTGAGTTAATTTTAAAGATTTTTACTTTTATTTGTGTACCCAACCTAAATTGAATCTTCTTATATTACATGAGTTAAGGGTACTTAGATCTATGTTTTTATATTTTAATTTATGAGCGCTCATTATCTATGCCAATTTTGATATCATGTACATGGTATATGGACATATGCACATATAGACATACAACACATAACACAAGTGTGCACACATAACACAATAACAAAAGCCTTGTAGCTTTCTACAGCTGAATTTCCACTGCAATGTTAGATGTTTAAAAACTCCATTGAATAAAAATAAGACTGATCAGAAAGACATTTACCTAGATGTGTAGGATTAAAATCATGAGCTCAAAAAAATATAAAACTTAGGAAAAAGCAAAAGTCCTAGAAAAAATGAAATGGCTTGTAACTATTTTAGTAAAGTTCCATACAGTTTTGGTTAAGGCTAGCCAAATAAAAGACACCTGTTACTCTCTTTTTTTTTTCCTTTGGTCTTAGACTGGTTTTCTATTGAGCCTACAGGCTTCTTCCATTTACATTTCAATGTAAGTCATGGCTAAGATCTGGGAGGAGCTGAGGGAAACTGCTGTTCTGAGCAGAAACCTCATGCCTAAGGCATTTTAACCCTCTTTTTCTCTAGTTGGTAATCTGACAGGTTTGGATGAAAATTATGATATCTTAGTTTTTATTGTTTCTGAAAACAAAGCTACTATATTAAGCTCCTTACAGAGATAAGCTCTTGGCTGTTAAGCAGGTCCATTCTTTTGTGTGACCATTCTTAGGGCTATTGTTCCTCTCTTAGTGACAAACAGGTTAAATCTTGCTCCCTAGATAAATTGAGGGCAGGAACTCAGAATAAGGCCCCTTTTTAATGTTCTAAAGCCTTCCAAAGTCTGCTCATAACTCAAAGGGGGAATAAACTTTTTGGTAATAGGCTATTCAGATAGATATCCCTCCAAGAGGTCTAAGGTAAGAGGTGCGAAGAAAAAAACAGGCCTTAGTCTCCAAGAGGAAATTTACCTCTTGGCTCTCTACAGAGAAGCAGGAGAAGCATACCGGGGGCTCCTGTGGTAAAAAGCCATTAGAATTGACTTAGGGCTGTTGGGCCTGTGTGGAAGAATTTGACCTTTTTTTCACCCAGACAGCTTATTCCTCCTGGGGCCAAGACTACACTTTAGTCTTTTCTTGTCTTTACTGTTAGGTCTGGTCAGGGTCTAAGATGCCCAATTAAGGAAACTGGTCAGCAGAGCTGCTGCAAGCCAGATGTGATGTCACTAGTGGACACGCCTCCTGTCAATCAATGAGTTTTCCTGACCCATTCAGGAAGGACTCTGGCCTTCTCTTCCTGTTCCCAAGCCTTCCCCTTCCTGACTGGGTTTTCTTGAAATTCTCTATGCACGGAATCTCCGACGTCATTTCTCCCAACACATTCTGATGGATGGGGGATTTGGTCCAAGGGCGCACATTCCAATAAAGCCTTGCCGAGTGGCTTAATTCATCTTCTCCTGGTCATGTGATCTTTACATTTACATTCTTTCTTTCCCATTTTTTCCTTATCTCTATTATGAAAAAATGGTAGTTTCAAGCTGCAGGATGTCACCTAAAGATTGATCAGGGTCATATGCCAATTTTTGGTAATTTCCTCCAAGTGTCTGGAGCCAACTGAATAACTAATTTATACTTTAAAAATGGGCAGTCCCATATATTCAGAATTTAGGGTGGTGTGTCTTTTATTGTCTCCTTGAGTCTTTCCATGAAAATAGCAGGACTTTCCTGAGGACCTTCTATAATAATATTTTTAGAAATTTTGTTCATCATTTGGATCCCAGTTTGTTTTGAGGAATTACCTATGTTCCAGATGTATAATTAAGTTTGCTTCTAGTTTTTATTGCTGGGGGATGGGCAATAATGTATATTACCCCAAATTGTTTAGCAGCTTTAGGGTGGCCTCCTTCTCATTGGAAGCTAAAATTTGGTAAAGTAATAGTGTCTCTTTCCAAGTGAACTCAAACATCTGGCAAAACTTCTGAAATATCTCAATAATTTGGATCCTCCAAAAATCTCCCTGAATTTGTTCTTATCAGTTCTATGTTGGGGGGGTTCCCTTGATTTCTCTTCCTCAGGAGGTGATTCCTTAGGGCCTCCTCCTCTCATGGCAGAGATTGAGTTTATGTCTGACAACACATGAAAATGAGGCACTTTTCCTGATCATCTGTAATTTCCCAGTGTGTAGACTAATGGTCAGTCTACAAGTGTTAAGATAGAAGCTCCTACCTGAGTGATGGAAAATTTGAGTTTTCTCTAGCACTAGAGAACACTATTTTTCCTAGGGACGTCTCCCTAAACTTGAGCTTCATTGCGGTCCAGAAAACCCATCTTTCATCACTTGGCTTTGCCAAAGTTATTGGCCTTCTTTGGCAAGTGCTAGGGTCCCAGTTTGTCCTATGCTTGAGGCTCAGGGAGGATTCAGACTTAAGAGCATTACTGCTTTCCTTCCTGACACTATGACTCCTGACTCTGAAAAGTCCCTGAAAAAAGAAATAGTGTATGTCTTTGTCTATTTGTGCCTATTTGTTGTCCTGTAGACTAAAGGAATCTCCAGAGAGTAAGGGGAACATCTACTGGTTTTTGGCCTTTAATGCCCTTTTCCTGAAGTTTATGAGAGGGGTTGGTTAAAATATAATGCCTCTCTCTTGCAGGTTTTTTTTTGTTTTTGTTTTTTTTGAAAAATACACTGAGTTCATCTGAGCACAGGAACAAGTAATGGGGAGATTCTAAACTGGCTTGTGAAGGCTTACTATGCAAACAAAGGGAACCTGGATATTTTCTTACTAATCATCCCAAGTCTGTCAGCCTTACAATCTAAATTGTTAATGTCTGATTGGTGGAGGAAGGAAAGCACCCTGGAGGAAATGATGCAGGAAAGGGATATTGGAGACTCTTCTACTGGCCCATAGAGAGGTGAGCTGTTATTGGCTCTTTCCCTCAGTGCTGCTAATGGACCGACCACTCTAGATACCCCTTAGGTTGATTGGGAGTGAGGTCCATGAAGGAAGCTTTGGAATTCTCCCCAAGAGTGACATGGGCAAGAATTCCTCAGTTGCTCCAGCCCCTTTACCCATCTCCACGCATCTGAGGTTCACCGAGACTAGAGACACTGTGTACTCATGCCAGTCATTCTCTGAACCTGGACAGAAAAAATAGGAAATGGCTTTGGCAGGACCCAGCATGCCTGCCCTGCACAGAATAGGTGATTGGGAACCACTAGGCAGGGAAACCTTTCACTCGAGTCTTAAAGAGTGGCGCTTGCTTGCACTGCTGCATTTACATAGCCAACGGGTGCCCACGATCATCCTCTAGATAAAAAAGGAGACAGAAAGATGCATCTCAAATGGATGTAGGGTGCATGGAGAGGAGCTTACCTTGGTGTAGATCTCCATGGGACCTCCAAATGATATTGCTGGTTACCTGTGAGAAGTTCTGCTCCTTCACATGTTGAAGTTTGAACATTAGAGAAGCACACTAAGGCAAGCATATAAAGCAGGGGGTTTTTTTTGCAATCATCATGTAGTTGTTTTTATTGTAGTGAATGAGGTTCACACAATAGCTGGAGAAGGGTCTGCTCTAGGGTTGGTTTTTGAGATGTAAGACAATGACAAGAATACCTGAGGGCTAGAAGTTAACTGAACTCATACCACCCATGAATTATGCCACCTTTGGCAATTCACCTACTTGCTTAGAACTTCATTTCCTAATTTCCCAAATTAACTCAGTTCATTCATACAGTCTCTTCCAACTCTGATAGTCAGGAAATAAATAACAACCTGGCACTTTTCAAACTTTATTAATATTTTCTGTGGGAGTGCTGCTTCCTCTGTTGTAGCAGATGAGGAACTCAACAGAATCCCCCTTCTGTGTCCAGTACTGTTGACCTCTGCACTCACATATTTTCCCTACCTAACTGTGGACTAGAAGAATAAGCTGGAACCAGCAGGTGTTTGCCCATATGCACACAGAGATTTGTTCAGAAGTCCAGATACTTGGAAGGGAAGTAACAGGAGCACCCAGTTGGTCTCTGTTTACCCACGTGCATTCTCTAAGGCACAATGACTTTACTTAACCATGAGATAACTTTAATATTCTACAAATATCTGATTTTTTTTCATATTAAACATCTTTATATGCACTTTCAATGAACAGTATATATATATATATTTTTATATATATTTTTTATCAACCATCTTTACTATACCCATTCCCCTTTCCTGCCCCCCACCTCCCTCATGTCGCGTCCAGTGTTTCTCTATTTCTCTTATGTTTCCCATTCCCACCTCCCTTATTCATCAGTATCCATTAATCAGAGAGACCATTCGGCATTTGGTTTTTTGGGATTGGCTTACTTCACTTAGCATAATGCTTTCCAGTTCCATCCATTTGCCTGCAAATGCCATAATTTTATTCTCTTTTATTTAAAGCAGGGTTTATTTAGAAAGGGGTACCATAGACTTCTCCCAGGAGGGAGAAGGGAGGAATAGCTGGTATCCTGGTATCCCAAGAAGTACCCAAGTTTTGCCTTTTAATATATCTTAGACTTCCTTTGTTCTCCTGCTCTCTTCCCCTTCTCTCTCTCCTTCCTGTGTATGTGACTAGGACCAGGATGTTTGGTGGGATGGCCAAAAAGCATAGGGATAGGGGGAAGGACCCAGGTGTACTTAATAACTTCTTGGGACAGGTTACCTTAGCAACAGGTTGGAACAGGAGTGATAAGGATGGAGAAAGGGCTCTGGAGGCATTAGCATTTTGATACTTCTCCAAATTGGCCTCCCTGGTGATCTGACTCAATTTACCTATCTACACTGACTGCCTAATTCTGGCTTCAATGTGGACACATTTTACCACTTTTAAAATAAGTTAATAAATGTCTTTAGGCTAAAGAGAAATCATTTTAGGTGAAGGTTTATGAATTTCCTTTTGAATATATCTATTACAACTTTACTCTTAGCTTTACCTTCTTCCATATACAGGTGTGAAGACTGGCATTCAGTTGATCATGGAACTGAAGTCCATTTTAGAAAATGCCTCCTCTATTCACCTCATTTGTGTTATTTCAATTGATAATTAAAATTAAGTATTTACCTGTGGATGTAGTTCAGAGGTACAGTTGCCTACCTAGTGTGCATGAGGCCCTTGGATCAATCCCCATCACTACAAAAATAAATAAATAAGAAAATTTGTATGCTATTTACTGATTTAAATTTCTTCTTTGCTATTCATTCTTTTTACTCAAGTTACCTAAATCATCTCATGGTCTTTGTCATTGTGTCCATTGCTTTATTTGTATGACTTATTCTACTTTGCTATATTTAATGAACAAAATTTTAAAAATACATCTGCAGGATATTTATTATTTGAATAATTTTATGAAATTTCCTTGTATTATTTTTTATTTTCCAAAAAATAGGAAGTAGAAATTTTAATTAGATAAATATAAATATTCATTAATAAATCAATGTTGAATTATAAAATAGAATTAAGGGTCTTTATCCTCAGTTAACCTAATCATCCATTACCCATAACTAAAAGTGACCCTACCTCAAAATTTTGCTTGACATTTGCCCTTTTTTTGCATTTTTGATTACTAGCACTCCCCTTTCACTACCAAATATTGGAACTTGATCAATAAAATCTGTGATCACCCTTTTTATAACCACTTTGCTGATATTTTTCTTTCAAACACAGCATACAGTTGAATAAATGATAAGACTATTTTTTCCATTCCTGACATACCATCTTTAAAAAGGAATTTAGGAAAATATAGGCATCAGCATGGATAAAATAGAATTCATCTTTCCCAGAGTATCGATGGCTAAGGTAGTACTCCAGACTGGAAGTGAGTTCAAACCTATCTCCTATTTCTCAATGGCAGGTTTCTCATATTCTCATCATCATAATCCTTTCCACTCAGTGAAAATATGCAGGCCCACAGTAAAAGAGATGTCTCTGAAAGGAAGGTTGTGAAACAGTTGCTGTAGATAGTAAGGACAGATATTTCCCACCATTTTCTTTAAATTATTTCAACATGAACAATAAGATACATGAGTGTGGGTAAAGCAATTGGGAATCTGCAATCTAGAATCAGATAACACTTATCTCATCACAATCAACAGCCCACAAAGCCAAAAGTGTTAGCCAGTATTTTCATGAACTTAATTAAAAACCCAACATCCAAAGGAAGATTCTACAACATTTTATTGTTATTGTCTAAAGCTTCACTATATACTGTGTTTGTTATAATAAATAAAAGTTGATGATAAGCATGGAAATATTTGTGGGTTATTGAACTATATTTTATAGATCTCTCCAACTTTGCCTGAATGTTATATAATTATCAGAAAACTCCATGAGTTAGTGCCCTTCTAAGAGATTCTATATGCTAGGTCTGAGTACATTTCCATGTTGTATTTTCTTTGTATTTCATCACATGACATAACTCAATGTTTAATGGAATCTGAAATTAGATTATTATCTATCTGCCTGAAGTATGCTTTGTGTGCATTAAGCTTACAAGATGATTTTATGTAACTATTATTCTGCCTGTTTATGAATTAATATGTCATAAAATTTAGTTACTTTAATTAAAACAAAGGTCCTTACGATAAGGTTGTTGATAAAGAAGTCCACAGCCTTGCCCTTCCTTTAATCATGGAACCCACCATTGTAAATTAACAAAAATTGAATTAAGAGGAGAAGCACTCACCTATACAACTATTGTTCATCTCATGGTCAAGGAACAATGACTTCCTTTCTTTCAGGGTTCATGCCTCTTGCCTTTAGCCAGAACATGAATGCCATAGAAATTCCACGAGGCATCCAGTCAGTTTTCCATTTATTATTTACCCATGCTTTCACAAATTGGAATTCAAATGCTAGTGAGCAGTAAATTAGACAATCCTGGAGTAGCAAAGAGCAAAGTAAACAGACCAAGTATGACAAAATTGAATAATCAGTTCCTGGATAATCTGGTTACTATATACAGATTTCATTTCTAACTGGTACTGTTTCTCCTAATTTTCTCTTTAGTACAAATTTTGTAAAGCTCTTTCATTCTCTGACCTTTCGAAATCTATTTTATACTAAATGCCTCTCTTCTCCTTGAGACTTAGTTTAAATGAGTTGCCTGACAGATCATTTAGCACCATTTCCACTGCTCTGCAATTCTCTCAAGTACTGAGTTTACCTCACACTGATTCAGTTATTTTATTATCAACTCAGTCTCCAACAATTTCAGTTCTGAAATTAGGAAGGGACTACTGTAGTATGATGGCTTTCTCAATCCAAGATTCTCACTGGGTTCACATTGAAAGGAATTAGATAAACCTCAATTTGTGTGTTTTAATGGAAAGTAAAGTAATACCTGCTGCTAATACAGTGGTTTCTAAGCCATAATTAACTATGAGCACAAAAGTGCGAACATCAATGTACCTAATCCAATATAAGTATTTTGCTGTACAAGATGCTTCAGAGTACAACAAAATTATTCCACTGGGTATCTAGATCCATTCCTATCAACTAGGAAGGTTTTGATAATGGTTAGTCACACTAGTAATGAAACTGATTCCCACTGTATAGATCTATGTGGATGGCAGGCAGTTTCCATTTCTCAACCTCCATCTCAACAACCTTCTTCATCGGAAAAGAACACACTGTGCTGTATTTGCCAGTGCACACCTACATTTTCAATTATTCACATACATACTCTCCAAAAAATCTCTATATTATTCATAAAACATCTTAGTTCCACTCCTTAGAAATCCCATGAGTCAGTGGTAAATGAGGTCTTATTCTACTTCTGGATATATGGTTAGAAGTGGTAAATATTTAAGAACCACATTCACATTTTGCTTCACATGAAAACTTCTATTATGATATTATAGTGATTTAGGGAGATTGAGCTTAAAGTTTTCATAACCTTATAAGTTCTTTGCTCCTTTCTCTACATTTTTAAATAATTCACATAACATAAAATCAACCATTTTAAGTTGAACAAGCCAGTGACATTTAGGACATTCATAATGTTATACAAGCACTATTTCTATCTACTTCCAAAGTATTTCTATCACTCCAAAATACAACTCCTTCCTGATTAAGCAATTTCTACCCACTCCCCACTCCTCTTTGTCCCTACTAACTCCCAACATCCACTATATGGAATTATCTATTAATACTAAAGGATTAGTATTTAGTTGTTTACCTGGTATGTATGTGGCACTTGGATCAATGCCTATCACCACAAAATAGATAAATAAATATTTATGCTGTTTACTGATTTAAATTTCTCTTTTGCTATTCATTGTTTTTACTTAGTGTGCTCAATATACTCAAGTTGTATACAATATTTAACCTTGTGGCTATCTTCTTTTACGTATTATAATATTTTAGAGGTTCATTCACATGGCCAAATGTATGAGTACTTCATTGCTTTTTATAAATAAATAATATACCATTATATGTATATACAATGATTTATATATAAAGTCATTATTTGAAACATTTGTGTTGTGTATGCCTTTGACCCATTATGGATTATGATGATCTGAACATGCATGCACACTTACTTGATGAATGATTTAAATTATTTTGGTTACATACCTATGAGTAGAATTTCTGGGGCATATAACAGTTGTATATTCAAATTTTTGAGGAAATCTCAACATTTTTCCCATAGGAGCTGAATCATTTTGCATATCCACCAGCAAGGTACAGTGGTTCCATTTTTTTCCACATCTTCATCAACACTTCACATTTTCTGGATTTTCAAAAATCAAAACCATTCTAATAGATATGAAGAATGTTCTTGAGGTTTTGATTAATATTTCTATTACTAATTTTCTGACTGTTTATCTTGAAAGGGTGTTGGAAGCTGTAAACTATTGTTTCTGCATCCATTAACATGATATTGTGTGTTTTTCCCCCTTTATATTAATGCAGTGTACAACATTAGTTGATTTTTCTTATGTAAAATTATTTATCTTTGATTAAATCCCAGCTGGTCATAGTGTATATTACACTGTTAATGTGTTGTGTATTCAGTTTGCTAATATTGAGGATTTTGGCATCTATATTTATGAAGGATAATGGTTTACAATTTTCTTCTGATATCTTTACCTGGATTTGGTATCTATGTAAAGCTAGCCTCAGAAAATGAGTTAGGAAGTGTCCCTGACTCTTCTGTTTTTTTGTTTGTTTGTTTTTTGTTTTTGTTTTTTGAAGAATTTGAGGACTGGTGTTCATTATTCTTTGAGGTTTAGATAGGTTTAGATAGAGTTCACCAGTGCAGACTGGACATTCTGTTAAATTTATTAACTTATTATATTAATATCTTTCGGATCGGTTTCAGAAATTTTAAATTTTTAGGTATTTGTCTGTTTCACACAAGCCTCCTAATATTTTGACATATACTTGTTCAGTCTCTTATAAGCCTTTTATTCTTGGTAAGATTTATAGCACTATCTTGACATATGTCTAATTTTATATATTTGTGCCTTCTCTTCTTCCTTTGATATTCCTAAAGGTTTAGCAAACTTGTTAATTATTTCAAAAAACCAATGTGGTTCATTGAATTTACCAATTTTCTTTTCTCTACTTCACTTATATTCATCAAATATTCATTTCTTTCCTTCTGCCATTTTTTTGTTTTGCTTGCTCTAAACTTTAGAGTTGCTTAAGATATAAAGTTAGATTGTTATTTCTTTTACAATATAGACAATTACTGCCATAAACTTCTCTGTTAGCACTACTTTTATTATATCCCATAGGTTTTAGAATGTTGTGTACCTATTTATTTTTCAAAGAGGATCTTCTAGTTTCCCTTGATTTCTTCTTTGACCCATTGGTTGGTATATTGTTTAACTCCCATTTAAAATAATCCATCTCCGCTTTTTCTTACTTATTTCTAATTTTTTCCAGTATGGTTAGGAAAATAATTGAATGTTTTCAGTCTTTCTAAAATTTTAATTCCTGTGTGGTGGTCCATTATGAAGAATCTTCCATTACACTTAAGAAGAATCTATATGTTGTTTTGATGAGTGAAATATTTTATATGTTAGGTCCTCTTGGTTTAAATAACTGTTCAGGTCCTTCTTTTTCTTGTCAATCTTCTGTTTAAACTTTATATGCATTAATGAAAGTAGATCATTGGATTGTCCAAATACTATTATTGTACAAACATGTACTTTTAATATTCAAATCTGTTAATGTTTATGTTATATTTTCTGGTTCTATTATATGCTATGTATATGATTATGATTATAATTACTATACCTTATATGTGAACAGATCTTTCCCTGTTATATCATAGCCATCTTTGTCTTGTAACAAGTTTTAACTTAGTGTCTATTTCATGTGATATATCTGCCCTAGGTCTCTCTTATTACTGTTTCCATTGAACATTCTTTTTTATTCTTTCACTTCCCAATTTAATGAGTTTTCATATTAAAAATCAATCTCTTAGCCGGGCTCAGTGGCTCAAGCCTGTAATCCCAGCACTTAGGGAGGCTGAGACAGGAGAATCGCGAGTTCAAAGCCAGCCTCAGCAACGGCGAGGCACTAAGCAACTCAGTGAGACCCTGTCTCTACATAAAACACAAAATAGGGCTGGGGATGTGGCTCAGTGGTCGAGTGCCCCTGAGTTCAATCCCTAGTGCCAAAAAAAGAAAAAAAAAAAAATCAATCTCTTGCCTGCCACAGTGGCACATACATGTAATCCCAGCAACTCGACGGCTGAGGCAGGAGGATAGCAGGTTCAAAGTCAGCCTTAGCAGATTAGCAAGGCACTTAGCAACTCAGCGAGACTCTGTCTCTTAATAAAATATATATACATATAAAAGAACTGGGGATGTGGTCAATAGTTAAGCATCCGTGGGTTTAATCCCCAGTAACAAAATAAAAAAAAAAATTCAATCTCTTAAAAACAGCATATACATATAAACTTGGATCTTGTTTTTTTTTAATCCACTCTGCTAATTTCCTCTTTTTTTTCCCCACAAACATTAATTACTGATTAGCAAGGGCTTCCTTCTTTCATTTTTTTTCTTCATATTGCATATACTTTGTCTTTAATTCCCTTCATTATGGTCCCTTTATTTTTTCATTTTGTTAATTTTTGTGGTATACTCTTCTAATTCCCTTTTCTTTTATTTTTGTGCATAATTTATGTAGATTTTACTAGTGATTATCTTGGAGAGTACAATTAATATCTCAAATGTATAGCCCTATAATCTGAATTAATACCAACTTAGCTATAATAGTATATAGAATACTTGGTCTTATGTAGTACTTCATCCCTTGTATACGTTTTGCTACAAATCACATGTCTACACATTCTGTGCCTAATAACAGGCTTATAATTATTTTTCATTTGTCTTTTAAATCATGTAGGAAATAAAGTGTGATGATGCAAACTAAAAATACAGTAATATGGTCTTTTAAATGTATCCTTGCCATTACCTTTACAACTTCAGTTTTTCTGTATTGCTTTGAGTTGTTTTGTAGTGCTTTTTTATTTTAAACAGAAGAAACTCCTTTGGTGTTTCTTGTAAGGCAGATCTGGCAAAATACACTAGCTTTTGTTTATCTGAAAATGATTTAAATCCTCTTTTATTTCCACCATATATAGAATTCTTTATTCCCAGCATTTGTCTCTGGGCACTTTAAGTATGTCGTCCTACTGTCTTCAGTCTCCCCATGGGGTCTGATTGGAAGTCAGCTGTTAGTCATTTTGAGGATCCTTTGTACATGACAGAGGCATTTCTCTCTTACTACTTTCAAAATTCCCTTTCAATATTTTGAATATATTGTATTTTGATGTAGTTTTTATTCATACTTCTTGAAGGTCCTTGGACTGCTTTGCTATATAGATTCCTCAAGAGTTATTATTTCTTACAGAATTTGGGATGTATTAGCCATTATTCAAATATGTTTTTCTAAATTTTTCTCAATCTCTTCTTTTGGAACTACCATAATGAGACTATTGTTCCATTTTATATGATTGTTCCTTTTAGTCTCTGTTCAGTTTTCTTCATTCTGTTTTTCTTCCTTTTTATCATACTGGATAATCTCAGTTTTGTTTGTTGAGGTCTGATTATTCTTCCTTCTGCTGCCCAAATCTACTATTGAATACATATCACAATTTTTTCACTTCAATTATTGAACTATTCCATTAAAGATTTATTATTTTGTTCTTTCTGTAATAATCTCCCTTTATTGACATTCTTATTTGTCCATACATCATTTTAGTTTTTGAATATCGTTTCCTTTAGCTGTCTAGATCAAAGAGACTAAACTAATAATACAGTTTAATCACAGTAACCAAGCTTGGCTGTTTGCAGAAGGCTGTGCAGTCAGTTAACTGATGAGGCTGTCAACAACTTAAGCTATAACCAACTAACTTGACTTGATTGACTTGGCTACTGCCAATGCAATAGTTTTCTATGCCTCACTTCTATTTCTGTATAGTTCCTATAGGGTCACATGCTTTTTTGGAATTCACATAACTTGCTTTGGTTGTGGGAGCTACTTTATTCAAGAATCATGGTTTTTCTCCAGTAAAATCTACTAGGTTTGCAGAACTTTTCCTTTTAACATATTCCCTATCAAATTTGTGGTCAGCTGCTATGTACTATAAAAATATGAATATTTTAATGTTTAAAGATACAGCTGTATGTACATTTACTAAAGTTACTCATAATAATTTTTCCCTTTTACTGGCTATTTTTACTTATATATGACAGTAGAATCCATTTTGACATAATGATAAAAGCATGGAACATATCTTGTTCTAATTCAGTCTGCATTCCTCCACTTACTCCTTCTACTGCTCCCTTCCCTCTACTGATCTTTCTGTCATTTATCCATAGGTATTTTTTAATTGATTTTTGTGGATGTACACAATGGAGAGATTTACTGGAGTATATTCATATATATACAGAAGAAAATTATGTCATATTTATTCCACTTTCTTTCCTTTTCTCACCGCCTCCCTTCCCTTCATTCCCCTTTGTCCATTCCACTGAACATCAATTTTTTTAATCTACCCTGCCATTATTGTGGTTTAGCTTCTACATATCAGAGAAAACATTTAACCTTTGTTTTTCTGTGATTAGCTTAAATCACTTAGCATAATAGTCTCCAGATACATCCATTTACCAGCAAATGTGATAAAGCCAATCTTCTTTATGGTTGAGTAATATTCCATTGTGTATATAAACCAGTGTGTATATCCATTTATCTGTTGAAGGGAACTTAGTTTGGCTCCACAGCTATTGTGAATTGTGCTGCTATAAACATTGATTGTGGCTGCATCACTGTAGTATGCTGATTTTAAATCTTTTGGATTTATACTAAGGAGTGGGATAAGTGGGTCAAATGGTAATTCTATTCCTAGGTTTTTGAGGAATCTCCATAATGCTGTCCAGAGTGATTGCACCAATTTGCAGTCCCACCAACAATGCATAAGTGTATCCTTTTCCACACATTCTCACCAACATTTATTGTTACTTGTATTTTTGATAATTGCTATTCTGATTGGAGTGAGTTGAAATCTCAATATAGTTTTAATTTACATTTCTCTAATGGCTAAAAATGTTGAACATTTTTTTTCATATATTTGTTGACCATTCATATTTCTTCTTTTAAGAAGTATCTGTTTAGTTCCTTAGCCCCTTTATTGATTAGTTTATTTTAGTTCCTTTGCCCATTTGTTGATTTTGTGGTTAATGTTGTTGTTGTTGTTGTTTGATTTGTTTGTTTTAAATTGGTGTTAAGTTTATTGAGTTCTTTGTATATCCTGGATATTATCACCCTATCTGAGGAGCAGATGGCAAAGATTTTCTCCCATTCTGTAGGCTCTCTTTTCATGCTCTTGATTGTTTCCTTTACTGTGAAGAAGATTTTTAATTTGATGCCATCCCATTTATTTATTTTTTATTTTACTTTTTGCACTTCAGAAATCTTGTTAAGGTAGTTGCTGAGTCGATGTGTTGAAGTGTTGGGCCTACATTTTCTTCTAGCAGGTTCAAGGTTTCTGGTTTAATGCCGAGGCCTTTGATCCATTTTGTCTTTAATTTTGTGCAGGGTGAGAGAGAGGGGTTAAATTTCATTCTACTGTAAATATATTTCCAGTTTCCCCAGCACCATTTGTTGAAGAGGCTATTTTTTTCCTCTAATGTATGTTTTCAGTACCTTTGTCTAGGATGAGATAACTGTGTTTATATGAGTTTTTCTCTGAATCTTCTAATCAATTTCAATGATCTTAAATTCTCCACATGCCCCACACTCATTTACTATTTCATGTTCTACAACTAGCCATATAAGACACCAGTTATGTTACATTATACTAAGCGTTACTTTTACTAATTGTACAATTTTGGACTAACTCAGTCTTGACTCAAAGTGTTAACTCATTAGCTCTCCCTTAGTCTTGTGAGTATGTACTTCTTAACTTTAAGCAATAATGTGAATCTTCAACTGCATCAGGGAATCTCTGCAGACCATATTAGTTACTCCATTGTTTAAGTGACCATAACATGCTGAATTTAACTTATACACAGTTTGTATTCTATTTTATGCCATTTGTTAGTTCATTTATCTACCAAAAGGATGGACTGTCATGCCAGACTTGTAGTGTTGAAAGTATGACATTGCCATTCACTAGTTATGTGACATTTGGCCACTTTCTGTGCTATGAAATAGGTAATAGTACTGCCTACACTATGTATGTATGTGTGTGTGTGTGTGTATATATATATATTTAAAAATTATTATATGTGTTAATATATGTTGTATAAATGTTATGTATAATAATATAAGATCATTATATGTCACATAATAATAACAATACCATCATCATCATTTTGGAGGGAGCTAATGGAATAGTATTACAATGGGCTATTTTTTAATCTTTACATTTGGAAATGAGCAAAATCATGCACAGAACAGTTTCTCAATAAATATTCTGAAGGTGTTAAATAATTGAAGCTTATCTCTTAAACTGCGACCCTTTAAGTTTAGTCCATGATTTAATTAACGTGACACAACTGCCAATCCTTCTGATTCAATATAGACAAAACCATGGATGATTGCATTAACTGTCTCTTATCCATAAGCAGCATATTTATTGAGTTCCAAGTTCTGAGATTGTCACCCTTGCTTTCCTTCACTTTTATTCAACTACTCTTGAGTTTGGAGAATATACTTTCTTGGGAAAATTTATCCTAATGTGGATCCTTGTAAAATTTACTCTATTTTGCTCTATCACGGGCTTCTTTACAATTTATACATCTTCTGCACATGGATAATGTACAGGCTCCAGAATTTCTTAATTTGAAGGTATTTGTCTTTCATTGCATTCCTTGGGCTCCCTTTATGTTTGTTTCACTAATCTATGAACTACTAGAGAATAAGAAATAAATTATAGATCTTAAAAATACATTTCATTCAGCTCTATTTTCCCAGAAGTTAGCATTTGCTTGACCTAGCAAAAACGCAAAAAATGCAAAATACAGCTTATTGAATTATATTTTTAAGAAGAAAATTGATGTCCTTCTTGATAGTAATTCAGTAATTTTGAACTTCTTATTCAAGTAAATGTTATCATAGAATTTCAAACCCAATGCTATATAAGAGAGTATTATATGAGAGTATTATATACGAGAGTATTATAAGTATTATGTAAATCTTATGTATATCTATAAAACAGAGTATTAGTCTCTTCATCTTTATTTTCCAGTTTTCAAGGAAAATAGAGAACAGCTACTTATCTATATTACACTACATTTTTTTACACTGTTATTTTCTTGGCATTCTGCTTCAGTGTACAATTTTCATAACATTAGCAATGAAATTTAATAAATATGAGGTATTTAGTTTCTTGGAAAAAAACAGTGCTCCTTCAAATATCATTTTAGTTTTATACCAATGGAACATTGCCTACAAGATAGCTTTGTGATCTCCCTATTCACACAGAATATATCTCTCATGAGAATAACAAGCACGGTTTACAAGCATATAATAGTATATATTTATAAAATTTATGGCTGCATTTTTAAATACTATCTTGTAATTTTAACACCTTTATATTATATTGAACAAATAAAAAGAAAACAAATAGTATACTTCTGAGACGGTCTTTCATGTTTTACATTTCTTTAGCACAAAAGAGGTAAATTTAACCTCTAGGATTCTAGAATGCTCTTCTTAAGTGATTAATGATAAGCATTTAAAAAATGAAAATTTAAGCTTAAAACCAAGTACATACAAGCACATTTAAAATGTTTATTTTAGCAAATCATGAGAAATATATTTCATCCTGAGAAAATTATCCTTTGTTTCTTATTGGTTTTTTAAAATAATAAATTCAGATTTAAATGATAGCTTCAATCTATTTTTTCAAAAAATATTTTAACATAGTTTTAAATTCTGATTATAAGTTAATTATGTTTGAAGATATAGCTCATTTTAAGGTACCATTTGAATGTTGGAAATATAAAATATTAACCTGAATAAAAGAATTTATTTTTTCCATACCAAATAAAAGGTATGCTTATTTTTAATTGGGTAAAATCTACATATCACTACCTTAAAAATATCAATTTTAATAAATATTATCAAAATCATTTTAAAAGAATTTAAATATATTTATTTTCTTAGATATAGTTTGTTTCTATTGACTTTTTGTCCATTTTTTTAAAAAGCAGGTACTTGTTATCTTAGACATACAAGAATTTCAGGGAGAAATTTTAATGACTCTACTTGTTTAGGTGTTGCCTTGATTGATTACTTGTTTAGGTACTGGTTTGTTTGATGAAAAAGAAGCTCATGCAAGAGAGTAACTTCATATGCCTCATCATTATTTCAATCATTCAGAAATATTTTCCAGAAATTCTGAATAAAGATGTAGGAGGTTAAATTTTTTACTCTTATTCCCACATTTAGTATCTAGAAACTAAAGGAAATAAAATATATTAAAAATTTAGTTTTAGTGCACAACCCAAATTCGGCAAAAACTATGAAGAACATTTGTGTGTATGTGTGGGGAGGTGGGGAGGGGGTTCCTAGGGAACAAACCCCAGATCTCACAGGCTAGGCAAGTGCTCTTTTACTAAGCTCTGTCCCCAGCCCAAAGAACTTTCTAAAGTAATAAAATTCAAATTAAAATAGTGGAAAATATTGAGAATTTACACATACGCATCTAGATCTTGGGAAAAATAAAATTTCTCTAAAATATTAAGATTCATGTAAAGTTCATTAACTAGTCCTTTAGAAAAATTTGATCTTGGGATTTGAATGAAGTGCTGCAGAATGGGAAATGTTCTTATTTAGACAATATCAAACAGATAGAGAAGCTGGAGTTAAAAGAAGAACCATGCAGATACGCCTTCTTCATTGTCTGTGGCATATATTTAACCCAATGGAAATTACTGAATGTGAGCTGTGGCATAACACTGATGTGAGTCAAAAGCTGTAATATGTGAGTTACATCACAAAAAAACAGAGCTATAGGGATGAAGTAGAGGATGAAAACAGAGTGAAGTGTGACATAAGGACAGCAAACATTGTATTGTCAAGAATTTGAGATCACAAACTAGGATTAAAATGTTGGCAGCCCCATTTTATCTCATTCAATTTCATCCACACTAACAAGTCAACACAAAATAAAAACAGATCAGCTGAAAAAAAATCAATCTTATTTAAAGTTCAATAATTGCATACGAATTAACAAGAGAAATTTGGAGGAAAAAGAAATATTTATGTACATATTATTTAATCTCCCCAAAATACACAAAAATAAAATACTGATTAACATTTTTATTTTAATTTTTATTAATATTAGTGTGAGGATGTTCAGTGGGAGTGATTACAAAAGTTATCTGAAGTACAGCATTATTTTTTAATTTTATACTTTTCACATTCATCTTTCCATCTCTATCAAAGTTAATTAATTCAAGTTAAAGTTATTGTTTTACATAAAAAATAGGTTTATTGTTTTAAAATATTTATGTCTTGTTCTATATATACATATGCTAAAATAAATTCTTTAGGTTGTATTTAATAGACATGTTTATGGTTTATAGAGGAAATAATATTTTGAGTGATTTTTAAGGTAATATTTTATATATCATAATTGCATAATTGAAAAGAAATGCACAATATTAATTTCATCCTGATTTTAAACTTGATGAGACCTATTACTCTTCCCACATTCTGACTTCATTTTGGCAATTTCCCTGTTATTCTGGCAACCAACATTTGACCCTTTGTTCATGGTGCCCATAAAATTTTTACTGACCTTCTAACATGTTCCCAATTCAACCAAGTTATTTTGGCTCATATTTCCTCCTCTGCCTTCATCCCATTATCTTATGCAAGAATTATGGTCTCTGAAGCAACATTGACAAGTGAAGAATTTAGGTTATAGACTGGGAACACTGGAGAAGACAATGAAGTGATCAAAGACCACAGGAAAAAGTTCGGCTCCTCAACGAGGAACTAGACCACCTGTGAGGGACAGAGACACTTGTAATGGCATAGCCTTGAGCCACAGGCCCACTGTGCATGCCACAAAGACATAATCAGAAAACTAGAGAATATAATGTCCACAGCCCTCCTTCATATTATTAGGCACACAGTGATAATAACAATGAATTGTGACTTAGAAAACCTCAAGAGGCAGCACAATAGAAAACTCCAGAACTAAGATGAGAGGTTAAAAAACAAAAAAAGTAATTAGCTGAATTTGAAGCCTCTGGTATCTGTAGCTGTAAGAAACATCAAACATTGCTCCCTCCAACTCTAGGTGAGTTTAACATACATTTTCACCTGAAGCCCTACTTACCTTAATATTTAGGGGTCTATGAGCATTTGGTATAGAGAAAAAACTGTAAGGAATGCCAAAATAGTCTAAAGAGATAAAACAATCATCAGAATCAGATTCTGAAATAAAAATAGGAGTTGGAATTAGACAAAGAATTTGCAAAGAATTTGGGGATACTATGATCAATAGATTAAAGGTCCTAATTGAGGAGATATGAAACACACAATGCATAATGTTGAGAATGTATCTGTAGAGAGATAAATAAAATGTTCTAAAATATCAAACAAAATCTTTATCTCAAAAACACAATAAAATAAGAGTTTCTTTAAGGTGCTCATAAGTAGACTTAATGCACTAAAGGAAAAAATGCAGTGACTTAGAAGATATAACCATGGAAATTGCAAAATGGAAGCACAAAGAGAAATAAAAAAGAATGAAAATTATAGAATATCCAATAACTGGAATAATATCAAATGATGTGTATGTATGTATGTATATATATTGGAATATATATACATACATATATATAGGAAAGAAAAATAGAAGAAATATTTGGAATAATAATGGCTTGAGAAATTTCCAAAATTAATGAGAGAAACAAAACCACAAATTCAGGAAGTTCTAAGAACACTCAGCTGAAGACAAATTAATGAAACAAAAACTAAACAAGCAATAACAATAAAAAGAACACCTTTGCCCATCAAATCCAGAGATAAAGGATAAAGAACATCAAGAGTGGAGTAGAATATTTAATATTAAAAAAAATTTTGTGAACCTAAAATTCTACATTCAGTGAGAATATCCATTGGAAGAAAAGATAGTTTCCCAATTTATTAGCTCCCTATTTGTGCTATTACAAATTACCACAAATTTAGTGACTTGAAACACAAATCTCTTCTTTCATAGTTCTTGAGTATAGAAATCTCAAACAACGTGTCCACAAAGCTGTGTGCCTTCTGGAAGTTTTAGGAGAAAATCTGTTCCTTTGCTTCTTCAGGCTTCCAAATACCACCCCACTCTTTGGTTCATCTTTTCTCCTCTCTGACTTTCTACCTTTTGAACAGGTACTGTAAGAACGTGAGATTCGTCCAGATAACCCAGAATAATCTACCCACCTCAAAAATCTTAATTGAATCCTATCTGCTAAATATTTTCTGATATAACATATTCCAGGTTCAGGGAATTAGGATCTGGATGTCTTCAGCAAGAGCATTTTTCAGCCCACCACACTGCAAATCTAAGGAAATTCTCTGCCAACAGACTTGATTTATAACAAATGTTAGTAGGAGATTTTCAGGCAGAACTGCAAGACAGTTATCCAGGTGACTTTACACCAACTCAATCCTCCACAGCTTTCTCGCTTGAAATTCCTAAGAAAACTGTAGATTGTGCTGTGAATGTAATGCCTAAAGTAGAAACTAGCTATAATAGCCAGGGCCCTGTTCCAGTGCCTTCTGGAAACAGGATTTCCCGCAATGCCCAGAGTGCTTTGTCATCCCTGGGAGTAAAGCCCAGGCTTACTGCTTTTGGGGACCTCTCAGCTACTCTAAGAGTGGGACAAATGTAGACAATGCTCCACCTGCCTGAATACCTTCCCTGTGCCTTTGGAGACTGGCCCACCCTAAGATTTTAATGCTCTTTGCTACCTAGCTATAAGTAATAAAGTCGCTTCACTTAATTTGTGTAGATGTTCTGTCTTACCAGACTCATGCAAGTAATGGATGACATCCCAAGATGCAATGCACTCAAGCAATAACCAAAACATAGTGAGCCTGTCTCAGAAGAAAGAAATTACGTATGTCAGAATTTTGGACCTATGTAAAGAAAGGCAGAGTTAATAGAATAAATAAAGGAAGGTAATATATATTTTTTCTTATTATTAACTGTTCTACAAAAATAGCTAAATGTTAAAAAATAACACTAGCACTATATTGTACGTTTATAACAAATGACATAAACAATAATATCATAAAGGACAGCAGTGAGGAATTACAGTAATTCAGTTACAAGGCATTTGAACAGCATATGAAATGTTATAGCATTAATTCAGAATGAACCTAGATTATTTAAACTTGTTATGTTGTGCAGAGCACAGTGGCACATGTCTGTTAGTCTAAAATTTTGGGGAGACTGAGTCAGGAGAATCACTTAAGCCGAGGAGTTCAAGGCATCATAGGAAGATGCCTGCCCCAGTAAATATCAAAAGTATGAGAGGAGCTTACTCAAGACTTTACAAAAGCAAAAATATGAATAAATAAATGAAAAATAGAAGATATAAAATTGAATCATAAAAATGCATACTTAATGCCAGATAAGACAAAAAATGAGCAAATTCATGAATAGTAAACATTTAGAAAGATGACTGACTTTAATTCAGTTATATCAATAGTTACTTTAAATAAGAGTGGTCTGAACAAAGTAGTTAAAAGAGATTTTCAGATTGTACTAAACTTTCTACTTAGCACAAGAGGCCTACTTTTAATAGTAAAACTCAGATAAGTCAGAGTACAGTGGTAGAACAAGACACTCCATGAAAACACTAAGCAAAAGAATGTGGTATAGCTACATTAATTCCAGATAAAACCGACTTTGGAACAAGCAAAACTACTAGCAATAAAGAAAGATATTGCTGCCATGTCGTGGTTTTAATATTTGACTCCTCTAGAACTTATGTTGAAATTTAATTGTCACTGCAATTTTATTATCAGGAGGAACATTTGGGAGGTGATTAAATCATGAGGGATCCACCACCATGAATGGATTAATGCCCTTATTATGGACGTGGGTTTGTTATTCCATTACTGGTTTCCTTCCTCCCTCCCTTTCTCTCCCTCTTTTTATTTTTCTCTCTCTTGACTTGTCACCTTCCTCCATGTGATGACATAACAAGAATGCTCTTACCTGTTGCTGACCCTTCAATGGAAGACTGTTCAGTTTCCAATAAATTTCTGTCCATTATAAGGTGCCTAGTCTCAGGCATTCTATTTGACAAAATAGACTAAGACAATTATATAATGATAAAGTGTTTCATTCTCCAGGAAGATACAATTATAAAACCATATGTTGCATTAGGGAAATGATGGTTGTCATAAAGAGCAAATATTTGAGAGTAAATTATGCCTACAGAAGATCTGTTGATTGATTAATTTACTTAGCCAAATTTTTATGAACTTGGTGACATTACCAAGCATTTAGAAAATAGTCAGTAGAGTACAGAAAATAAACAGTAGCATAAACAATTAAAATATGAATTAGTGAGCATTATAATAAAAGTGTGCCAAGGTTTTCTATACACTGTATTCAAAGCTTCTATAACCATATTGCTTGGTACTCCAGTCACTGGCTTCTGTGATCTGGGAATAACTTTATATTTATGACCTGAAAATATCCAAAAAGAAGTCATTATCCTAGAGTGGAACATTGTTCATTCACAGAAGGGTAAATTGTCTTTGTACCAAATTAAGGCGTAAAAATAGGTTACCGTTTCACATCCCAAAGGCATCGCTAAAGGATCTAGTGTTTACATAAATAGAAATTAGACTGAGAAGATGTCAGGGATCAAAATAAGTGTTTTAGTTATTCATTTTGTAGACAAAATATTTACTGCTTTACATAAGATTTACATAATTTCTGCTCAGTTTCATATACCTGTAATCATGGTGACTGGGGAGGCTGAGGCACGAGGATCACAAGTTCAAGGCCATCCTGGCAATTAGTGAGACCCGGCCTCAGAATAAAATTAAAAGGGCTGGGAATTATAGCTCAGTAGTAGAGCATCCCTGGGTTCAATCCTCAGTACCACATGCACACAAGAAGATTCTTATAATTTCCATAAAACACAATATTATGTGTTGAATGGAGTTACCCATCTAATATTTTAGCATCTTTTCAAATATTATAGTTCATACAATGGAATCATTAAATATAAAGATACAAATATAAATTTCATAAAATAAATTTATTAATTACCAGTATTTAAGTATTAATTTAGGAATCAAATTACTGAATCCTTTATCAATATTTTTACCTTCTTGTATTTGAAAAAGAAGTTCTAAGCAATATTATAGTATATCAAATTTAATTCAACTCAATTACTTTAATTTTCATTTGGTATTACACTAAATGTGAATCTTTGGAGACACACTGCATCCAATACAAATATGTTTCTCATTTTCCTGTCTCATAGGCAACCTCTAACATGACCTCCAATCAGCGTCCCACTTGGTACTCATAACCATGTGCAGTCCTCTCTACTTCAGAGAAGGCTGAAAGTTGACTCAGAAGGAATAGAACGCCACAAAGGTGAAGGAATGTCGCTTCTTACACAAAGTTACAAAAACAGTGTGGCTTTTGTTGTGGATATCCTCACTTCCACTCTCACTGTCTCATTCTGAAAGAAGCCATGTTCCAATTAGAACTTGTCAAATGAGAGAGCTGAATGTTGAGAAACTGCCAGTGGGGATTTGAAGCCTTTGGCCCATATGAACTGAATCCTTAAAACAACCACATGATTGAATTTGGAATAAGATCTTCTGCTAGTTCAATCTTCAGATGAGACTGCAGCCCTGGCTAATAGCCTGAACTCAACACCATGAGAGATCTGAAGCAGAGAAATTTAGCTATGTTCCAACCTACAGAAACTGTGAAGTAATAAATTGTTTTAGACTACACTTTTTTTAATGCAGAAATGTGCAACTAGCATAAAAAATGAATACTTTACTGGGGAAATCAAATATTAAGTAAACAACTATTGGAAAAAGTTCAATAATTTTACATACTATAGTCAGTCATGGGAAGAAACTAAGTTTAATTTGGGTTTTGAGGTAATCGAATAAGATATAATTCGTAAAATTGGCACATAATGATTAACATAATGAGAAAAAGTTGGTACAATGATTCTTCTTTTCTAAATTTCTGGAAGCATGTATTTATGACATAGAGAAGAAAAGTAGAATTAAAATTCTCAGCAGTGAGTGTAACTAGAAAAGTTCTCTTTGCATATAATCTCCCAGTTTGGCCTCAGGTGGGTAGAAACCAGATGTTAAATGGATTCTGTCTTTCTATTTAAATACAACTGAATATGCCTGGTATAAGTTCAAGGTTGAGTAAGAGTTCTGTTCATTTCCAAAGAGCTTACACATTTAAGATTGCCTTGGCTCTGAGTCTTCTTCTGGGATCTATTGTCTCTCTAGATGCCATCAATTTAGATATGAACCTCCAACTCTTAGTTCCATAAAATCTAGTCACACAATGAACTGAGTAAATTACATGCAAAATGAGGTAGGCTTAATAGGTAATATGTAGACATTTATGTAAAAATAATACATATTATTTTATATTAAACACTAGTATAATTTATATTTCATTCTTAAAATGTCTCTTGGTCATACAACCACCACCTTTTATTTTGACTCATCATTCAACGTAAACACCATGCACATAGAATTTTTACCTTTATTCTTTCTTCCATTTCCTTCTTGGACTACAACAAGAAAATGATTCTTTTTCATTTCTGATGAAATCATTGATATCCACTAATACTGGTTGCTTATGTTTCTATGATATTTATTCATATAAGGTATAATAGTCTATTCCCAAGTGGTTTCTAAAAATTTTTCCTCAATGAAATTGGATTCCTGTAAAAAAAACAATGGATTCCCTTATATCTGATTTCTGGAATCATTGATAGTTCATATACACCTTACTATGGTGGGTGATAATAGTCTGTATTTTTTCTACCAACAGCTCCAAAAGAAATTTAAGTGAATAAACTTCCCAATATAAAAGTCACAGTTAAATTTTCATTTATTATTGTTTCCCCTTTTAAGTCCAATTTGTAATTTCAACATCTTATACCAACCATTATTGCCTACCTATATAGAAAAATAATTTTTAGAAGAACACGATGAAGGAAATGAACGGAATATAAATGTGTCAGTAGAATTGTATAAAATCACCATTGAGAAGAACAAATCACTCAGTAAGGAAGAAGATGGTCTATTAATAAATATCTACTGAACCCTCACTCTCTGCCAGAACTAGGATAAAGGCACTGAAAAAACTGTTTTACTTTTATTTTAGATTCAATTGGACATGAAACACATGGAGAGGCGACAGGGGTAAGAGCTGCCTTATTAGCAACTTCAATGGTCCAAAAGTAGAGCCAAGTCCAAATGTGCAAGGTCCTGAAAGTCAAGTCAGCAGTGAATGGACAAGCTCAGTGATAAACAGGCTGGTGGCAGAGACTCTGAGCCTCAGATCTGTCTTGGATCATTTTCTGTCTCCATAGTCCCAGGATGAATACACACATTTTGAAATTTAAAGATATTTAGGGCAGAGATGGACTCTGGAAGTACAAAAAATGTAACACTATAATGTTGTTAATAATCAAAGAATTGCTATGGCATTGAAGATTAAATGACACAAATGAGGTAAATTTATAAGCATGTAGTGACAGTCTACTGAGCTTAGCACTTTGTAAGACATTTCCAAAGAGGCAAGTAGGGAGGTAAATGCTTGATTCCCCACTCTAGCTTAATAGAACTAAAAACTTTGAGATTATGAGAACAATTTAAATAAGAATTGCGCTAACACCAAATTAGCATATAGAAACAACAACAGAGAATTATCATAGGTAGCTTCAATCCCCCTAGATATGATTATTACTATCTATAAGTGATGTTTCATATATATTTAAAGTGTTTTTTAAGATTTTATTACCTCTTTTACTTTTAAGAAGTCACCCTGGTCTGTGAGTTATGGGCAACCGGCATATCTCCTCTTTAGCTTCATATCCATTCTCCCAGAAAACATTGTAGTGTTTGCTGGCTTGAGTATGTTTCTGTTTTGAGCAAGTGCAATGTGGGTAGGGATAAATGACAAGTATCGCCAGTCTTTCCCCTGCTCTGATTTTGACCTAGCCACAGAGTTCAGGTCCAACTCTGCAGAGACTAGCTGCAGGTATGGGAAGGAGCCCTGCTCATTCCCCAAGTTCTCAACTACTCCCAGGGAGCCCACTGGGCTTTAGGTTACTGTCTGATTCACAGCCTCTTACATGTACTTTGAAAGACAGTTTGGAATGTCCTAAATTTGGAAATGTTTTCAGAATTTATCATTTTTCTTAAATATATACAATAGCAAGAGATCACTTTTTAATAGCTATCATTTACTGAAGGCTTGTTATATGAGAGACTTAAAAATGTTTTTCATCTGAAATCATCCACTGGCAGATTGGTAGTGGTGGACTTGCAGTTTTCTGAAGATAAAATAAAAGGGATTTTTTTTAATCTCCTAAAGGGCATAACATCAGTATGAGAGTGGTACTATTATTCCCATAAAATTCAAGGAAACTGAAGCTCACTAAGGTTATAAACTATAATTCCAATATCATTCAAAGAGGAACAATTCAATTCAGGTTTTTTTCCATCATAGGCCTAAAATATTTTCTCAAAATTGTGAAAATAAACAAAAAAAAGAAGAATATTTGAATATTTAATCTACAATGTCAGAATTGACAATTCTATAATTCTACATTAACATACAAAGAAATAGAGAAAATACATTAAGATAATGAAGCTAATCTCTTTACTAATTCTAAAGATGTATGTGTATAAGAAATTGAGTCAAACTTAATATAGTCAAGATTAATTTACTTTTAAGGAATGATCTCTGTGATTATAGATAAAGGTATCATCCATTATCAAACATATAGCACAGAAAGTGTGAAGACTGAATTTGCAGGTATATTTCACCCTCCCACAGTTCTCCATATGGTGGTAGCTGCCCTATCATGGTAAGTGGTCATACCCCCTGGGTATGAAAGTTTTCTGACTCATTCCAATGGCTGTTGTTGATGTGACCTGTTCTACTAAATGGAATTTGTGCTATTTGGTTATTGTTGTTTTTCCAAAAAGAGGTAAGGAACAAGTGGTAATTATAATCTCTGCTTAAGCAGCATTTTCCCTAAAATGTTATTTCCGAGGAAATTGGACTTTGGCTTCAAAACCATAAAAATTCAGCAGCATAAAGCATAAAATGTACCCAATTTTAATCAATGTAAATTACACTGGTAGAAAAGATGTCTATGTGCAACCAACAGCAATCCAATTTTTCAGAAGGGTACTCTTTGAATAAATCCTTGCAGTAATAATTTAATGAATGAAATTCCAATGTACTTTTCAAAGGAAAACGTTGAATTATCTATTAATTTTCTGAGCTTTGTATTTTATTTTATTGAATGACAAAATTGTTATTTCCATTTCATTTGTCCTTGGAAGACTCAGAGGATATCACTATCTTTACCTAATCCATGCCCTGTGAATACATTTCTAAATTACAAAAAGAAAAAACAGTATTAAAGCATAATGTGTACTAGTTTTGAAGTAAATATAAGGGTGGCAAAAAGAGAAATGGTAAGCACAACAGAATTTAACCTCTGACTGTGTTGCAGTTAGCCACTGTTGATACATAGTAATTGTATTTTTGCCATTATATTATCAATCTATCATTCTTAATTTCTAATTAATTTCAATTAGTAGACTTTTACTCATAGTTTCATCACTGTCACTAATCTTCCCTGAATTAATAATTTTTTTAAATGACATAATTCTGGCTTAGTATAATATACTGAAAATAAAGCTGCCTACATTCAGCTGTGATATTCAATCCTGCTAATAGGATTTCTTAAAGAAAGGGAAAAGTCCCTTCCATCTAATGATTCGCCTGCAAATGAAAACTTGCTTCCTATGTTTAACTTTGGCACAATAACTGCAACCTTTTTTCCATTGCATACGGAACTTTATCAGGGTCCTGTTATTTTTTGATTTTGCTTTCTCCATGTGTGTTTTATTCATCCTCATCTTATATACAGTCTCTTCCACAGTCAAGAGAATTAGTGCTAATGACTAGTTCATGCCGTATCAAAGAAAATGGTCTACAGATTCTAACATGCCAATCTAATTAAACTGTTCCTATAGAAAATGGAAGTGACATATGTAGCCGAGCATAGAGATGTTTACATAGCAGTTTTTAGGTGTATAACAACACTGATTAAAGTGCTAAATGGTTTATTTACTCATTATCAAGTGCCGGGCTCAGCTGAATGTAAAGCAAAGATAGAATTTTTTGTTCAAATTACTCTTATGAGAATTAAGTATCATTCAATAATCAGTGATAGAAGAAACAATTAAAAAATCCAGCTGCAAATTTAACAATTCCATTATGTTGTACAATGATTGGACAAGAGCAAATTCTAACTTGATCTAAACAAGAATGTGTGTTTTCAGAGATCGCCCATTATGTGTAGTTGCCTTGCATTTTCCCACTTTCTGGGAGAGCAGTATTTGCTCATAGTACCTGGTTTATTTTAAACAAAAACATTCTAATTTTAGTTGCTAATGAAGAGTTATAAAGAGATGCTGATATGGGAGAGACTTGTTATTTATCTTCCTAGCTAAGTACATGTTAGACACATGTTTTCCTGAATATTTGTCTCTTTTCCTCTGCATTCAGTCTAAATGTCATTATACTAGACCAAACAACTGAAATATGGAATTAAAAATGCACATATTGGCTAACAATGAGATAAATATAAAATTGAGATTAGCCTTTTTGAAATTATTTTAAAACTTATTAGGAGATTAGGCACATTCAAGCTGTCTGAATCCAAATTTAAATCTACATGCCAGGTAACTTATGGATGTCAAATAAATATTTATTGATAACAATGAATAAGGCAGTCCAGCCGTCCATGGAGGAGGAAGCAAGAAAGAACACCAGGTGTGGGCTATTATCGTGTTACTGTGTCATCAATCTCTTTTTACAATATGTTAGCAAAATTTCATGGTCCTGCTTTCTACTTTCTCTTAGATGTGACAAAACACTTGCATTGGAAATAGTGTACTTCCATGGTCTAAACACTGCCTCTAGCCTCTCTGCTTTTTCCAACTTTTAATTCATGCTGATAGCATTTGAATACAAATTTGAAAAGAGCAGAAACTTTTTAGATCAAAGGAATAAATTGTACTTTGAAAAATTTTAGACAAAATTTAGGTAAGGATACTTCAATAAAAGTAGTACCTGAACTGGGCTATATTTGCACTTAAGTTTGCAAATATTGATGCTACTTGAACTGTTTTATGGTGACATGTGGTTGCTGTGGCTGCTCAGGAATATCTGAATTAACAGAGGAAATTATAGTCTATAAGTCTATCCAAAAAGAAGGAATGTTTATTCATTTTAAATAATCTTAATTCTTTTCCTCTTATATTAGTATTTTCCAGTAAGAACAAACTATTCTGTAATATACTGATGTTCTTCAATTTCATAATCCATCAAACAATTAGCAACAACTGTTTCATCTCTCTCTGTTCCTCATTACAGACACTGCTGGGCTTTCTGGAGCTATGAAGCAACATGAGATCCAATTTCTACTTCCTCAGCTAGGAGTTAAGCTATTTGAATTTGAAAAAGTAATATCATTACACATAACCCAAATGAGAGAAATAAAAGAAACTTTACCACCTGACTGAATGCTCATGAAAAATGAGAGCAGAGGTCAACAAATCAGAAACTTAAGACAAATATTTCTTATAATACTTTAAGAGTGTTTTCTGGAAACAATGGTTAAAAAATGTCAAAAATGTGAAGTGGGCAAAATTCAATAGCTTTCTTCTTGTCTCACTTGTTTTATTTTTCTTAGTTGTTCATCAAAATTCACAGGCAATCCAGATATAGCCAAGATTCCTTGACAAGATTTCTGATGTAAAGTGACTTTGATAATTAAGTTCAAGAGTATTTGAAAACTGGAGACAGTCCAGAAGAAATGCTACTGGTGAAGTTGCTCTTTATTTAGCTGCCTGAAGTGTCTGTGGCGCCTATCCTGGGTCCCTATGGGCTGCCAGTTAATCAACAATTCTGTATTATGCCTTTGGTCTTTCTCTCCCAAGGGTAATGATGTGATGTGGTATTTTTGAAACAGAAATGGAAAAAATGTGCCCCAAGCGCTTCAAGGTTACACATGTATTTCTGTGAAGCCTTTGTTTTCACTGGAGTCCTGTCTAATGCCCTGTGAACCACTCATAATGATCAAGAATGAAGATACCTTGACTGGCATCTGCCTGAAGCTTTACTTAATGGATACCTTCAATTTTCAGATGCCTGAACTTCATAAAAATATGTATTTTGGGCAAAAACTTCTTTTGCAGCATTTTTCTTTTTTTCCCTTTGGAATAGATTGATGGAAAAAATAGCTGAAATAAGAATGTAAAAAGTACAAGGGAAGAAAATTACAAAAGTGAAGGTGGAGAAAAAATTAGGAAGGTTCATGTGCACATAATTTATGAGTTTCCCAGGCTTGGCATATGGAGAAGGAAATCTTTTGGGGAAAACTTCTAGGAAGAACACACATTCCTCAGACAAACCCTTTACATGGTCAAGGTAACCTAAATCTCAATAAGCTCTAATTGAAAAAAAATGAGTAAGTAAATTGACCTTTAAAGAAAATTACTTTGCGTCCATTATAACTCCGTTGGTATAAATTATTCATTTTAAACTATGAGCCATGTAATAGTGTACTATTTTTTTTAAAAAAAACTATTTATGATTCTTTCCAAACTATAACATTACTCTATTTTTATTGTAGAAAATTTAGAGGAATACAAAAGTGTTGTATTCTTCTAAATTTATTGTATTGGATTGAACCCAAGGTCTTTTCACCACTGAGCTACATCCTCAACCCCTTTGAGTTTTTATTTTGAGATGGGTTCTTGCTAAGTTGTGAGGCTGGCCTCAAACTTGCCATCCTCCTACCTCAGTCTCCCAAGTTGCTAAGATTACAGGTAAGTGTAACCACACTCATCACATCCATCATCATAAGACAACTACTTCGTAAGACTTTATATTTCTTTCATGCATATACATATAAAATGGCTACACTTTATGTGCATATGTATTTGTATAGCACTATATATGTATAATAATTGGTCTCTACTCTTACAGTGTTTTCAAAGTTTAGCTCATGGGACATCAAGAGCTCACATTATCTATTCCTAGATAATTTCTCTGACATTTATATGTCACAAAAATAAATTTTTGTTTTATTTTTTAATATTCAGATATTTTTAAATGTTTGTTATCTTGTCTATAATATTTTATTTAATCTTCTTTTGCATATTAATTATACAATTGATTATTATTTCTGCCATAATTCACTTGGTTTCTTCATTAAGTACATATATACTTTCAATATATATATTTTCATATTATACCATACATAGCTCATCATTTCTTTCACTATTAAATTACTCTCAATCACATCCTTGGAGATAGCCTTAATTACTGATTTGATTTTTTTTTTTAGAATCACATCTGGTTTTTATTAACATCCAATACAGATTTGCTCTTACTTCTTTAGCTATATGTGACATACATATATTAATCTCAGTACATTTTACTTTCATGAGTTTTAGACTCTTATTCAGTTTTCTTGAAAATGTTAAGTAATTATCTGTCAATAACCACTTCAACTTTAGGCAGATTGTTTTTAGAAGTACAGCCTTCCTAAGAAACACTTAGGTATTGTTTTCATCCTCTTGTTTCACTATAATTGCGCAGACACCAAAATGATTTTTTTTCTTTTTTCTTATACTCACATCAGTCAAGATAACTACTATATTTTCCAATATATGGGTCTAGAAATTATTTTTAATTCATTATACATCTGGGAGATAATTTAGATTTTTCAGATGTTCAGGTCTAGGGCATGTCAGTTACTAGTTTCTTAACCATTAGAAGGGAGCTAAGAATATTTTCTTTAATCTAGTAAGATTCTGGTGTAAGTAGTAGATAGAAAAAGCTGAAAATCCAATAGACTCTTTTTTTCTTCTGGTATCAGGGATTGAACCCAGAGACAGGGTTTCACTAAGTTTCTTAGGGCCTCCCTAAGTTGCTGAGGTTGATCTGGAATTTGAGATCCCCCTGCGTCAGTCTCCTGAACCTCTGAGATTACAGGGTGCACCACCACGCTCGGCTGTATTAGACATTTTTGTAGCTCATCATGAGTTTGCAACAATACCTGGGATGCTTGTTAATTGACAGGATCATGTTCACATTCTGCTTCTGTAGCTCCCAAGAAGAGTGAATTGGCAAGACAATAATTTTTAAAAACACAGTGTAAGTTAGAAATTAAGACAGAAGTGCATTTGGAAAGCACCATTATTCTCTTTCCTATAATAATAATCTGGGGTCTGCACTGAATTAATATTATAAACCAATATTTTATTTTAACAATAGGGAAAATTGTTCTTGTTTTAGAAGAATCTTTTTTGTGTCATTAGCATTGGGGAAAATAACAGTGAAAAATGAAAGATTGTAAAAGAGAATAGGGTAGTTATCCTCCACTTACAAAATACACAAGAAAGAAATAATTGAAGAAAAATTAAATAGATTAGATAGAAGGTGGGTAAAACTCCAAAGCTGATGTGATTTTATCTGGATAATTTGTTCCAGTCTCTTCATTAGTTTTCTTGTTAATGCAGTAACAACTTAAAAGATATACAAAATGTATTAATCTTTATAGTGTTTAATAATACAGCAATAGTACTATGTAAATAAAAATTAATATACTTCACTGTGCATATGAATCTAAATGTATATTCTTCTTAATAGAAAAATGTCTCAAAAGTTACTGAAACTTAAAACTTTACATTTCAAATGTGGCAGTCCTCTGTGAGTAATAGGTGTCAATGAACACAGAATAGAAATTATTAATGACAAAAATGTACCTCTTGAATCAAGCCCTGATGCCAATCAAATCTAGATTTTCATTATGATTTCTAGATTTTATTTCTTAAGGTTAATCAAACTAATTAAATTATCCAATTTGATTCTATCCCAATGAGACACTTGTCTCCAATGCTCTTCCATTACTTTTACCAAATTATATCAGAAAAAAAATTGTAGACATTAAACATGATAGTAATTACACAAGACATATTAAAAACATAAAGCTACTATTTAATGTTGTACCTGATGGCATTATTGTTAAAGACATTCTTGTCACTCTTGATGAGAAGCAGGACTTCTTAAATGCTGTAAGATTATTCAATGTTTTTATCCACTGGAACTATGCCCAAGAACTTAAGAAGTAATGCATAACTCAGTTTTACATGCTGTCTCTAGGTCCATAGGGAACTCTTCCAACTAAAAATCTGTGATTCTGTCTTAATGCCTAGTATTAGGAATTGGAAATGCCAATGGAAAGTGAAAGTTATGTTTAAAAAGTTGATTTTAAAATATACATATGATTACCTGCATCTTTATATTATTTTATGTATATTTATATTATTTTATCTATATAATTTATATCTAATATCTAATTTATATAATATCTAATTTATATCTAATTTATATAGATATCTAATTTATCTTAAATTATCTTGAGCCCATGTATGTATATGCAAAAGTGTTTATCACTAAGTCAAATGGAACAGAGATTAAAGTAAAAAAGTCCACAGACTGGAATGTTAGTTTAGAGGCAGCAGCATCTGTGAAAACTTTCAGTGTGTTTACTAAGACGTCAAGGATCATAATTGATATTTCTAATTATAATTATGACAGAGATTTGTGTATTACATTAAGGTTAGCAAGTTACAAATTGATTTTGCTTTTATTCCTGATTTATGGATGATGAGTATTTTTTGAGAGTCAGAAAAGTCAAATGATTTAACAAATATTAACATGACATAACCAATATCATATCTGACAGAACCCAAACCACACACCTAGTTTTCACCTTAAATTTGAGTATTCTTTTTACTCTTGTATGCCTCCTATTCAGGAGAGATACTATGGAATGGAAAATGGCAGTTCTGAATTTGGCATTGGGTTTTAAACAATTCTAATGTGAGTATTGGAATGACTAGAGCAACTCATAGATACATTGTCACTGTGTAATTCATTCTTCTTAATGTATAGTAATTCACCTATGCTTGCTGCCACACAGTTCTGCCCAGGTTACAGAGAGAAAATCTAATTTTAGATTAATTAGTCCACAGATATAGAAAAAGAATGAGTACAAGGAGGCTGCATCAAAGATAAATTTAATTCCTTTATCACCTATGCTTTCTTGAATAACAGCAATTCCACCAGGTGTGGAAAAAATCAAAAAACGACTTTTAGAGAAAAGATATAGGCAGAGATACACTAATAACATGTAAGCAACATTAAAAAAAAGCATGAGAAAAAATGATGGAATAGGGTTGGCAGTAAATAAATAGGTGTGGCATTCATTAATGTCGCTAAAGAAAGCAGCAGTGTTAACTATTTGTTCGTATAAAACAAATATAAAGAACAAAAACATGTCAATAGCTGAATTTTGTGCCATTAATTACAGTGTAATAGCATTACCAGCTCTAGATACATGCACATATGTAAACAGACTTGCATATATGTCCTAATACTACACACATATACACATACGTAAGATGCTTTTAGTTCCTTGGAAGATACATAGGGACAACAGGAAAAGCGATTAAGAAATAACCAAAAAGTATGTGTTATTTTAAGAAGCAGAAATCCCAATTTGTGCCTCTTACTATTTTGCTTAAAGCTTTTCTGTAATAGAAAGTTTCATTAAACAAAAGAGATTATGCATTGTCAAATCCACACTAGGGTTCATAAAATCTGAGATAAAATAGAACATGTAGAAAGGTAAAAACTTGTCATTTCCTCATATGCTCATAAATTTTCCACTTTACTTCTTGAAAAAGTCTCATGATTTTCTGCCAGACTTCCACAATCCTAGCTGAGGTCCTGCTGTGCAGAGTATGTCAAAATCCTTTGAGCTAATAACTGTATCTGGCTTGATAAAGAGAGCTGAAACTTTTCTTCTCTTTTCTTTGATAGAGTATAATGAATTTGCCCAGTTTTGCATTTTTAATGAAATATCTAAATCCTATCATTGCAGAAAAAGCTAAATGTGCTTTCTATGCAATTATATAAAACCTAAGGATATTTCAGTTAAAGACAGAGCACATATGCAATGATGATCACATAAGATTATATGTCATACCTATTATAATATCTCTTTTTGTTTGTTTTTGTTGTTGTTTCTGTTTTTTGGGAGGGGTGTTTATTTTTGTTTGGTTTGGTACTTCAAATTGAACCCAGAATCTCACACATCCTCAGCAAGACTCTACCACTGAGCTACATCCCCAGCCCTTTTTATTTCAAGACAGGGTCTCACAAAGTTGTCCAGGCTGGCCTTGAACTTAGGATCCTCCTGCCTCAGCCTCCTGAGTAGCTAGATGCCACTGGGCCTAGCTATCCTTTATTGTTCTAGACCACCCTTTTTCAGACCACTATGATTGATTCAGGGGTGGCTACAGGACCAAATTTGGACCTATGTCTATCGTGCTCGGTACTTTATTCACACTCCTGGCCAGGTGTGATGGCACATGCCTGTAACCCCAGCTACTTGGGAGGCTGAGACAGGAGGACATCAAGTTCAAGGTAGCCTCAGCAATTTAGTGAAACTCTGTCTCAAAAAATAAAATGGGCTGGGGATGTAGCTCAGTGGTAATGTACCCCACCATACCCCAAAAAAGAAGAGAAATTCTTTTAACTGGTCTTGAACCCAGGAGCATCATAGTCAGGAGCTGCTGGATTCCAGGCTACTGCAGCCTTCAAATGTGCCAGCCCAATGGATGTAAGATGGAAACATTGTTCCTATTATAGTATCTTAAACTAACACTATTCATGTATTTTTTGTGATGCTGGTGTAAATAAATCTGTTGCAAAACCAGTTTTAAAATGTATACTATACAATTATGTACATAATACTTGCTAATTAAAATAAATTTACTGATTTTTATTTTTACTATAATGTAGTTTTTTTTCTTATTTTTTGGTATACTCGTAGCTATAAAAACAAAATGTTTACTGTACAACTGTGTGCTGTTTGTCCAGCAGAATCCTCATACATCTCCTGTTTACCACATCTCTTAATCATATCATTTTCTTTTGTGCTTGAATTAATAAATGTCATGTTGTTTTGTTCTTCATGGACCCTAAGTATACAAATTATACTACTAATGTTTCCTCTAAGAGGCCACATCAAGTGTTTAACCTGGAAATAAAATTAAAATTGATTAAATACTACAAAGGTAGAAAGAAGTGATAGTTATTGCGCACCAGTCAGACATGTCCCATTCCACCACAGCTACAATCTCAATGAACAGAACAAGGTGACAGAAGCTTTTAAAGGATCTGCATCATTGAAGGCAGTGAGATGAACAAAAACTTGAGAAGGATCTATATCGCATGGCGAAATTTCTAATGACTCAAACTGAAGAGAACATACTGTACACTTCTTTCAGCACCATGACAATCATGGATGAAGTAAATGTTTGTTTGCAAAGTTGAAAAGAAAACATTGTATATGACTGTGATGTTTAATTTAATAGTAGTTTACATAATTGATGAATCAAAATCCATTACATAACATGAAATCATCCATGACACCATCAGTCTGCAATGAGGTGAGGGCTGCTGAAGAAATTTTGGAAACTCCAGATAAGCTGTGAACCAAAATTTCTTGCCACAGCACACCTTCTATGTAGATGACACCTCCCTATTCTAAAAATGGATACTGGAAAGGAATTCCATTCATAAGGATGCCAAGTTAATGACAAGTTTTTAAGAATGCATAACAGACTTACTTGTGGGCAATGTTGGAGGGTACAAATTGAAACCTTTTGTGATGTGACACAGCAATGATGCCAGGGTCTTCAACCTTAACCATATGCACACACTGCCAGAGTGCTATAGGAGCAATGAGAAGTCATGGGTGGCCCAGCTCTTCCTGAAAGATACCCTCCTGAACTGCTATGCCAGTGAAACAGAGATGTACTATTTGGAGGACAGCATATCTTTTGAGATCTTGCTTATTGCTAATAATATGCCTGCATATCCTCTTTTCGTTGGTGATATTCTTCTCAATATCAAATTGGTATTTCTTTCTCCGAACACAATCTCTTTGGTCCACAATACATCATGAAGTTTTAGCACCTATTATGATCTACTACCTGAAGAAGACTTTTGTCAAGACCATTGGCACAACTGGGAAAGACACTGAGAAGACACCAATGTGCTACTGGAAGGAATACAACATATATGCTGCATTAAAACCCAGCCTGGATTTTGCATGAAATCAGTGTGGACAACATTAAGGGCATCTAGAAGAAGATGATTAAGAGATTCATTCATGACTTCAAAGGATTTGCCATGGCTACAGAAGTTGCAAAAATCAACAAGAATGCTTTTGAGATGGCAAACTGTACCCTCACATTGAGTTTGCCCTTAGAATATTTCCTGGGAAATAGACTAATGAAGAGTCATTGGAACTGGAACAGGAATGCATAGCTAAAGAAAGGGCAGAGAAAAGGAAATTGCACAAAAAAGAAAAGGAAGAATGCACAAGAAAATTCACTGTGGAAGAGTTTAGCAGGAGCTTTTGTATATTTTAACAAGTTCCTTAAAAAGTTTTAAAACGTGGCCCCCAACACTGAAAGATTTTCATTAATACTGAAGAATGCTCACAGGGCATTTTATGATTATAAGAAATCCATGGTGATAAGAAGAAACAAACTAAGGAAACCACCATGGATATATTTCTGAAAAGTGACACTGACAGCTCCTCAAGAAGACCTGAAGCAAGTCCTTTAAGAGGCCTTTCAGTAGAATAGAATATGGTGTGACACCTCTGTGCATTGTACTGCTCACAAGGACTTTCAAGTAAGACAAGATCTAAAGATGTAATACAGAGACACTGCCAGTCTCAAAACTTGGGTAGGCCTAAGTTAATGTGTGTTTATATCTTAGTTTTTAACAAAAGCAGCTAAGAAATAAAAATAACATTTTCAAAAGAAACATGCTTATAGAATAATAAAAAAAACATTTTATATATCTCTACAGTATTTGTAACTTCCAGCTAAATAAAAGTATTATTGCAAAAATGTCAAACTGATAAAAGATGAAAAGTTTATAAAGTAAAAAGTTATATAAGCTAAGGTTCATTGATTAGTAAAGAAAAATGAACATTTATAAATAAATTTAGTGAAACTTAAGGATACAGTTTACAAAGTCTACAGTAGTATTCAGTAAAATGTTATGATTAGCTAAGGTAAGTTTATCATGAAGAAAGAGCATTTTAAATAAGATACATAAAACCTAAGTATACAGTGTTTATGAAACTTGCAGCCATGGACAGTGGTACCCTAGGCCTTCACATTTACTTACCACTCATTCACTGGCACCCACAGCAATTTCAAGTGCTGTAAATTCCATTCATGATAAGTGCTCAACACAGCAATACCATTTTTTCTTTGTTACTGTATTTTTCTGTATCTTTTCTGTTTAGATATGTTTAGACACACAAATGCTTAACTTTGTGTTAAAACTGTATTACAATTGCCTATAACTTTCAGTGTAGTAATATATCCTACAGGTTTGCAGCCTAGGACCAACAGGCTTTTCCATATGGCCTAGGTGCATTATAGGCTATAATATTTAGATTTCTATATATGCACTCCATGATTTTCATACAACAATGAAATTGCCTAAACACTACTTTGAACACAATGTTTTAAAAAATTCAAATTTACTCATAGGTTCCTGTGTTAGTCTAAAAACCCTTTACACATACGACTAAATACACAAAGGCAATAGTATATAGAAAGAACATTGTTCTTTCAAGTACATGTCTCTCATCTGATTAGTTAGTAATTTGTACAATTACACCTAAATGGATGCAATGCTGATATCACTGCTTATTTTATTATAGCGGTAAAAGAGGTACAGTGCTATCTACTCTACTTGTTTATAATATTACTCATAAACAATTTTGTATACACTCTACTTTAATTCTCCAGCTTGATTAGCTAACAATCTGCACTAAAACATTCAAGGTAAAATGAAAACCTAATTGCATAGAGATTTTTAAGCTCATTTGCACACAACAGGATTTATTAGTGCCAATGAAGGCAAAAAACAGTATGACTGCTCTCATAGCTTCACTAATTCCCTCTGTTAATTCAAAATGTCCACAGAGAAACTAAATGGGGTAGAACATACAAACAGTACTTTTGCTAAGGGCTGTATTAGGAAAGAACAAAATGTTCCTTGGGTCTGTGCACAGGTTATGAATTGCTTTTATTTTGGAATATTGTGCAAATTTTAGAATGTTGCATCTAATGATGTAGAGAAAGATAAGGGTTCTTTATATTATAGGCTGATTTTCATTCATTGCATTCTCTTACAATTTTCTATTAGGTATCTCTCCTTTACTCCTTGTAACTGAATGATACCAATTATAGAATATCAAAGAAGGAATTCAGGTAATAAGAGGCTTTAAAATATATGATGCAGAGTACTGTCCTAAAAACCTATTATTTTAGAATGGAAAATAGAAAAGTTTAAACTGAAATTTTCTTAAAGAACAGAAAAACCAGTCCAAAATGAAATTCTCTTAAACTTTTAAAACTTCTCAAAAAAAATGATTATAAATCAAATATTTTAGCACAAAGTACTATTGAATTACAAAATTTAAGAGATAACTGCAACAAATATTTATTTACTCAATCAAAAGTTTCAGATTACATTAAAAAATATTCTTGGAGAGAGTCTATACAAGTCTGAAACCTTTGTGAATAATCTAGTTAAAAGTTTAAAAAAGTTGATGATAATTCTTATCTTGATTTATATTTATAAGTCATTAAAAGATTTTACAATTGATCATACAAATTTTATAAAGTGGAGTTCTGCATTGTTTACTCTTTAAATTGCTAAAATCCCTAGCCTCTGCTTTTTTATTTATAATAACACAACCACACATAAATGTGTCTATTTAAATTATTTCTTTAATGAAGATTTTCCATCAGCTTATTGACACATACAATGGTTTATTTACCCTGCTTATTGGGGCAGTTTCCTCTGGATGTGGAAGATCCCAAGTCCTAGTTCTCTTTTGTCCTATAGAAGGAGGAAAGATGATATTTCCTCCACTTCTGAGTTTCCTCATCCATAGTTTTCTGAAGTAAATCATGCGTCCTCTGGGCCCTCATCTTTTTCTCTCCACTTTCTGGATTCTGAAGTCCCCTTGTTGTTTGTATGTTCTTCTTGAACAGACTTCCATTCAAGGTGGCCTCACATACCTGCCTTCTAGGAAAGACATCACACTTGTGTTCCTTATGTCTCATCCTTGCATAGTCTTATTCTGAAAATGAAAGTATTCATCAATAGCATTCTACTCAGAGTTACTTGACTAGTACTGACTCTTGACTCCAGACTTTTCAGCATGTGTCAGATACCGGGCCGTCACAGTTGATGGACTGTATACCATGTTCTTCAGGTGATCTTCTGCAGCTCCTTAAGAAAAGAGTTATCACTTGCACATTCACCTCATCTTTATCTAGTGAAGATTTGGAAATTCAGTCTCAAAACATATTCCTCTAAATAAAAAACTAATCTTCATTTGTTCAGCTAATATTTCACTGTTCAACTAATACTTTGCCTTCTCTTACACTCGACATCTCTGATGAGATAATGTTAGCTAAACTCAATCTCACAATCCTTTATGAAGACCATACATTCTAGCATAACATATCAAAATTATAATACCTGGTTCCTACTTTACTATTCTTGACCTTTGAAAACTCAAGAATAATCATCTCTCTTTCTCTCTTTCACACATATTCACAAGGGATACAAAACTTAGTCATCACAACATTGATTTATATTTCTAAATCATTAAAAGATTTTGCAATGGACCATACAATTTTTATAAATTGAACTTCTGCATTGTTTATTCTTTAAATTGCTAAAATTCCTAACATCTGCTTTTTCATTTAGAATAACACAATCACACATAAATGTGCCTATTTAAATTATTAATATGTTACAAAATCACACAATTGTCTTTCTTGTATAGTTACTAATGTACGAGTGTTAGAAGTGAAATGACATTTTGAAGGTATTAAACAATATTACAAATGTGTAGATAAAAAGAATATTTACTGTTTTGACAATATCTCTACCTAACCTCCTGAATCTTTCAAAATAATTTATCTCCAAGATAATAAAAACCTTTATAGGAATAGAAGCACCATTTAACTAAGTGCTGCACAAAGTGAAATGCACAATACCATATTCAGAGTCACATTTCACTTGGGTTCAGGTTCTACTTAATCTAAATTTTTGGAATAGTGTTTAGGTAAACCTGTGGGGAGACAGAGATAATAAAGCTTACATGCATGTGTGTGCAGACACACATAACTACCTACGTGTATGTATGTATATGAATATATGTATATATATATAAGCTGTATATATTTATAATTATATATAAGTATAGTATAGATTATTCTACCATAACAAACATCAGGCTATCTGCAACTTATTAAAATACGTATACTTCTTGTTCACACTACACCTCAAATGTCCATCAGAATTGCTCACTATTAACACTCAGATATACAAGCAGGAAAAATCAAATGCAAAAAATTAGACACTGTCTCCTAAGCATCTCCAGAAACTAACATGCATTACTCAGACTCAATTTTATTAGTCAAGGGAAATTATAAATTTAGACTTAATACCAAAAGAAATAGAAACATATTATTCTACCTGTGCCTAAATGGAGAAGAGAAACAAAATATTGGGAAACATCCTAGTAACTGACAAGTCCATAAACACAACTAGCTTCAAGGACAAAATGATATGGACTAACAAGACTGCTTGTTGTGAACAGTAACTAAATTCATCATCATAGCCTGGTCTAATTCAGCAGTCCAAAAACCACAATCCATGAATCACTGGGTGCTTCCCAAATCCAGAACATTCTCATAATTATGCCAGAATACTGTTTTCTTTCTCATCTACTAATTTCTCATGAATTTATAGCCGAAATTACCAGAAACAAAAAATCCATGTCTTTTTTGAAAAAGGAATTAAATATAAAAAATATATAATAGCCTCACCCTGCGTTAAACTTTTTGTTTGCTAAATATAGTTATTGCTCATGAAAATATGTTCTAACATATAGTATAATTCTTATTATTTTAAATGAATTATTAAATATTTGTTTCTTGCATCAATTTGGAACAACTCAAAGGAATATTTGAGTTAGAGCTTTCCCCACAGGACTGGCTGAAGCTTTATTGTTGCTGTGTAATATTTAAATGTTTTCCTTTGTCATGTCTTCCTTCCTTTAATTCCAATAGATGTTGTTTGCAAGAACACTGCCCAATACACCTCCTGCATGCAAATATCTGTCTCAGCTTTTGTTTCCCAGAGACTCCATTTAAGGTAGTTAGTGCAAGAAGTGAGTCAGAGAAGCAGACTCTATCACCCACTGCCCAGTGGGTAGTAAGAGTCCTATCACTGAGAGTACATGGAGCACTGCTAGCTCCTGTAAGTTAAATAATGCATTAATTAATGTTCTCGTTAGTGGTGAATTGGGATGAAATATTAAGAATGGGTTAGTGCTGTGTGTCAGATATTTGGAAAAAGCAGGATACATAATAATGTTAGGATTAGAGAACTGGATGGTTTTTGCTGAAACCCATTAATAATATAGGGAAAGAGTCTAAGAGTAATCACCAATTAAAAGTAAAGGTGAAAGCAAGAGGATCTTGAAGTATGTGAAGAGGATCAATTATTATATTGATAGGACATAAAAAGTTGATGATCAGTCCAGGGAACAATCATAAGAGTAGCAGAGGTTTGGAAGAAGTTGAATTTTAAAGGATGAAAAAGTTGGTTCCTCAGGTATGAGGCACATGCAAACCTGGAATCTTCGCATTCTCCTGAACTTTCTATTAGTAATCCACTTGCAGCCATTGTGTTGCATGGAGTACCTTACCAGAATGAATTAACACCATGTCAGGATTATGACACATGGCCATGGGTCTAATAAATAATATTCTTTTCTATTCCTATAAGAAAGGAAGATTAAAAAAAATTATACTTATTTGAAATGGACTAAAATATACCTTTTTTTCTACATGAACTTTTGAATGCTCTCCTAGATATTGGTTCACACTACATATATTAATAGGAATGACTAGGCAAGAAGCTACATAAACCACAAAGATCAAATTGAAATATTGGAGATCATCAAAATTATGAATTTCCACTCTTCAATAGTTAATGTTGATAAAATGAAAATGCAAAACACCGATTGTATGAAAATACTGACATACATATGATAAAGAACATATTTCTGGCATATTAAAAAACCTCTCAACATTAATAGTAAAAACACCCATTTTAAAAAAATGAACAAAATTGGACATTTAACTGAAGAAGTAGCAGAATATAGGAAATAAACACATGAAAAGATATACAATATCACTAGTAATTAGGAAAAGACAAGTTTAAACCACAGATACCACTACACAGTAGTGGCTATACAACTAAATAAAAAACTGATAAAGCAGCCGGGTGCAGTGGCTCAAGCCTGTAATCCCAGCACTTAGGGAGACTGAGACAGGAGAATTGTGAGTTCAAAGCCACCCTCAGCAATGGCGAGGTGCTAAGCAACTCAGTGAGACCCTGTCTCTCCATAAAACACAAAATAGGGCTGGGGATGTGGCTCAGTGGTTAAGTGCCCCTGAGTTCAATCCCCAGTACCAAAAAAAAAAAAACAAAAAAACTGATAAAGCAAAGTTTTGGAAAGTAATAAGATAAAACTGGAATTTGTATGCACTGCTGTTCAAGAAATAATGGGGCAAATTACTTTAGAAATATGATACAGGTGATCTACTCAGACATTTATCCAAAAATTGAAAATATATATTTATACAAGGACAACTTGCATACAATGCTTATAGCAAGAAGTTTGTTAGAAACAGTGAAAAACTAGAAATAGTCCAAATGTTTACCAAGAGGAGAATGGATAACAAACTTCAAGGTATATGTAGGTGATGGAATATTACTCATCTATAAAATGTTACAAACTATTGACATATGCAGTGGCATGAATGAATCTCAATCAAATTATACTATATGAAGAAAAAACCTTGAACAAAATAGACTATATTGTGTATTATTCCATTTGAAATATTTGGAAAATAAAAAATAATCTATAGTAACTATTTTAATCATCTTTTGCATCACTGTGACCCAAATGTTCCACAAGAACAACTTAGAGGAGAGAAAGTTTATTTGAGGCTTACAATTTTAGAGGTCTCAGTCCATAGAGTCAACTCTTGACATCTGGACCCAAGATAAAGCAGCACATCATGAGGAAAACTGCTCAGCTCATGGCAGGGTCAGAGACAGGTGGAGGAAATGGGCACCAAGTCGATAGACGCGCTCTTCCAAAGCACACCCTCATTGATCTACCTATTCTGATCATGCTCCAACTACTTACAAGTACCACTAAGTAAGTCCATTCAAATCAAGATGGACTGATTAGGTTGCAGCTCTCATAATTTAATTATTTTATCTCTGAATATTCCTGCAATAACACAAGTTTAGGGGAGGGAATCCCATATCAAAACCTAATATTCAGCCAGGAATGGTGGTGCATGCCTGTAATCCAAGCACTTTGGGAGACTGAGACAGGAGAATTGCGAGTTGAAATCCACTTCAGTAATGTGTGAGATGTTAAGCAACTCAGTGAGATTCTATCTCTAAAGAAAACACAAAATAGGGATGGGGATGTGGCTCAGTGGCCAAGTACCCCTGATTTTAATCCCCAATACTAAAAAAAAAAAACAAAAAAAAACAAAAAACATAATATTCTTTATTCTTCTTATTCTTCTTCCCCAGATCCCCTAAAGGTTCATGTCCATCTCACATTGCAAAATGCATTTATTTTCTTTCTAAAAGTCTTATAATCTTGACAGTCTTAGCATTACTCAAGTCCAGAGTCTCATGGAACTCAAGGGAAATTCTTGTTTGTGGAGCCCCTGAAAAAATCAAAAGCAAGTCACACGTATCCAATATACTACTGTATATTGCACAGGGTAATCATTCTTATTCAGAAAGTGAGGAATAAAGTAATAGAAAGAAGATGTAGAACAAAAGAAGAAGAAGAAGGAGGAGGAGGAGGAGAAGAAGGACGAGGAGAAGCAGAAGAAAATAAACAAACAAATGAACAAACAAAAAAATTAAACCCAGCCAGGGAAGCATGTCCCGTAACTCTGCCCTTAGTTCTGCATCCAGCATTTAGGATGTATGACCACCTAACGTACTTTCCAAAGGGCTTGGGAGCTTTACTCCATGACCTAGCAAGTTGCAGTGCTCATGGACTTTCTTTTGCCTTACTTTCTCTGCAGCCAGAAACTTTACTGTCTTAATTCCTGAGGTCTCTTTTCCAGCTTTGAGTTTACCTTCACAGCTTCACACATCATCCTTTCAGAGGCAGCCTTCAGGAACTCTGACCCTGCTACACTTTCCCAGACCTCCCATTCCTTCCTTTGAAATCGTATTGAAAGCCTCTATGACACCTAAACTAGAGCACAGTGCATCCTTGTAGATCCAGCATCATGGGGATTATACTAAGGTCCGCTGCCAGTTCACACAATTTCTGAGCACCCTGAAAATAAAGCCAGAATTAGATAGGCAGTCAGTGTAGATAGGTAAATGGAGTCAGGTCAGATCAAGGAGGCCAATTTGGGTCTGGGAAGTTAAAGAGATATTGAAATGTTAATGCCTCCAGAGCTATTCTTCTACCCTTATCAAGATAACCTGCCCCTGCTCCAACCTGTTGCTAAAGTAACCTGTCCCAGGGGTTTTCCCTCCCTACAAGGAGTTGTTAGTTATGCCCTTTTCCTGCCAAAATTACTCCACCTGGGCCATTTTTCCTGTCCATCTGCTTTTCACCTTTTGGCCATCCATCCAGCATCTCCTGAAGGAGAGAGATAAGGGGGAAGAGAGCAGGAGAACAAAGGAAGCCTTGGACATATAAAAAGGCAAAACATCTGTACTTCTTGGGATACCAGGATAGCAGCTATGGCCCCTTTCTCTCTTCTGGGAGAAGTCTATGTTACCCCTTTTTAAATAAACCCTGCTTTAAATATTTGCCTTGGTGTGCTTCTCTAATGTTCAAACTTCAACATGTGAAGAAGCAGAACTTGTTGCCGTTAACTGATGGTATGAGATTTGGAGGTTCCACTGAGATATACACCAAGATAAGCTCCTCTCCATGCACCCCACATCTGTTTGAAGTGAATCTTTCTGTCTCTTTCTGGAGGTTGATAATGGGCACCATCGACTACGTAAATGCAGCACTGCAGCCGCCATTCTTCAAGACTCAGGGCAGTTTCCAATTACCTATTCTGTGCAGAGCAGGCATATTGGTGTAAAGACTAGATGACCAGAAGAGGATGAATTAAGCCACTGGGCAAGGCTTTATTGAAACATACACGCTCTCAGGCCGAATCCTCCAGTCCATCAGAGTGTGTCCGGGAGAATGGCGCTGGGGCTCTGGTGCACAGAGAACTTGAAAAATCCCGGTCAGGAAGGGGAGGGCCTGGAGGCAGGAAGAGAAGGCCAGAGTCCTTCCTGGATAGGCCAGGAAAACCTGCTGATTGACAGGAGGCATGTCTACTGGTGCCCTCAGCATCTGGCTGGCAGCTTCGCTTCACAGCTGCTGACTGGTCCCCCTGATTGGACATCTTGGACTCTGACCCGACCTAACAGTTGAGTCCTGCCAAAGCTGTTTCCTACTTTTCTGTTTAGGCCCAGAGAGTGATTGGTCTAAGTACATAGTGTCTCTAGTCTGGGTCTCATACCTCAGATGCATGGAGATGTGTAAAAGGATTGAAACAATTGCAGAATTCTGGCCCAGGTGACTCTTAGGCAAATTTCAAAGATTCTTTCTCTGGACCCCACTCCCAAACACCCTTAGGAGTATCTAGGGTGACTGGTTGATAAGCGTCACTAAGGGAAAGGGCCAATATCAACTTGCCTCCATATGAGCCTTAGAACACTCTCCAGCAACCCTCTCCTTCACCCATTCCTCCAGGGTACTTCCCTTGTCTCACTGGTCAGACATTAACAATTCAGACTGTAGCACTGAAAGAAAGACTTGGAATGATTAGTAAGAAAACACTAGGCTTCCCTTTATTTGCATAGGAAGCCTTCACAAGCCAATTTCAAATCTACCCATTACTGTTCCTGTGCTCAGGTGAACTCAGTGTATTAAAAAAAAAAAAAAAAAAAAAACCTGCAAGAGGGAGGCATTCTATTTTAACCAACTCCTCCTGTAAACTCCTCCAGGAAAAGGGCATTAGAGGCCAACAACCAGGAGATGTTCCCCTTACCCTCCAGAGATTCCTTTAGTCTATGGTACAACAAATAGGCACAAATAGACAAAGACATATACTATTTATTTTTCAGGGGTTTTTCATAATCAGGAGTTATAGTTGCAGGAACAAAAGCAGTAATGCCCTTAAGTCTGAATTCTCTAAGGGTCTCAAGAATAGGGCAAACTGTGACCCTAGCACTTTGACAAAAAAGGCCAAAAATAACTTTGGCAAAACCAGGTGATAAGAGATGGGTTTTCTGGACCATAATAAAACTCAAGTTTAGGGAAACATCCATAGGAAAATTATTAGTTTTCTCCAGTGTGGGAAAAAACAGATTTTTCCTCACTCAGGTGGGAGCTTCTCTCTCAGAAATTTGTAGATTGACCACTAATCTACATACTGGGAATATACAAATGATCAGGAAAAGTGCCTCATTTTCTTGTGTTGTCAGGCCTAACTTCAATTTCTGCCATGAGAGAAGGCCTTAAGAAATCACTGAGGAAGAGAAATCGAGGGGACCCTCCCAACTTAAAACTGATAAGAATGAACTTAGGGAGATTTTCAAAGGATCCAAATCATAAGTATATTGAGATGTTTCAGAAGTGATGCCAGGTGTTTGCTTCTGTAAAGATATTATGCTATTGCTTAACCAAACTGTAGCCTCCGATGAGAAGGAGGCCACTCTAAGCAGCCAAACGATTTGGGGATGACCTACATCTTGCCCATGCACCAATAACACAAACTAGAAGCAAACCTTATTATCCATCTAGAGCACTGGCAATTCCCAGTCATAATCCTAACTGGGATCAAAATGATGAGCAGAATGTCTGGGAAATTATTATACAAGGTTATTATACAAGGTACTCAGCAAAGTTCTGGTATTTTCATGGAAAGACTCAGGGAGACAATAAAAACACACCACTGTAAATCTTGACACCCCAAATAGAGGGCCACCCACTTTTAAAGGATAAATTTGTCATTTAGTCAGCTTCAGCATTTGGAGGAAATTACAAAAAAAAAAAAAATTTGACATATGGCCCTGATCAATCCTTAGGTGACATCCTGCAGCTTACAACTTCCATTTTTTCATAATAGAAATCAGGGGGAGAAAAGGAAGAAAGAACATAAAGACAGGAAAAGACTGAAGTGATAGTGTTGGCCCCAGGGAGAATAAACTTCCAGGGTGAAAAAAGAAAAAGCCAAATTTCTCCACACAGCCCTGACAGAGCTCTAAATCAATTCTAATGGCTCCTGTAACTCTAATCCCCACATGAGCCCCTAATATGCTTCTCTTACTTTTCTGTAGGGAGCCAAGAGGTCAATTTTCTCTTGGAGACCAAGGCCAGGTTTTCTGTTCTCACCTCTTATCCTAGACCTCTTGGAGGGATATCTGAGCAGTCTATTACCAAAAAAATTTACTCCTTCTCTGAGTTGAGCAGGCTTTGGAAGCCTTTAAGATATTAAAAAGGGGCCTTACTTCAAGCCCCCATCCTGGCTTACCTATGGAGCTAGATTTAACCTGTTTGTCACAGAGAAAGGAGGAATAATTCTAGTAATGGTCACACAAAAGAATGGACCTGCTTAATAGCCAATAGCTTATAAGAAGCTTAATATAGTAGCTTTGTTCTCAAAAGCAATGAAAAATAAAGTATCATAATTTTGATCCAAACTTGTCTGATTACCAAATTGTAAAAAAAAAAAAAAAAAAAAAAAGGCTCAAAAGCCTTAGGTGTGAGGTTTCTGCTCAAAACATCAGACTGACATTGAAATGTAAATGAATTATGTTTATTAGTTTTTGTATGTTGAACCAAACTTACATCCCTGGAATGAACCACACTTGATCATGGTGTACTATTTTTTAAATATGTTTTTATATGTGATTTGGCAAAATTTTATTGAGAATGTTTGCATCTATGTTCATCAGAGATATTGGCCTCAAATTTTCTTTCTTTGATGAGTCTCTATCTTGTTTTGGTATCAGGGTAATACTAGCTTCATAGAATGAGTTTGGAAGGATTCCTTCCTTTTCTATTTCATGGAATAATTTGAGGAACATAATCTATCATATCAATACTTAAAGATAAGAATTATATAATTTTTTCAATTGTTGCAGAAGAATTTTACAAAATATAGCACCATTTTATGCTCAAATCACTAGAAAAAACTTGAGATAGTAGGAACATACCTCAACATTGTAAAAGCAATCTATGCTAAATCCAAGGCCAATCATCCCGAAGGGAGAAAAATTGAAGCATTTTCTCTAAAAATGGGAACAAAACAGAGATGCTCTTTACCACTTCTATTCAATATAGTTCTTGAAACTCTAGCCAGAGCAATTAGACAAAAGAAATTAAAGAAATATGAATAAGAAAGGAAGAATGCAAACTATCACTATTTGCCAATGACATGATTCTATACTTAAAGCACCCAATAAATTTTACCAAAAAAATTTGTAGAATTAATAAATGAATTCAGCAAAGTAGCTGGATATAAAATCAACACCCATAATTCAAATGCAGTTCTATACATCAGTGATAAATCTTCTGAAAAATAAATTAGGAAAACTAACCCATTCAAACTAGCCTCAAAAAAAATAATAAAATACTTGGGAAACAATCCAACAAAAGATGTGAAAGACTTCTACAACAAAAACTAAAGAAAGAACATGAGGAAGAAAAGAAAAAAACATGAGAAAGACTTAGAAGATCAAAAGACCTTCCATGTTCTCAGATAGGCAGAATCAATATTGTCAAAATGGCCATACTATGCAAAGCAGTATAGAGATTCAATGTGATTCCAATTAAAATCTCAACATAATTCCTTATAGAAATAGAAAAAGCAATCATAAAATTTATTTAGAAAAATAAGAGACCCAGAGTAGCCACAGGAATTCTTAGCTACAACAGTGAAGTAGGAGGCATCACAATATCAGACCTTAAACTATACTACAAAGCTATAGTAAAAAACAAACAGCAATACGGTAATGGCACCAAAATAGGCATATAGACCAATGGTAAAGAATAAAAGACACAGAAGACTGCCTTCAGGAACCCCCATAGGAGCCCAACCAAGAGCAGACACAAGACTGCTAGCCGCCAGCCAAGGAGTACCCAGATCAAGGGTAAGGACTGCCTAAGGGCCCCCTGCAGGAGACCTGGCCTACACAAGGCCCAGGACCACCCCAATTAGGTCTGTCAGTCTATGTCTTTTAATTGGTGCATTTAGGCCACTCACATTCAGGGTTATTATGGAAATATGATTTGTAATCCCAATCATTTTGGTTTATTTTTGGTTTTGACCTTGACTTGGTTTCTCCTTTGACTGGCCTTTCCTTTAGTGTAGTTCCTCTCTTTGTATATTTTCATTGTTGGTTGTGATTTCCTCCTCATGGAATATTTTGCCAAGAATGCTGTGTAGTGCAGGATTTCTTGCTGTAAATTCTTTTAACTTTTGTTTATCATGGAAAGTTTTTATTTCATCATCAAATCTGAACCTCAGTTTTGCTGGATATAAGATTCTTGGTTGGCATCCATTTTCTTTCAGAGCTTGGTATATGTTGTTCCATGATCTCCTGGCTTTTAGAGTCGGGGTGTTGAAAAATCTGCTGAGATCTGAATTGGTCTCCCCCTATATGTAATCTGATTCCTCTCTCTTGAGGACTTTAAAATTCTATCCTTATTCTATATGCTGGGCATTTTCATTATAATGTGCCTTGGTGTAGATCTGTTGCAGTTTTGAACATTTGGTGTCCTATAAACCTCTTGTATTTTATTTTCCAATTCATTTTTCATGTTTGGGAAATTTTCTGATATTATTTCATTGAAGAGATTGTGCATTCCTTTGGTTTGAAATTCTGTGCCTTCTTCTATCCTGATAAATCTTAGATTTGGTCACTCAATGCTATCATATAATTCTTGTATGTTCTATTCATGGTTTCTTACCATCTTCACTATATGGTCAACTTCATTTTCAAGATTGTATACTTTGTCTTCATTGTCTGAGGTTCTGTCTTCCAAGTAGTCTAGTCTGCTAGTGATGATTTCTATGGAGTTTTTTATTTGGTTTATTGTTTATTTCATTTGAAGAATTTCTGATTTTTTCTCACAATCTCTAGCTCTTTCTTAAGGTAATCATTTTCTACCTGTATTTGCTCCCTTATTTCTTTGTTGGTGTGATCAATGGTTGCCTTTATTTCTTCTCTTATTTCTTTGTTGGAGTGACAAATTTTTACCTGTATTTGCTCACTTAGGTCATTCTTTAATTCACAGATAACTTTAATTACATACATTTTGAATTCTTTCTCTGGCATTTCATCAACTGTGCTTTCAATGGTTTGTATTGTTGTAGTATCTAGGTTTATTTGGGGCACTTTCTTCCCTTGTTTTTTTATATTCATTATATATTTTTATTTTTATTTGTTTGCAATGCTGATCTGAGTTATTGCAGTTTCTATTCTATAATCTGGTGGTGACCCCTCAGATTACCTCTATCTCACCTTGGAGTTTACTTCCCGTCCCCAGCAGGTGTCCCCAGATGAATACTACTGCTATGAAAGATGGTGGTGATGGTAGTGGCGGTAACTAAAGATGGCAATAGGGGTGGTCCAAGATGGATGAAAATACTTTCAGAGATGGAGCTAAAAGAGTGAGACTTACAATGACTTTGTGCTGATTGATCAAGATGCAGCTCTTTGGTGAGTCACTGCTTCTAGGCCAGTCTGTTGTCCCAAGGTAGAGCCTACTACATGGGAAGAACTATGGGAATGGCTGTGGTGTCCCAAGATGGATATAGGAAGGGAGAAACACTGTGGATTTACATCCTGTACAGGGGCAGACCTGGGCCTTTTTTCTCATATGGACCTGTGAGAACAATCCTAGGCCTGACCTTGGCCTTGGTTCGTCAGGGGTCCCAGGTGGTGGGCCTAGTCCTGGGCCTAGGCTCCCACAGATTGGCAGGGTCTCTGGCTTGGAACTGAGGATAGTCCTGGGCCTCATTTAGGCCTCATCTCTTGCAGGGATCCCCTGAGGCAGTGCTGTTCCTGGGTCTGGGTTCCCCCATGGGCCTGACCTTGGCTTGGCTCCCAGGGAGGTCCCTGAAGGTGGTCTTGAGTCTTGCACTGTGCTCCAGAAGGGACTCTGACTTGGAAGTGCAGGCCATCCTGTGCCTCAATTAGGCCTAGTCTCCCACAGGGTTCCCCAAAGGCAGTCCTGCACCTGGATTCTGGTTTCCTCATGGATTGACAGATTGGCAGGTAGCAGTCTTGGGCTTGACCTCGGCTGGGCTCCTATGGAGGTCCATAATATAACTTTATTTTATAAACCATGTCACTATCATATTGAAGTATTCAGAAAACAAACTGTTATATGTTGTCTTTCAAAGCTACTAAACTTTTATTTATTAAGTTTAAATATACTCTTTTAAATTATATAATTTAATTCTATGTTCATATGTTCTTCTGGACATAATTCTGTAGAATTTCTGATGGGTAGAACATGGCTTAAAATTATTCTGACATTACAGAAATCTAGTGTTTGGAGTCTACCTTTATAGTTTAGTCTAGGGACTTAATAGCTGTGAGTCATTGAGTATATATTTAAATCTCTGAACCATTTCTTGATTATGCATTAAACGAAAATACTACTAACTATATTTCAAGATGTTATGAATTAAAATAGTTAAATTGTTGTGAATTAAAGACACTGACATACAAAATTTTTGGAATAGTTTAGATATGAGATGACCTCCAAACATCATATACGAAAAATCAAAGAGCATTAAGAGATGGAATGATAAGGTTATGAGATTGTTAACCCAATCAGTGCTTTAATTCCCTTATAGGGATTAACTGGATGGTAACTGTGAGCAGACAGATTGTATTAGGAAGAGGTAGGTCATTAGGGTGTGCCTTTGGGGTTAATATTTATCCTTCATGAAAGGAGAGTTTTCTCATTCTCTCTCTGTCCTTCCCAGTGTGATGTCCTGAGTCACGTTCCTTCACCACATTCTTCTGCTTAAGATTCTGCTTCACATATGGACTGTGACCTTTGACACTATGAACCCCAAACAAAAACGTTTCCTATTCTAATTGTTCTTGTTAGGCCTTTTTGTCACAGAAAAAAAAAACTGACTAAAACAAAAATTGATATCAAGAAATGGGATTTTGACTATTACTAACTGACCATGTGGTACAAAAGCTTTTGGAACTTTTTGAAGTATGTGGGAGGAATTTTTAGATGTTTAGCAGTGCTAGCTGGAAATACTTTAGATTGTTTTAAACAGAGCTTAATGGTAATTCAGAAGATCAAAATGATAATAAGACTGTACACAGTAAAGAGAAGGATTGTGAGGTTTCAGAGGAGGAAGACTCTTGGATCTTGGACTAGAAGCTATTCATGTTATGTTTTGGCTAATAAGTTGCCTGCTTTTTTTCTATGTGCAAAAGATGTAGAAGTGCTTAGGCAGGCAGGGAAAGAAAGTAAGTGAGGAGATTGGGGGAGAAACAGAACAAAGTAGCATGGAGAGAGTCTTCTGATTAGGTCAATTTCCTGCTTGACAAAAGTGCTCATGGACACAAATAGGGGACCAGATCAGACAGACACTTCCATATTCATGCTCCTAAATGGGAGATCCAATCACAAAACTAAACAGATGTGTGGACAAAGGGGGACATCAATTAATAATAGTGAGAAGCAAGTGGATGGAGGAAGAAATAAGAAAGGCAGGAAATTCCAGAGACCATAAAAAGAATAGGCCAAAACTCCCCCCACTGGATTGCCAGCTCCAGGGTCCTTTCTCCTCAGAGAAATCTATCTCTGTATTTCTATCACTTTTGCAATAAACCTATTTCTTGCTTGCTTTCTCTATGTCCTGTTTTTCAATTCTTTGCTGAATGGAGAAAACAAATCCAGCACCACTAGATGGTAACATTTATCCTGAGACTTTCTGTGAGGTTGAATTGAAAGGCGATAGTCTTCTTAATCTGGCAGAAGAAATTTCTATACAGCATAGTATTCAAGCTGGTATCATTTAGCCAAGTTTATTATGATATTCAGGAACAGAAAGCAAAGCAGACACTTGCAAAACTTGGACTTGAAAAGTGGGAGTAAAACTGGGGCTAAGAAAGTCTAAGAATGATGACTTGAGGGCATCTTAGAAATTGCAAAGACCATACCCATCTCAGGTCTAAGGGAGTAAAAGTAAAAACTCCTTTGAGAAGAGACAATTGGGGAATCCTACTTGCACAGGGAGTCTAGGATATTGTTTGTCCATGCTCAGTTACCCAGGCACTCAGAGGCTGCTGCAACCATGGACCCTGAAGACTTGGTTACTCCTCGAACTGGTGGCAGATATTGGCATCACTATGTAGTACTGATTCTGCATGAATGCTAGAGTTAAGGGGTCATGTGGTCTTCCACTGAGATTTCAAAGGAAGACTTAGGAGGCCAGGCAAATTGCAACAAGGTCAAAGTCCTAGCAGGCTTCCCCAGAGGGAGAATAAATTATGGAGATGTGAACAGGAAACCAAAGCTGTAATGGAGATCCCCCAGAGACTAAGAAATGCCAGTATTGTGGAATATTTGTTGAGGAAAGCTGCAGGAATTGAGCAGAGAAAAGCCACATGGACTATAACCAGGGAAGCCACAGGTGTGGAGCTACACAAGCCCTTTAGAGAGAACATCAAGATGACATGTGCCCCAGATGCTGGATATGGACCTATAGGACTTGTTTGACAAGCTGGATTTTGGTCTTGTTTTGGTCCCATCCCTTCTTTCTATGCCCCTATTTCTCCCTTGTGAAATAGAAATGTTCACTCTGTGTCTTTATATGTTAGACATATGTAATTTGCTTTGGATTTTTATAGGGACTCATGCTGAAAGTTTGCCTTGAGCTTCAGAGGAGACTTTTGAACCAGACTTTCAGGGAATCCTTGAACTACTGAGACTATGGTGACTCTAAAATGAACTAAATGTATTTTTGCATTGTGAGATGGGAATAAGCTTTGGGGGCCAGGAGCAGAATGTTATGATTTAGATAAAAGTTGTCTCCAAAAGGTCATGTGTGAGACAATGAAAGAATGTTTAATTAAT
>CM053406.1:78904815-78982249 GCA_028644305.1 Xerus rutilus | reverse complement strand
CAGCAGCGGGGAGGGGGGAGGAAGGAAAGGGAAACGGGAATAGTAATGATGATTGATCGAATGGGTCATTACTACCCCTGGTGCATGTATGAAGACACAAATAGTGTGACTCTTTATGATTTGCAACCAGAGAAATGGAAAAACTGAGCTCTGTTTATGTACTATGACTTGAAATGCATTTAAATAAAAAAAAAAAAATTTGTTCTTGGAGAAAAGAGCTCACTTGCGAGCACTTTCTCTCTGTCTCTCTCTCTCTCTCTGTCTCTCTCTCTCTCCTTCCTGGTGTGATACCCTGAGCCAATTTACTCTACCAAACTCTTCTGCCATGATGGTCTGTCTCACCTCAGTCTCATAGCAATAGACTCAGCCATTTATGGACTATGCCTTCTGAAACCATGAGCCCCCAAACACTTTTGCTTTTCTAATCATTCTTGTCAGGTCTTGGTTACAGCAAAATTACTGACTAAAATAACTCTTTCTATTAAAAAATGTAAATGTTATCATTTTTGTGGCAATCAAAAACATTTCCACTTAAGACTACTTGTTTACATGCAAGGATCCTTTAATTCAAAATAGAAAAGGAAGATAATTCTGGGTTAATTGAGTATTTCAAAGGATTTAGGTACTCAAGTATAGACTAAGTTGAATTGCTCCACAAAGATAAGAAGAAATTAGAGTCCTAAGGCCATTAGATGGGGCAAGAGCAGAGGCAAGAAAAGGAACATCAAAACAGGTCTAGAGTCCTAGACTGGTTCCAAAATGATAAAACTGTCATTGTAAATGATAACCAAAGTTTTTAAAGAAATTATTTTAAAAAATTATAAGAACTGAAATAGATAAGTAATGTGTGTGGTGTTTCACTATTTTAAAAGTATGCAGGAACCCTTCCCCATGATTCTATTTTTTTCGATATAATTAATATTAAGATGCCTATTGTAGTCCTAATTAAAGAATACTTAGGTTGGTGGTATGCAGATTCAGCTATGGTACTCACAGAAGAGAGAAATATGTTATCTCTGGGCCAGATCTGAGGCAAAGATAAATGAAGAGCCAGGAGTGGTAGAGTACACCTGTAATCCTGGGGCTCAGGAGGCTGAGGCAGGAGAATCACAAGTTCAAAGCCAGCCTCAGGAATGAGGCCCTAAGCAACTTGGTGAGATTCTGTCTCAAAATAAAAAATAAAGGGCTGGGGATGTAGCTCAGTAGTTAAGTGCTCCTAGGTTCCATCCCTGGTACCAAAAAATTAAAAGTAAATAAATAAAATTAAGAGAAAAAGAACAAAGAATCAAAAGAAGTTAGAAAACAAACGCAGAATGAAAGCTGGTTTGGGAGTTTGCTGACATCTCAAGGAGGAAACCCGCAATTCTATAAAGTTCATGTGATCTCATCTAATATTTGTGATAATACACTAGCAATGTTGAGAATATATATATATGTATCTTCATTATAAATAAATATATATGTGTGTATATATAGAGAGAAAGTACACACACATTTTGGTGGTGTAAATTTTGTCTGTATCTGTGCATTTGTAACTTCCTGTCTTGATGGTTTATTTTCCATTTAGTACTTGAAGACAGAAAAGAGAATCTAGGTCATTACTAATAAGGACTTTTATCTAATTCTAAGTGAAAAAAAATATACACCTGATAAGGATATTAAAGTAATGATTTCCTGGGCATCTTATCAAAGTCTGGTGTTATCTTTCCTCAGGACACTGTCCTTTCTACTAGATACTTTTTAATTTCTGGTCAGGACATGATCATCAAATCCGTACAGAATATATTGATTTCTATTCTCCCTCAGGGCAAATCAAACCTTCTACACCATTGTAATGTGGCTCCTTCACGCACGATTCAGGTTTTCTAAAAGCAAGCAGTCTCTCTGTTTCTTTCTACTTTTCATCCAATAGAGATTTTTTGCAGTGGTCTTCAAAACAATGCTTTTATTTCCTTGAGTTTCTGCTGGGCTGCAGTTGTTTTATTAGTTCTCAGATGATTTATGTATTTTCAATGTTCAAGTGCCTAGAGGGTAAGATAAATAGAGGTATTTTTATGGTAAAATTTGAAAAATAGTTCAAGGCTTGAAAAAGCAAAGCTTATTAGGTGCTCAAAATTAAAATGAATGCTTTCTAGGCCAGGCTGTTTTTATAAAGGACACAAGACATGTGAAGAGAAGGTTTCTGATAAATATTTTATTTTTTGCTCTCTATCCACAGAACATCAATGTCAAGTATCAATAATAAGTCATTTATGTAAGATAGTTGTACATTTTAGAAGAAAATAATCCTGAAAGTTATATCCCTTAAGCTGGTGTATATGAATCATGGGATATCTAGACCTCTAAGTACTGAAGATAAATGCCAGCCAATCTACCAATGCAATTAATACACATAGACTCTCTCATGACATTTCTTCTTCATATAGAAGGGTCATATTTCCATAATGAATTGATATACTAGCCCAGTCTAATATGGTTATTATAATTATGTTAAAATAAATATACATTTGTGTATTTCTGTGTTTTGATCAATCATAACAGGATTTGGTACTTCAGTGCTTCACAGTGGCATCTTAGTGTCTGTGATGGGTGAAGAAAGCAATCCTCACATGTCCCATACTATTACAAAAAATAGAAAACATCTATTTTTGTTAAGACTCATTTCTGAATACTTCATGAGAAATTATTGCTGCTACTTCTAATCTTATCAGTTTTGTAACTAAAATATTAATCTCCAATCAAGCTTAAATAATTCCCTCAAAGAGTCAAATGTTGATTATGCTCACAAAGATTATTTATGCATTGTTATATATAGTTTACTTAAGTATATTTGAATTTGAACTGTCATAAAAATCAAAGTTAACAGAATTTGAGGATAAAGTGTTCTTATCTAGAGCGCGATAATTACTACACTGTGTTGGTTAAACTATTAATAGCCAAAGTCTTTGACAAAATGAGTACCAAGTAGCACAGAGTAGCAGAGAAGTGTTCTGGAAAGGACCGAGGTCAAATATGAGTTGCTGATGCACCTTATTACTCTCAGTAATAGATACTGCTTCTAATGTTGGTTCATAACCTGTAGGAAGGTGATTAAAATGAACATTCAGGCAATCAGCATGCCTTTTGATGAGGTACACAGGGCAATGAATACAGGGGAAAAGGACAGGTATGCAGGGCAATGAATACAGGGGAAAAGGACAGGGTCATGGCTAGGCCCTGATAAGCATGGGTATGAAAGAGGTGAAGAAAAAAAATACAGGGAAAGTACTGAATAAAAACCAGAAATGTGCAGGAAAAAGAGAAGAAAACGTTTTAAAGAAGTCAAAGAATGAGAGAGTTTAGAGAACAGAGAGTGCTGTAAAGAAACATTTCTATAGAATGGTGAATGCAAAAGCAAGAACCTATGGACTAAACTGTAAAATGGAGCACTGAAGTGACTACAGGGCTGATAGATCATTTTAAAAGCTTGTCTTGAGAAAATGCAGACATTACCAAGCAGAAGGGAATATAAATCAGGAAAAAGTGGTTTTGTTTCATTTTAATATTGAACAGACATTGTGGTTTGTATGTGTTTGGTATTAAAGATCCAGTAAGAAAACAAAAGATGATAGTCAGGATGGAGAGGTGACTTTGATGGAGCAAGACATTTGAGATGGAGCCAGATCAACGGACAGGGACTTTCTTTGCATGCAAGGCACAACAGGATCTCTGATAAAGAAGGGAGTTAGAAAGAATGAATAAATGACTATTCATTTGTAAAGATCTGAGAAGACAATAGAGGAACCTGTGGGTTTGATTAGCTTAATGAAGCAGGAAACAAATTTGGTCAGAGGAGGAGACAGCACCTTATAGTGGAGAGGTTAAAAGGGTATTTCAGAGTGTAAACATTGCTTTAGGCAATGAGGGAGGTATCAGGCTAAGGAATTTTTCAAGGACTTGAGGGTAGTACTGGGTAGCATGCGTGATTAAAAGCAGGCATTTTTATTGACTTCCATAGGCAATGGGCACCATTTTCTCAAGGCACCCTCACTGACCCAGGTGAAGTAGTGATTAAGCTATGAGGCTGTAGCAATTCAAATCAGTTATAATAGATCAAAAATTAGGTCATAGTGTTTAAGATACTAGGAAGAAAAGGATTTTATGTTTCACAGTTAAGTAACCGTATACTTTGTCATCCAAGCTGGGACATATTTGAGAGTGAATGAAGGAAAAGACCAATCAGAATGTGAGAGAAATATAAATAAACTGTTCTGTCACTAAGCAACCTGTAATAAATGACCATTATGTTCATAGTGATGAGAAATTTCTCAAATTTTTGTAATAAGATCACATGGATTGGGGGGAAAATATCTAGTAAAAGGTCTATTTGAGGTTGGACAAATCTAGGTCATGAAAAGAAAATGAAAATCCTGGAAGGATAGAGTACATTGATGAAGAAAACTGGATTTTGTAAGAGTTTAAATTTCAGAAGTTTGATACTGTGACTGGTTAATGAAATAATTTAGTATTGCTGGAGTAGAGAAAGTAAGAAATTCCCTGAGGTTGAGAAAGTCACAGTAGTCTGAGGTTAAAGTGTGGATATATTTTTTTCCCCACACATTTTTAAATTGTCCAGGATGATAGTGGAATTAATGGTAGAGAAAAATTTGGAAGCCAGAGGCCACAGTCCTCAAAGAACATGAGGAATGAGCTTGAGTGAGGTCGGTCGGTAACAAGAATGAGCTCTCAGTGACATGATGCTCAATGAAGACAGTTTTATAGGAGGTCACAAGAGGTTTGGTGATGGCTATTAAGAAAATGAATTCATTTGGCTGCCATTACTTCATGTAATTAAGTATTTGAATCATTCTTGATCCACGCTCATTTCAAAGCTTTAATTACACTTTTGCTTTCATTGTCTACTAGGAGAAAATTCACTGTTTGTGCTAAGAATATTGTCAATTTCTACATATCTGTTATAATCTTCATTTTAATACTATCTTGAATTTCACGTTTCAATTTTAATTAACAACATACATCCATACTGGAAAATCTGTTCTTTCTCTGCCATTAAAAACAAGATGCCATGCCTACAAGAGAGTTAGGCCTTACACTATGGAGAATATATCATGGAAACTGATAGATTTTGTGGCTTCTTTGAGGCTCTTCATCATGGGAATGTTGTCTCTATATTCATTTTAAATACTAGTAGAAGTTAAAATTAGAGGACAAAATGTATTCCTATCTCCTTTGCTGACCCTGTAAATACCTAGTATCTTTACTCATTTTCTCTGATTTTTAATGATAAAAATTTAATTGTACATTTTTCTAACTTTTACATTTTATCCCTTTTTACCATTTCAGAAAGGAATAATATTATACCTTTCTACCAAGTCTGAAAGGAATGAATGTTTACTAGCATTTATAAATTATATTAGTATATTCCTAGCAAGACTTTAACAAGAGAATTTTAGTTGTGCAAACATTATCTTATGATTTTTTTTTATGGTGAAATTATGGAATCAGGAACACAGGTAACAAAAAATATGATCTTAACATTTAACGAAAATATAAATTCTTCAAACAATTGCTATATAAATTTTTGCCACAATTATATTTGGTATTTATGACATGGGAGCAGAATAAGGCTCCTCTTGACACTTAACATTTTCTCTTTAGATAGGCTTATTGATGAGAATTTTGGCTTTATTCTTTCTCTTCTCTTCACACTGAGACCTTTCTGTAGAGTTGAAAATTAATTTAATTTTTTAAACTCTTCTTCTGGGAATAGTATCTAGCTTCCAAATTTCAGCACAGTTACCTAGTTCCTCTAAATTCATTTCATAAACCCTGGAAACCTATATGACCTTCAAATGTAATCAACTACCTGATGATGAATTTATAAAGATGTCATGTTTATAACTTTAAAGATAAAAGTAAGCCAGCTTTAAAATGCCTCTTTACCAAGTTTTGATAAATATTTCCTGCAATCATGTGACACAACTCTGTTAAAAAATATTTTACTCAAATTGCCACAGAATGTTATAGGCAGCTTCAAACTTCCAGGTAATGGAGTACAACTACATGAGTTTTATATGAATAAGTTCAGAGCTTTCTTAATTATGGCAAACACAGAATCAAAAGCAAACTTCAAGAATCATAGCATCAAACCAGTCTATTCGTTTATGTTAATAACTTGTAGCTATCTGTTTGCTGATCTTTTAAATTACTGTGCTCTTTTTAACAGAGAAGAGCATAATGTTTCCCATAAATGCAGGCTTGCTCAATTTTGACATTATAGACATCTATAAGATAGAAGAAATTTTGATGAAAATGGAGGTCCTTAAAATAATCAGTCTAGAGGAAATGAAAAACTTTGATATATATTCTACAATATAATTTAGATATACCTTGTATTTTATTCAGTTTTCTTCTCTCAGCTTCAGATGCTACAGGGCTTTCAGTCTTATCTCTTTTTTCCTTTAAATTCTCCTTTCAAATTCTGAACAATGATGTTGAATTTAAATGATATTAAACTATGTAAAAGAATGTAATAATTGTGTTTAAGAACCTAGATGTTTTTTTCCATTAGAAATCACAAAAAATAATGAACAACAGTTATCTTTGGAGATAGGAATGTGGAAAAGAAAAATCCATTCCTTTATTAGAATTTTCTAACAAGATTCAATTAGCATTTTTGTTTTTGTTCCAATAGGACTTATTTATATAGAACAATGATCCATTTTCTTGTTTACATTTAATACTTCCTTACATATATAAAAATATGAGTACTTAACGTTATTTTTGAAATATGTGAATTAAATTTTGCTCTTCTTGGAGCATTTATTTATTCCAACAAGCATTCTTGTTGAAATATATTGTTAAGTACTTATTTTGTACCAGGAATTGTACTGAATCTGTAGTGATGAAAGCAAATGATGAATAAAACAATTCTTTACTCGAAGACTGTCACCCTAAAATCTACTTAAGAAAAGTATTGAAATGAATAGAATTATCCAGAGTTGCAAACCATAGGTTTAAGACTTTGTTCCTTAAAAATTTCCATTAAAATTTAAATTTATTTGATCCAGTCTTTTGCCCAAAAATGATTTGAATTGTTATATTAGATATAAAAATATTAATAAAATAGAACATCAAGATTACCTAATGGAAGATATCTGAAAATTCTAACCATTTAGATTCATAAATTTTCATTGTTTCAAGAAAAATTTCTTTATGCTAGGCATGTACTATGAGAAATCATAAGATGGAATATTTACTGATAAGGTAATTTCTGCCTAGTTGCAGTGGTGGACATCTAAGTCAAATTGAGAATAATAAATCTTTAAAATCCCAAGAATGGATTTAAGCAATACAAAAAGGATGTAGTTTAGCAAACAAAAAGAGGGAATTGTCAATTTTCCTGAAAATATCATATTTAAAGAAATTGTTGTATAATTACTTTTATTTTTATTTTTTAAAATAATCAATCTCAGTAAAGGATATATAAGATAATTTTACTCAAGTAATTCACAAACAATCTCTACTAATCAGTTTTATATCCTTTGCTCTATTTTCTGTCAATTTTCCATGCATATTTGAATTTGTTTCACCACAAGTGTTCAGTGGAGTTTTTTTGATGCTTGTTTTTAGTTAATCTATGGGAATTCTTTAATCATTTTTCACAATGTCCTGTGAAATTACTGAATAATACTTTATCATAACATCTCAGTACACTTAACTGAAATTTGGACCTTTTATGTCACTTTCAGTATACCACCTTCAAAAACACTATAATGTCTTTGGCACATATCACCCTGTGCATTTCTATTTATTCTATAGATATGGACTTGTGGGATTGAAAAGTATGAATAATTTTAAGGTTCTTGATACATATGACAACATTATATTATAAAACTATACACTCTCTTAAGGAATCCATTCTTTATTCTCCAAGTCATGCCAAGTTAGGAAAACATAATATCTACCTTGCAATTATAAAATAAAATATGTACATTCATTCTGGGGACTAGAAAATGATGTTCTTAGGCAACATACAGGACTACATTTTTTTTTTTGATACTGGAGATTGAACTCAGGGGCACTGGACCACTGAGCCACACCCCCAGCCCTATTTTGTGTTTTATGTAGAGACAGGGTGTCACTGAGTTGCTTAGCACCTTGCTGTTGCTGAGGCTGGCTTTGAACTCGCAATTCTCCTGTCTCAGCCTCCCTAAGTGCTGGGATTACAGGCTTGCACCACTGCACCTGGCTAGGACTACATTTTTTATATGGAGATTTGTTAAAGAAAATACGTGTGCAAAATAGCAATGTCCTTGACAGCAGTTCTGGAGGAACTTAAGAATTAGTTTATGTGACAGTTTCAGTGTAAGATTGTTCCTATAAGTATAGAATCTGTCTTCAGGGTACCAGGAATTAAGTTCTGACACTGCCACTGAAAGACTATTAAATTTTTAAATTTCTCTATTTCAAATTTGTAAACAAGATTAAAATATAGTTTGTGTAAATGAAGTCAGAGAAAATTAAAAGTAATAATTTGTATAAGCACTCAGCAATCAGTGCAAGTATACATAGAACTCAATAAAAGTTAACTACCATCACTACTGAAGGTCTTTTATGAACATAAGTGTCAGGTAAAATTGCTCTTTTTTGTGTGTCTCTCTTTTGTAATATAAGGTTAGTGTTCGCCTATTTCTAAATCCCTTGTGGTAAGCACTTTCTGGAATGGCCCTCAATGATCCCTACCTCCTGGTGTTGAGGTTTTGGTGTAACTCCACACCCTTGAACACACCCTGGACCTGGTAACTTTATTATTACTAGTAGAATGAGACAGGTCTTAAAGGAGATCGTCTGAGATCAGGAGACACAAATATGGGACTTGTTTTTTTCTCATATTCTCTAAGTTGCTCACTCTGATGAAGTCAGCTGCTATATGAGCTTTCCTAGATAGAAGTCCACACAGAAAGAAACCAAGGGAAGCCTCTGAGGAATTGAAGCCCTCCATTCAATAGGGTAGGAAGAGCTGAGTCCTGCTGGCAACCTCATTTGTGAAGTTAGAAGCTGATCTTTCTCAGGAAAGGTGTGAAAGGATCACAGCCATAGCTGATGGCTTCACTGCAGCCTCCCAAAAGCCTGACGTAAGCAATAGGTGGATTGCAGACATATAGAAATGGTAAGTTGATATTTTTGTATAAAACTAGTAAATTTGGGGATAATTTGTTACAAAGCAATAGGTAACTAATAAAACCTCTTCCAGTTCTAGAATTTTTTGAATACTAATGATTATACCAATCCTTTAAACTTTTATCTTCCTCAAATTATATGTGTATGTGTGCCTTAATACAAAACTCTTCATTGGGAAAAGAAATGGAATTTTCCAGAGTATAACATAGACGTGTGTGTGTGTGTGTGTGTGTGTGTGTTAAACACTTTAGGAATTAGTTTCTTTTCATATTAGCTTGAAGGAAACAGAATTTTAATGATAGTGAGTACCTTCAGTTACTTTATTTTTAAAAATTCTATTTTATTGCCTCACTATTATTAATGTATCATCTGAATATCTGTTTTTAAGTTCTTCTGGGACCAAATATATTGTTTTTAATTATTCTTAAGTCATGTTGAAAATTCTACAGGAATTTTTAGAAATTAATTTATACTTACATTAAATATAGAAAATGAAAATGAAATCTCAAAGCAAAGTACATAAAATTTAATGTGTCATTTAAACATATATTGTCCTAATTTAATTTAGAAAATTCTTAAATGTATGTTAATATTGATTTTAACAATTTATCTCTACATCATAATTTATACTTAATAGCAAGAAAAACATAACATTTTGATGGCTGAAAAACACGTGTGTATATATGTTTTTAAACTTTTGTTAATAAATATACCTTTTAAACAATAGAAAATGGCCATTTTACAATTTTAGCCCAAGAAATAGCTCCTTCTAAATATCACAGTTTTGAATGAATTTCAATATTATACTAAGTGAAACATATTAATAAGCAATTTGGCAAAAAAGCTCAAAGAATTCTGTGCTTTACTGTCCCTAATACTGGTTCACCATGCCTAATAGTTGGCTCTCTTAACTTAAGGAAAGAAGCTTCTATTGGGATTGTTTAATAATTTAGTAGAAATAGAGATTTTGGAAAGAACACTTAGAAACAGGGCCTTTAATGGCTGGTAAAGAACATGGAACGAGAACAGCTGGCAGAATGGGTATTATAAATAAGAAATGAGAAAGATTTCTGTACTGTCTCTTAAAACTGAATAAACTCAAATTCACATGATGTCAGGATTAACTTGATTTATTTATCAATGGTAAAATTAAAAGTCAAAAATAAATGAGCTCATATTTCTGCAGTACTGAATACTTTAAGATAGATAAAAGTTATTTCCTTCAAACTACTAGTTGACTACTCTAGTAGACCTAAATGACTAAATACTTTAGGCAAAACTGTTAATTCCAACTACTAAATCTACTAAGTATAAGCATAGAAGCAGTTGAGAACTTGGCTACACAGTAAGCCAAATTAGATCCTTTCATGTCACATAAACTTACATTATGCTCAGAATTATGCAAATGTATTGATTACATTGACCTAATTAATCAGATGCAGATATGCCCCAGATTAAGAATAAATTAATTTATGTACACTCCATATAACTGCTATGGCTCACACTCATTTTCTTAGAGAAGAGGCAACACCTTCAGGTCTGAGAGACCCTTGATCAGTTAGGATGTGATAATCACCACTGTCTAAACCTCAATGAATGTCCAGGAAAGAAGTAAGAATCCACGAATCTATCAAGCACCTCACTACCTTCAGTAAATTATACTACATTTGCATTGTATGGGCTTTCCTGGGATCCTAACTACAGTTCATTGCTTATATGAAGGAACTTATTTGGATTCCTAATAACTGACAATAACTGAATGAATGAATTAGTAGATATTGGGGCAACATCCTTCAGTTGAGACCCTTCTGTAGTTGCCAATTTTTTACTTCCAGCTTTGTAAGCATTGCCATCAATAGGCAATCACATTATAATCTCCTCCCTCTGCCTAGTTCCTCAGGGAGCAAATCTACTCTCCTATCTTATTATGATTGAGCTACTGGATGCTAGATAGTGCCTGGTTTAATAAGGTCTTTAAATAAGTAATCTCTAGCATAAAATCTAACATTGATTTTTAATATTATAAAAGAATACCAAATTTCTAGTTATTCTCCCTACAGATTCAATAGTAGTACTCTTCCCTTTAAGTACGAGTACATAAAAACCCCACAGTCCAATTTTTTCCCATTTTGATCAAAGTTAAAAGGAGTTTTGGTTAAATCAATGAAAACCATGTTCTCTGGAATAAAATGCACACTTTCAGTGACAATGGGTTTTAGGTGCCAATGATCCACTGGAGCTAATTGATGAATCTTTTAATACTGTATATGTATATGTGCATGGATATATTGGTATGTGTATATATATGTGTGTGTATATACATATATATGATCGCATGATTGAGATTTTTTTAATGCCACATTATATATTTCTAGGGATACCTGGTTTGTTTTCTCTGGTCAAACTGGCTAGTAAAGAGCTAACTCCGATTAAACCATAGGTTTCTTTCTTCTACATGTTTTTAAATGCCTTTGTTGAACTCATTCTTCAACATGAGACAAATTTATTACTTTTACAACAGGCTACTAATAAGGAACCATTTATACTGCTTATCCTCTTGGACTCTGTATGTGAGAAAAGTACATGAAGCATCAATTGACCACAGGGTAAAATCACCCTTTTAATAATCAATTCTTTTAAAATAAATGTGTCCTATGAGAGGCCAACACACTATTCTGGACTTGCCCATCAATATTTTTAAAAGGCGGTGAATTAAACCCACAAATTCATCACTTATTCATCATTCATTGTCTTATTATAAATCAAACATATTAAGACTAAAACACAGAAGGAGATATGAAAAGATTCCCTTTTTCTGCAAACCAAATTTATGTGGAGAATTGAAGCTCACACAGTTCCCCTAAAACAAGCAACTAAGTCAGAGAATGACTTTATTGTAAAGCCCATCTTTGAATAAAGTGAGGAAGATTATTTATTAAGAAAGGTCAGTATTATTCTACTTAGACATTTCTTTAAGTTAACTTTGGGTTCTGTTATATCCTATTTTTTTTCCCTTTAGAAAAAGTCATAAGGAAACAGTTTAAATTAGATTTTTTTTTGTCATTCCAAATTCCAGCAATGATTAACCAATTCCTTTTGATCTGTGTAGTTTTATAATATGACCCAATATTTAATTTCAGGTTAAAATGTAGAAATTTCCCTCTGTAATATTACTTTTCAAACATTGTTTGAATATTAGTGTCTGTGGTTATGACGTTGTTAGTTTTTCAATTACATTCTTGACTCTATAAAGTAGTTAATGTATTTTAAGAGTACAAATATGCACAGTATGCTTCAATGAGACAAAAATAAAAGTTTAATTTTAAGTTATTTTCTTTTATGCCTCTTGTTTCTTTAATCTTTTAGCTAATTTTCATGTCAAAAAGGATAGCTCATATTTCCCTCAAACAATTTGTAGTGAAACTTTTCCTCTCATCTAAACTTTACTCCTAACTTCCAATTCAAGTCTCTCAGACATGCATCACTAATAGGAACATGAAGTTTTTTCTTTTTCTTTTTGGTACTGGAAATGAACTCAGGGGCACTCGACCACTGAGCCACATCCTTAGCCCTATTTTTTGGGTTTTATGTAAAGACAGGGTCTCACTGAGTTGCTTAGCGCCTCCCGTTGCTGAGGCTGGCTTTGAATTTGGGATTCTCCTGTCTCAGCCTCCCTAAGTGTTGAGATTACAGGCTTGGCCCACCACGCCCGGCTTGACATTTCTTCCAAGAAAGAAGGAAGTGGTTGTCCTGATAATATGTTCACTGGATAAAGGAATTCCTAGATAAGAACTACTTCCCAGGCAAAAAGAGCAAGCATAACCTTTCTAGCAGTTGATGTAGTAGAAAAAAATATCTATTAAGTTTTAAGGACTTGACAGTGTGTCAACGACTGAACTCAAGATGCTACAAGGACAGGTGAGATCACTATAGGGCTTGCATGCTATACCCAGAGGATGACAGGCCATGTGGCACATGAAAGGAAGTATCATATACATGCTAGTCTGAGACACTCTGCTCTCCATGGTGCCATAGGCTGAACCAGCTTCCACGGGTTCCTGCACAATAAGCAGATTCCACTTGGGGCCATGGTGGGAAGAGAATCATGGGGGAACAATATAGATTCATGAATGAAAAGAATTATAGAAATTATTTGTATATAATATGGATCTCAGGGAACTTTCCTACCATTGGCAAGTGATTGTCTCTACCACAACACAAAAGTAAGAAAATCCTGAGAGTAAGTAAGAGACAGAAGCTCAGAAATAGTATGTATCTCCCATTATATTTTTTGTCACCAAATAAAAAATATGGACAAAAGCACAAAATAACATTATTCTATAATTCGCAGCCTTTTTACATGAAGGAAAAACTGGCAAAGGAAGTTTTGGAGATAGAAATATATCTGACTTGCATTGATCCCTTTTTAGTCCATCAGCTCCCTCACATTTTTAATGCAGTTAGACTCCTTCATACATATCTCAAGAAACATGTCATAGCCCACCAGGAAGGAAGCACAGCCTTGAGTCTTCACACAAAACCACACCCATTTCCTAAAAGGATCCCTTGCATGATTCTAGGCTCCATCCCTTTTCCTTTAGTCTTTGAGTCAAAGCTCACGTTCAAGGTCTCTTTGACTTACATTTCTATTCGCCATCTTCTTTGGTTACCACCAGGTTCAGAAAACTGGCATTGCCAATAAAATCTCCTTGAGAATTGCCATTGGTCCCACTCTTCTTCCTAAATTTCTACTAGGAAAGGATGATTTCCCCTTCCTGAAAGCCCCTAGTATCTCAGGTCCTTGATTTCTCTTCTTTGAGTTTTCTGGTCCTCATTTTCCCACAGATGTACACTTGAATAATCACATTTTATGTCAGGGATGGAAAATCACAGCCCATGGGCAAATTTAGCATGCAACTTGGTTTTGTACAGCCCGTGAACTAAAGATAGAGCTTATAGCTTTTAATGGTTAGATTTAAAATGGTTATACGAATATCACATTACATTTTCCATTTTGATGGGGTTTTTTTGTTTGTTTTTTGTTTATTTGGTACTGGGGATTAAACACAGGTACACCTAAACACTGAGACACCTCCCCAGCCCTTTTTAAATATTTTATTTAGAGACAGGGTCTTGCTGAGTTGCTTAGGGCCTGCAAAGTTGCCGAGGCTGGCTTTGAACTCACAATCCTCCTGCCTCAGCCTCCCTAGTTGCTGTAATTAAAGGTGTGGGTGTTTGCCACTGCACCCGGCTTCATTTGGTTTTTCACCCACAAAACTTAAATAATTTAATTCTTTTCCATTTTAGAAAAGTTGCTGACCTCAATTTTTCCAATAACTACATTTTCTTCACAGTCCCTGTTTCAAACCAGTTGTATCGTGATCCCCACTTGCAATATTTCCAATTTACTGCCTGGAGACTCTTTATTGATCCCCTTTCATTTCACCATGACAACAATACATTGATGCTACCACTATTTTAAAGTACTTCATTTATCTTCTATAACTTACAAGCTTAATAATTATTTGTTGGATAACTAAATCTTTTTTTTAATTTTTATTTTTAGTTGTCAAGGGGCCTTTATTGTATTTATTTATATGTGGTGCTGAGAATAGAACCCAGTGCCTCACACATGCTAGGCAAGTGCTCTACCACTGAGCTGCAACCCCAGCCCTGGATAATTAAATCTTATGGTTATATTCCCAGAGTTCCAATCCCCCTCTGCACTCCTGTTGTCAGGTGTCTACCTGGCTTTGCCATTCACTTTTACATTGCTCCTTCCCTCTCCTTACAGGAACATGTTTCCCCTGTTTTCTTTTCCTGGGTACAGGCAATCCTTGCCTAGAGCATAGAAACTAAAGAATAAATCAATGCTACAAATAGCAGCTATCAAATTTTGAGTAACTATTATGTACCAGCCACTTTAAAACATAATCTTATTTGATCTTCTCAATAAATCCACAAGATAAGTATTATTCATATTTTAAAGATGAAGGAACTAAGATTCCAAGAGGTTAATTGCTCAACTTTACAGAGCATGCAAGTGCCAGAGTTCCAGCTGAGGCCTTTAGAGCTACAAATCCCATGCTTCTTCCACTGCTCTGTGTGCTGTAAATGTCAAACGATGGATGACTTGAGGGGTGTTATATTGGTAAATGATAAGGGTAGAGTCAGAGAAGTCATGCAAACTTGGCAAGTAGGTTTACATATCAACAGATAACAGAGTTAAATTGTCTTGCTCTGGCCTTGAATAATAGCACCTACGAAATTCACCAACCTGTGCCACATCTGATAATTATTTTAAACACAATAAATGTGCAAGAAACTTTATTTTTCCCTGATATTGCTATACCTAAAGAAGCTTAGCTTTGCCCATAATCTTGTGACTTTCCAGCTGGAAAAGTATGATGACTTGATGGGAACATCTTCCTGCTGAACCATGGAGGATTCATTTACTACTTTCTTCCAAAAATAGAGGGTACTATTTAGCTTATAGTAAGCAGAGCCACATAATGTGGAAATTGAACTCAGGTTAAAATTAATTTTAAATAATGGCTTAATCAGGTCTCTTGAGCTCCCCTCAAAACAACCAGTTAACATAGCTCTTCCTTCTTCTAGCTTAAGGTTTTCTAAAAGACTAACCAGTTCCAATAAAGACATTCAAATTTAAAAGAAAGGAGATAATTCTCAGGAGTAATTAAAAATACTGAGCATGACCTATAAAATTTATTATTCATATTACTGCTGTTTTTAAGACTCTGTCTTTAAAAAAAAAAGATTTGTCTACTTTTCAATGTTCCTTGAGCACAATCTGCCATGCTTCAACTCTTTAAGAATTTCTCATTTCTCTACAAAAGGCTTGTGCTTCCTGAGCCACTGACATTCTTCTGTTTCCAGTTGGATATTTAAATTCAATGACTCTTTCCCCTCTGATCTTCATCTGACTTGTGCCTCTTGATAGCAGTAGACTGAATTGTTCAGTACTAATTTTGGATTTGAAAATAAGGACCCGTTTCTCTGTGTCCACTTCCCAAATACTCATCCCTACTTAAGCCTACTTTCCCTGGTAAAACAACAAACTTTTTATTAATATTAAGATGCCACTGTCACAAGAGGACTAAAGAAATAAGTATTTTCTCTTACATTCATTGGATGCTTACTATTCTAGGCATTACTCTTCACATGTATTAAGTTATTTAATATTCATCATAGTTTCATTATGTGAATATTATTATCCCCACTGTATAAATGAAGTAACCAACTAGAGGACAAAGATATTGAATAAATTGTGTGATCTCACACATTTAATATGCCTTAGATCAGAGACTTGAATTTAGCCAGTCTGACTCTAAAGTTTATTAAACCATGAAATTATATTCTGCCTTGGAAATAATAACAGGTGCTAGACTTCTTCAGGAAGGTTTATATCTGTTTTTGTTGTTTATTTTTTAGTTTTTTGTAGTGAGTAGAATGTTTCACAAACAGTGGTCTTCCTCAGTAATGTACGATTTATTCCTCCCCCCAAGTTAATGCATATGGAATCTCCAAATTGGAGACAAGTTTTCAAATTTGCTAGGAAAGCTCTTGTCACAACTCAAAACTTCCTCTCCAATCTCCATCCTGATTCCTCCATCTAGCTTTATTGCTTTAATTCATGGCTTTAGAATATGAAAAAATGCAAATGTTTACTTCTATATTTTGTCTATTATATCTCCTTTCTATGCCTAGATCATTGTCTAACACATGATAATCACTCACTAAATATTGCTTTAGTATAAAAGAAGAATTTATAAAGAGATCTCCATAAAGGTAAGAGGTTAGGCATACTGATTTTGTGAGACTGGTGTGGAGGGCATAAACCCCAACTTCACATCAATAAGAAGAGTGAAATATGTACAAATCTGTATTTTTAATAATATTTGTAAACTAATATATTTTAGATTTATGGTGTCAATAAAATAATCTTTGATTAGATGCATTTAAGTCTCATGTTTTGTATATTGTGTTTCTCATCTTTGTGCTGACAATAATCTGGTCTTCTTTGCATAGATGTTATTTTTGCTGATGATATTGATCTGTGTGATGTCTTTAACCCCTCATTAGTTTCTAGGATTTGGGGGACAAAGGCAGAATTTAAAAAAAGTGTATTTCCCAGAAACAACCATAAAGCATACCACTCATTAGTACACAAGGGAAGAAACAAGTTCAATGTGTAGTTCAAAATTCAAGACATATATGTATTGCCATAAATAAGAAAATGTGGTTGTTGCACATTAAAATATTTCCAAAACCTTGATATCTGTAACTGATTGAAATTTGAATCCTTTGTCTCCCTAAGAAGAAGGCTTTCATTTAAGAATAGTCATTTTCTAAACATGAAAGAGGTGCTCATGAATTTCTTCCTTTGTTCAGATCTCCCAAAGTTCCTCAGTCCTCTCAACTGGCAGTGTCTGTGTCTCTCAGCATTCAATTATTAATGAAAAGAAAAAGGGCCAAAAATTGAATGTTTCTGCATTCTTAGAATATGCACATGTGCACACACACGGGAGCATTATTTTTATTTTGTGGAAATGTACCTAATTGTAATGTTGTTACCTTTGACATGTGACATATCCAATCATCCTCAAATAAATATTTTGCTGCTGCTGTAAAGAGGCTTGCTTATGTAGTTGCTCTCTCCTTGCTGCCAGCATGAAGCCTGATTTTTTTTCTCAATACAAAACACCAGTACCTATACTTGAAATTTCTTATGAAGGAGACAGCCTAATCCCTTGTGTATTTGTGAGTGGTGTGTTTATATTTGTTTGTGGTGTGTGTTTGCGTGTTTCTTTGACCTATTTTAACTCTTGTGGACATCAACAACCACTTAAAACATGCAACCAATTTTTTCTCTCTAATTTTCTTTCTGCAATTTCACTGCAGCTGCTTTAGTTCTGCAAACCTCTATACTTATAATTCTGAGTTGAATAAACAATTACATTTCTAGAAAACATAATTGGTTTTCTGGAATTTTGGGGCAATATTATTATTTTGCTTTATCATGCATGTCTGTTAAGGAAAATATTTTATCAGCCAGCTTAGGCATTCATGCTTTTCTATTAAAGAACTTTCTTAACCACACAGAAGAAATAGACTACAAACACAACATGCTGTATCTGAATATTAATAGGTATCTTCACTATATGATCTGTAATAATGACTCCAAAACTACAATCATTACCAAAATTTACCAGATCTCTAAAATCCTATGGCTTAGAACGGTGAGACTTGGTGGTGAAGGGGGTTGTTTATGTATGTGTATATAAGTAGGCCTATATATGTATAAATGAATATAGACACAGTGAAAGACAGTGATAGAGAAAAGGTGATCCTGCTTCTCATACATGTATTTGGGGAAATAAATTTAATCTATCAGATAAATAAAAATTGAATTTATGATAAAGCCAGATGAAGAACAACCTATTGACCTCACACCTGCACTGCTGCACAGGTCCTCCCATGCTGTGGGCTCACCATTTACCAAGTGGGGCTCCCCTGGCCATCTCCATGTTGGGACATCGCAGCTGCTGCCATAGCCCCCTTGACGTGACAGTCTCCACCCTGGGACACTGGACAGGGCCTGGAGGGAGCCTCCTGCCACAGCACGTACAGCCACAGCAATGTGTTTCTGAACAGGCCGCTCAGCACCACAAGGCTGGCCTCACTGTCCCATCCCTGAAAGCAGCCACCTCCATCTTGGAACACCTCTGCTGCCATCTTGGGTTACCTCTGCTGCTGCTATTGTGCTCATTAGTTGGGGCAGCTTCCATCTTGGGACACTAGCCAAGGCCTGGAAGCCCATCAATGTACCTACAGATTAGCCGCCGCCACCACAAATTTGGGAAGCAGCCACTTCCATCTAGGGATGAGAGCCAGGGCCTGGTAGACCATCACCAAGGTCCCTGTAGGCTTGATTACACCTGACATCTCATGGCTAAGTGTGCTAATAGCTTGCTGCAGAAGCAGGAGAAAGCTTTACATGGATAAATAGGTTGGGGATGTGAAGATATCTTGACCCCAACTCACTCAGCCAACCAGCTTGGAACCAAGCAGGTTCCCAGAGCCAACTCAGGCAGCACTTGATGGGACCCAATACCAATTTAGTCCCTGACTCTCTTCTCAATCTGGCATCCACCAATCACCTGGTCCCATCAGTTTGACAATCAACAGGACCCTACAGCTCTGCAATCCTCAGTCTTCCAAAATCCCCCAGCCACCAACCTAGCCTAGCACTTGCAGCTATGTGACCAGCCCACAGCTCTCAAAGCTTGGTCCTGATCTGCTCAATACAAAACAGCTGTCCACGACTGAAGCACAGGTCCCAATGCTCATCCCTCAGGACCTCTGGAGAGTGAGGTACCTAACTGGGAAATTGAAATGGTGGGGACAGGAGAGATACAGTTTAGAGACTAAATTAGAGACCAGGAATTGTGGGTTCCACAAACAATATAAGCTCTTACATCACACAAGTGGACTCCAAAGGGAATTCCATGGGTGCTGTCTTCCACTGGTGACCCTCAATTGCCATACCCTATCTCCAGGAGTTCTGCCTCCAAAACTAACTCTCCCACCCTAGAAACCTTCACAATCCTGAGGGTGGAGATACCAGAAAACTCTAGACAACTCCATTTGTTGGATGAGAAGGGAAGCAAGGAAGATATTCAACTCCAACAGAAACAATTGTTTAATTTTCCTTCAAGATTTTTTTTCTTTCTTTTCCCACCTTCACATCCCCAATACTTGTGAAACAAAGTACTTTTCATGCTTCAGGCTACAGAAGACTAGAATGTTTGAGTAGCATATTACAGTTTTGTTGTCTATTCTTTTATTTTTATATTTTTTCTTTTACTTTTTTAAAATTTCTTCTTTTCTTATTATTTTATTCCATTGTTTTTACTCTCTCTATTTTCCTCTCACCTATCTGTTTCCTTGGCTTCACTTTTTCTCTTTTCTCCTGCTAATAGCCAATTTCTTTTGATTCCTCTTCCACATTTTCTATGATTTAATACTTGTTTAATAACACCTCCTGCCTCATAAATATCTCATTCCACACCCCCTCATTTCTCTCTTTGTCCATCACTAGAAACTGCAGACCCTTTTGCAAACCTATTGTTTATATTATAGATAATAATTGAATGCATGATTTCTGTTTATTGTGACAAAACTGTAAATGTCTTAATAGAGCTATTTGGTTTAAGGTTGCATATTGTTCACATTGGGTGCTGTTCATATTGATCTCCCCCATAAAGTAAGGTATTTGAAACCTGAAGGGACACTGTAAGTCTATTAGGTAGAAACTGTAATACCTCAGATCTGCAAAGCTAGAGGAGAAGACACATGAACAACATGAAAAAAACAAGGGAAGAAAGCATAACAAACAAACCAAGATGTTACAATAATAGAATCTATTGACAGCACAGTAGAAGAAATTTGAGAGAATGAGTTTAGATGTACATAGTTAAAATGATCTGAGAAGTAAAGGATGATATATGAGAGCAATTGCAGGCAGCAAAAAATCACTTCAATAAAGAGATAGAGATCTTGAAAAAAAATTCTTCACATGAAGGAAAAAATGAACCAAATTAAGAACTAAATAGAGAGTATCACCAACAGATTAGATCACTTGGAAGACAGAATCTCAGGCAATGAAGGAAAAAAACATATAATCTTGAAAGTAAAGTTGACCACACAGTGAAGATGATAAGAAACTATGAATGGAACTTCTGAGAATTATGGGATAACATGAAAAGATCAAATCAAAGATTTATTGGGATAGAAGAAGGCACAAAGATACAAACCAAAGGAATGCACAATCCTTTCGATGACATAATATCAGAAAATTTTCCAAACCTAAAGAATGAAATGGAAAATAAAATACAAGAGGCTTACAGGTCATCAAGTGTTCAAAATTACAGCAGATGCTCTCCAACACACATTATAATGAAAACACCTAGCATGCAGAATAAGGGTGAATTTTAAAGGCCACAAGAGAAAAATATCAGATTACATATAGGGGAAAACCAATTCTAATCTTAACAGATTTCTCAACACAGACCCTCAAAGCTAGAGGTCCTAGAACAACATGTACCAAGTTCTGAAAGAAAAAGGATGCCAACCAAGAATCTTATATCCACCAAAATTAAGCTTCAGATTTGATGAAGAAATAAAAACTTTCCATGATAAACAAAAGTTAGAAGAATTCACAAGTGGTAAGTGCACTATAGAACATTCTCAGCAAAATATCCCATGAGGAGAAAATGAAAAACAACAATGAAAATCAGCAAATGGGGGAACTACACTAAAGGAAAGGTCAATCAAAGGAGAAACCACGTCAAGTTAAAAACCAAAAATAAACCAAAATGACTGGGAATACAAATCATATCTCAATAATAACCCTGAATGTTAATGGCCTAAACTCATCAATCAAAAGACATAGACTGGCAGATTGGATTTAAAAAAAAAAAGACACAACAATATGCTGTCTTCAAGAGACTCATCTCATAGGAAAAGACATACACAGACTGAAGGTGAAAGGCTGGAAAAAACTTATCACTCACATGGGTCGTGTATACAAGCAGAGATTTTATCCTCATATCAAATAAAGTGGACTTAAAGCAAAAGTTAGTCAGAAAGGATAAAGAAAGACATTTAATACTGCTTAAGGGAATCATACATCAATAAGACATAACAATTGTAAATATTTATGTCCCCCAAAATTGAGTATCTATGTATATCAAACAAACCCTTCTCAAACAGACAATAATACAATAATACTGGGTGACTATAACATACCTCTCTCACCACTGGATAGATTTCCCAAACAAAGAAACTATAGAACTCAACAGTGCAATCAATAATTTAGACTGAACAGCCATATATAGAATATTTTATCCATAAATGTGCGAATACATATTCTTCTCAGCAGTACATGGATCCTTCTATAAAACAGACCATATGCTATTTCACAAAACTACTTTTAGAAAATACAAAAAAAATAGAGATACCACTCTGCATTCTATAAGATCATAATGGAATAAAATTAGAAATCAATGAAAAAATTTAAAAAATAGAAGTTACTCCAACACCTGAAGACTAAATAATATGCTAATGAATGATGCATGGATAACAGAAGACATCAGGGAGGAAATAAAAATATTCTTAGAGGTAAATGAGAACTCCAATACAACATATTAAAATCTCTGGGACACTATGAAGACAATAAGAAGAGGAAAGTTCATGGCGCTGAGCTCATCCATTAAAAGAATAAAAAGTCAACAAATAAATGGCCTAACATTACATCTCAAAGCCCTGGAAAAAGAAAAACAAATCAACACCCAAAGTAGTAGAAGGCAAGAAATATTAAATTAGAGCTGAGATCAATGAAATTGAAACAAAATAAACGATTGAAAAAAATTAACAAAATGAAAAATTGATTTTTTGAAAAAATAAATATAATTGATAAATGCTTAGTCTCACTAACAAAGAGAAGGAGACAAAAAACTCAAATTATTAAAATTCATAATGAAAAATGAAATATCATCACAGACACCTTTGGAATACAGAAGAGAATTAGAAACAGTTTTGCAAATTTATACTCCAATAAAATAGAAAATTTTGAAGACATCGACAAATTTCTAGAGATATATGATCTGCCCAAACTGAATCAGGAGGACATACACAAATTATTAAAATCAATTTAAAGCATTGAAGTAGAATACTCCATCAAAAGCCTATCAACCAACAAAAGCTCAGGACCAGATTCTCAGCCAAGCTCTACAAGACATTCAAAGAAGAACTAACACCAATACTATTCATATTATTCCATGCAATAGAAAAGGAGGGAACCCTTCCAAACTCAGTCTAAGAGGCCAGATCACCATGATACTAAAACCAGTATCACCATGATACTAAAGACACATGAAGAAAAGAAAACTTTAGAGCAATATGCCTAATTAATATAGATGTAAAAATTCTCAATAAAATTCTGGCAAATTGTGTGCAAAAACATATGAAAAAGACAGTGCACCATGGTCAAGTGGGGTTCAATCCAGGGATGCAAGCTTTGTTCAACATGCAGAAATCAATAAACATAATTCATTAACATCAATAGACTTAAAGGTAAGAATCATATGATCATCTCAATGGATGCAGAAAAAGCATTTGACAAAATACAGTACCTTGTCATGTTCAAAACACCAGAAAAACTAAGGATAGTAGGAATATACCTCAACATTATAAAAGCTATCTATGCTAAACCCAAGGCAAACATCATTCTAAATGGAGAACAATGGGAAGCACTCCCTCTAAACACTGGAACAAGACAAGGATGCCCTCTTTTACCACTTCTATTCAACATAGTCCTTGAAACTCTAGTCAGAGCAATTAGACAAACAAAACAAATTAAGAGGATATAAATAGGAAAGGAAGAACTCAAACTATTCTTATTTGCTGATGACATGATTCTATAGTTAGAGGATCCAAAAAATTCCACCAGAAAACTTATAGAACTAATAAATGAATTCAGCAAAGTAGCAGGATATAAAATCAACACTCATAAATTAAATGCATTTCTATACATCACTGATGAATCCTCAGAAAGAGAAATTAGGAAAACTACCTCATTCACAATAGCCTAAAATACATAAATAAAATAAAATAAAATACTTGAGAATTAATCTAACAAAAGAAGTGAAAGACCTTTACAGTGAAAACTACAGAACACTAAAGAAAGAAATTGAGGAAGAGCTTAGAAGATGGAAAGGTCTCCCATGTTCTTGGATAGGCAGGATTAATATTGTCAAAATGACCATACTACAAAAAACATTATACACACTAAACAAAATTCTGCTTAAAGTCCCAAGAAATCCTCATAGAAATAGAAAAAACAATTATAGAATTCATTTGGAAAAATAAGTGATCCAGAATAGTCCAAGCAAACATCAGTAAGAAGAGTGAAGCAGGAAGTATCACAATACCAACCTTAAATTATACTATAGAACCATAGGAACAAAAATGGCATGATATTGGCACCACAGTAGACATAATGGTATAGAACAGAACAGAAAGACAAAGAGACAAACCCACAGAAATAGTTATCTCATACTAGACAAAGGCACCAAAAACATACATTGGAGAAATATAGTCTATTCAACAAATGGTGCTGGGAAAACTGCAACTTCATCAGCAGAAACATGAAATTAAATTCCTCTCTCTCACCATGCACAAAACTCAACTCAAAGTGCACCAAGGACCTGCGAATTAGACCAGAGACCCTGCACCCAATAGAAGAAAAATTAGGCCCAAATCTTCATCACATTGGAGTAAGCCCCGACTTCCTTAACAAGACTCCTAAAGCGCAAGAAGTCAAATCAAGAATCAATAAATGGGATGGATTCAAACTAAAAAGCTTCTTCTCAGCAAAGGAAAGAACCAATAACGTGAAGAGAGAGCCTGCAAAATGGGAAAAGATCTTTAGTACATATCAGATAGAGCACTGATCTCCAGGATATACAAAGAACTCAAAAAACTTAACACCAAGAAAACAAATAATCCAATCAATAAATTGGCTAAGGAACTGAACAAACACTTCACAGAAGAAGAAATACAATTGATCAACAAATTTATGAAAAACCATTCAAGATCCTTCGTAATTAGAGAAATGCAAAGGAAAACTACTTTAAAATTTCATCTCACTTCAGTCAGAATGGCAATTATCATGAATACAAGCAACAATAAGTGTTGGTGAGGATATGGGGAAAAAGGTACACTCATACATTGTTGATGGAACTGTAAATTGGTGTACCCACTATGGAAAGCATTATGGAGATTCCTTAGAAAACTTGGAATGGAACCACCATTTGACCCAGCTATCCTACTCCTCAGTTTATACTCAAAGGACTTAAAATTAGCATACTACAGTGATGCAGCTACTTCAATGTTTATAGCTGCATAACTCACAATTGCTAAACTGTGGAACCAATCTAGATGCCCTTCAATAGATGAGTAGATGAGGAAACTGTGGTATATATACACAATGGGATATTAGCCTTAAAGAAGAATGAAATTATGGCATTTGCAAGTAAATGGATGAAGGTGGAGAATATTATGCTAAGCAAAATAAGCCAGTCCCCAAAAAACAAGACCAAATGTTTTCTCTAATAAGTGAATGCTGATCCATAATGGGGGATAGAACAAGGGAAGAATAAAGGAACTTTGATTGAGCAGAGAGGAGTGAAGGGAGGGGAGGAAGTATGGAGTGGGAAAGATGATGGAATAAGATGGACATTATTATCCTATATACTTCTATGATTGCATGAATGGTGTGACTGCATCATGTACAAGAGAAATAAAAGTCATTCTCCATTTGTGTGCAATGAGTTGAAATGCATTTTACTGTCAAGTATAATTAATTAGAACAAATAATAAAAAGGAAAAAAAAGAATATACTGTTTCCCAGGACTCTAAAATATCTGAACTGTGGTGAACTTTAAAATTCTAAATTCCTATATATTGGTTCACTTTTTATTATTGCTAAAATAATTTGATTATGATGAATTCCAGTGAATAGAAACATAATTATTATTAACATTTAAAATAACAGAAGTAGATCCAGATTGATCTGAGGCTCTGTGACCTGAAATATTTAAGATCCATTCTAACTAGTTATAGGCAGTTATTAGGGCAGACTATTTATTATCTCTCATGCTTGCAATTGCATATCTTGGGCCTAGGTGCCAAACATACATTTGTTGAAGGAAAGAAGGAAAAAAAGAGGGAGAGGGAAAGAAGGAATGAGAAAATAATGGAAAGGATGAAGGGAACGAGAAGAATTGTCAACTATTTTGATGGTTCTCATTGTTCCTTTCCAAGATGACTGAGAAGACAACATGGAATGAATGCTACAGAGTGAAGACTAAGTGTTTCCACCTAAAATGATGCACAGTTTTGCACTTTGTGGACTCCAGGAAGCAAACACTGAGTCTGAATTGCACTTGCAATTCCTTATATTGGAAAGTAACACTAGTGAAAGGAGAAAGGAAGAGTAGGTAACAATTAGATCTGACAAAGTTTCTAACCCAAAAATAAACTCTACAGAACAAATATTACCCATAAGAGGAGTCCCTGACTCAAATACAAATGGCTAAAACCAGATTGGAAAACCAGCTTTTTCAGTCACCGGCTGGCAGTGACGCCAAGAAGAGTATTGCCTCAGTTTGAAATCTAAAGCTGACCCTGAAAAATCCAACAGCTGGAGGTTGTTGGATAACTATCCTCTTTGGTAACTACACCCTTTCTTGTGAGATAAAATGGAAGGCTCATCTTTGTGTCTCCTATAGAAGGGAGGAACTAAATTATTTTATTATAGAAATCACCCTAAGAAATATCTACTTCTCCCTATTAATTTGATCGTTCTAAATGAAAAGACAATAGGATTCTTCGTATGGAAATAGGGACTCGAGCCCAAGAGGCTCTACATTCATCACTATCTATACTACATTTTTGGAAGTCACTACTTTGCTTATTAGGGGCCTTCATAACAAATATGTTTACAATTGTTTAGGACTAGAAGAATAACTTGTCAAACTTAAAACACATTAATATTTATTCTTCATAAAGAAAAAGACATTAAAATTGTCCAATAGATATCATTTGGTGAATATGAAATGAGTTAATATCTTTCTTTTTTCTTTTGCCTCACTTTTTGTGGGTTTCCATGGGGATTTTTCTAGAGCTAATGACTACAGATGAATCTATATGTGTTCTAACAGAATTAGCTTCAATTAAGAATTTACTGCATCTGCTCCTTATAAAAAGTCAACATGGATTTATTGAATGATTAATTACCCAAGATAATGCAAAACCTCTGATAAATTCATAAATGAAGGAACTCTCTACCTGAATCTCCTTCAGCAAAGGGAAATTAAGCTACATATGATCATCAACATGATATATGGAGGAAAAGATTCTTCACCCTTTGCAAGGTTCATAGCTGAGGCCCATATAACAAAAGACAGAGTAATAAGAGAAAACATCCGGATTTATTTAATGTAACTTTTATGAGATACAAAAAGCTGCATAAATGATCACCCAAAGATGCAGGGATAATAGTATTTTCATGAGCAGTCATGAAGAAATATTGTTAGAAAGTACAGGGGATTACCTAAGGGTAAAAAACTGGAGGATACAAAGCAAGACTTGTTTGTTTTCATTGCTCTTTGACCTCTTCCTATTATGTTCCTTCCCTGCCGGTATAGGGCAGGATGCCTGTAACATGATTCCTTCAGGGAATGGGGAGGCAGAAGGTCAAAGAGGGCTTCTTGTTTCTGCAGTTTTATCAATTTACATACATTCACACACTCCCCACCACCACCCCAACTGAAATGGCTTTTTTCAATCTCAGGAAACTGCTGGGCTTATATGTAGTGAAATGGGAATTATAATAATATTGCAGACAGTAAAGCAGTATATCATTTATTATCTCAATAAGTCTGAATATAAATTGGATTTCTAAAATTTGACAATCACTCTGATAGGTCTCCAAAGTGTAGAAATTAACAGTAAGCAAGATCCTTGTCTTCAATGAACTTATATGTAGACAAAATAATAATAATTTTAAAGAATTTTAAGATCTAAGAATGAAATGAAATAAATATTATAAAGAGCAAATTTAGTGGAGCTGGAGTGTTGGAAGATTTTTTCTGGTTTGATAAATCATGTGCACTTTAAGGAGGTATAATTTGAATTTAGATGTGAGATGTAATAGGAGTAAAGGGACCATATGGTGGAAAAAATTTAAAAGAGAAGAAAACTAGAAAGAAAAATTACATTTCTGAGATGGAAGTAAGCTAGTTCATCCTGGAAATTCATTGTCCACTAGAACCACAGTGCAAGTCACATATGTAATTTCAAATGATCTAGAAGCCACACTTATTTGTTCTTTGATTGTTCATTTGTTTTTTATTGATATGAGGTCTCTCTGTCTTGCCCAGTTGGGCTCAAACTCCTGGGTTCCAGTGATACTCTCAGGCTCCCACATAGCTTGGACTATAGGTGCATATCAGTGCACAATCTTGAGAAACCACACTTTGAAAGTACAAATAAACTAGCTAAATTGTATTAATATTTCATTTTATTTTATTTTATCAAATTTAGTCGAGATATTAGCATTTATATGTATAATCAACTTAAAATAATGAGATATTTTATATAAATACTTATGATGTCTTTGAAATATATGTATGTATGTATATATGTATGTATTATACATACATATATACATATATATGTATGTATTTTATACTTACAGGAAAGAATGAGTATATAAAAATATTTAAGTATAGTTATTGTATTTTAAGTGATCAATAGTTGCTGATGATTAATGGCTGCTATATTGGACAGTGTAGCTCTAGAAACTAAAGAATGGCAATGGCATTGGAAGATACTAGGCAAAGAGAGTGGATCAAAGTGAATTTGGAGCTAGATATAATATACAGCTAAATAGGATCTCCTCATCAGTGGCAATAAATTTGAACTGTATATGAATTTCAATAAAAAGTCATTGGACAGTTTTCAGAAGGAGATGTACATATTATGATCACTGCTTCAAGGCAAATATCTGTGTGCTGTAGAAGATGTAAGAGTAGGTGAGGGGAAACCATTTAGGAGACTGTTGCAATCTTCTTTGGGATACACTGGTTGTATAGATGGGATTGTACCACTGCATTCAAGTGAAAAGTATGGATGTGTGTTTTGAATTCTATCCAGGAGATCACAAGTAGAGTAAATATAAAGACAGGAATTATAAAATGGGTGTATAGTTCAGTGGTAGAGTATTGCCTCAGGTATGTGAGACTTTGTTCAATATCTAGCAAAACAAAAACAACAACAACAACACAACAGAAAACAATAAAGTAAAAATAATCTTTCTTTCTTTCTCAGTGCTGAAGATCAAAAACAAGGCTTCATGTGTGCTACATAAGCACTCTACTGCTATCTCCTGAAAATAACTTTTATTTTTCTGGGGCAATTAAGTGGATGGTGGAAGCACATGTTGGGAAGGGAAAGACTTAAGGTTTCAGATGACAAAAATACAAATTATACAAAGTTTGAAATGATAAAAAATAATGAGTACATAATTTGTTTATTAGCATGGAATTTGGATTTCAGAGGTGTCAGTATACAGATATTTAAAATTGAGATGAGGTGACTGAAGCTGGGAATAGAAGTGATAGTGGGGAGACTATAGAAGTGGGGAGGGAGATAATGGCATTATTTTCATAAAATATTAGACATTAGGATAATCAAAGTGGTTTTCATATACAGGTAGAGGAGACAACCTAGTTGAAGTCTTGTACAGAGGATGATATATGATGAAACAGAGACAGTGAGTACAAGTAATATTTTCAAGAAGTCTCTATAAAATGGAGCAGAGGGCTAGGAGTATAGTTCAGTGTTAGAGCACATGCCTGGCATGTGTATGTCCTTGGGTTCAATCCCAAGCACTGAAGAAAAACAAACAAACAAAAACAAACAATAGAAACAGAGAAATGCAGGAATTTGAGTGAGTTTGTGAGATAAAGGGTTTTTTTTTTTTTTCAAAAAAAAGTTGTGTATATTTTTAAGGTTGAAAGTATTCAGATCCATTTTTACACAAATGAATGAGCCATTATCCAATAACTTGCTATTTAGGATAGAAAGGTATCAAATGTAAGAAGTAAATCCAGAAAGAATCTAAGACTAAAGTAGGTTAATCAATTAACCCTAGATTCCAGAGTAGAGTATGTAGTAAAACCAAGCTACAAATCCAGATAGTACTAGTGCCAACAGCCAGGCACTCATACTGGTACACCACATGTTATAAAGCTTCTTAGGAAAGAAAGTTGACTTTTGCAAAGATAATCTTCCCTACAAGCAGCGATATCAAGTAAAAAGTACTTGATTGGTTTAGGTATGAGATGATAAAAACCCAACAAAGATTGAAGTTGTAGAGAGAAAGGAAAGGTCTGATGGAAAAGCCATTAACAATCAACAAAACAAAGCTGCACTTCAGTAATGTGGGAATAAGAAGTAATCAAAGATGGCTTGGGTTCCGTAACTTGGCTAATGTCAGTTGTGCTGCTATAAACATTGATGTATTTGTGTCATTGTAGTATGCTGTTTTTAGTTCTTTTAGATAAATACCAAGGAATGAGATCATTGGATTATATGAAGGTCCCATTCTTAGTCTTTTGAGAAATCTCCATGCTGCTTTCCAGAGTGGTTACATTAATTTGCAGTCCCTCTAACAATGTAGGATTTTACCTTTTTCCTCACATCTTCTCAAACATTTATTATTATTATTATTTGTTTGTTTTTGTGTGTGTGTGTGTGGTGCTGGGGATTGAACCTAGGGCCTTGTGCATGCAAGGCAAGCACTCTACCAATTGATGATTGTCGTTCCAAAGGGAGTGAAATGAATTCTTAATGTAGTTTTGATTTGTATTTCCCTGATTGCTAGGGGTGTTGAGCATTTTTTCATATATTTTGTTGACCATTTGTATTTTTTCTGAGAAGTTTCTATTTTGTTCTTTTGCCCATTTATTAATTGGTTTAATGACTTGCTTGCTCGTTTTTTGGTGTTAATTCTTTTGAAGTCTTTATATATTAATAACCTGTCAGAGGAATAGCTGGCACTAGCCAAGTTATATAACCAGTCCAAGTGCCTGCCAACAGATAAGTGTATAAAGAAAATGTGGAATATAGACACAATAGAAATTTACTCAACCATACAGAAGAGTAAAATTATGGCATTTGCTGGTAAATGGAAAGAACAGGAGAATATCATGTTAAGTGAAATAAGCCACACTCAGAAAGTCAAAGGTCAAATGTTTTTTCTCATATGCAAAAGCCTAGAGAAAAATAAGAGGGAATAAAAGTGGGGATCCCATGAAAATAGAAGAAGGGAAATCAGTGGAGTTGATGAAAGGAATCAAGGGGGCAAAGGAGGAATGGGAGAAAGGAGGAACTGTGGAATGAAATTGACTAAATTATACTATGTACATTATGAATATACCAAAGTAAATTTCACTTTTATGTAAATCTATAAAGCAGCAATTAAAAAAAAACTAAACAAATACAAGGGAGGACGGTTGAGTAGAGGAAAGAGGTTTGGGAGAGGGAGGAAGAAAGGGAAAGGGGAAGTACTGGGAACTGAAGCAGAGAAAATTATATATTATGTATGTATAATTATGTCAGAATGAACTCCACTATTATACATAACTCTAATGCACTTATAAAAACATTTTTAAAAGAAGACTTAGGGCCCCAAAATTTCCTTAAATATGAGAATATGGTGTCTGCATCTATCATGAATTTGATTTTCACACAATGCTCTGTTTAATGCATTCCATCACTGCCTCTCATCTGTGTTTTTGAATCTGAATTGATTTTCACACCTCAGCTAATGGTGGTTTTGAGCTATTACTTGGCAGCACTGCCCCCTAGTTGCTTCAGGATTTTTTTTTTTTTTGGTAAAAATATGCTTGACCTTCTAATGTATTTTTCGGAAATCTGTTATGTATGAAAGCAAGTTGATTCTTTAAGTGAAATGTTGGCAAAAACAACGAAGAGAGAAAAGACCAAATTTAAAAGATAAGCTTAGCTTTAGAAATTAAATTTTGATATGACAGAAAGAGATTTAATTGGAACTGTGGAGACATCTTCAGGGCTTGAGTTTCTATGTAGCACTGTGAGTAATTTTCCACCTTCTCTTTAGAACCTGAATAATGACTTCAGCCTTCTGACTGAGCTCAGCAGCCAGCCTCACAAAGATTTGCCAAAAGGATCTGGAGAGTCTGTGTCAAGGCTGATGTCAGTAGAGGATGACCTGGGTAGTACAAGATAATGCAGAACTTTAGATAGGCAGTTAGCCTTTTAAATTGTTTTAAGCTTTTACTGAAAATTTTCTATGTGGTAGAGATTTTGATCTTTTCTCATAGAAAAAGAGAAGAAGGTCTCTACAAGTGACTTGTCCACAGTCTCATCGCTAGCAAATGGCAGAACTGGGGTTCAATACAAGTGTGTTGTATACAAAGCAAACACTCTTGTCAACAATGTGCACCTGGCTCCTGGGATGCATCTTGGTGACTAGAATCCCATGATCAACTGTGTAGCGTCTCCATGATAGCTCTGTGATATGCTGGTTCCTTTGCAGGGCCATTCCTACTATATTTCAGTGGCCTAAAGAGTAAAGGATTGAAGCGGTTATGATCAAGTAGAAATACTTATAATTAACATAATAAAAAGAGGAAATGTGGGTATTAAGTTTCAACAGACCCATAATATTCCTTAGATATGTATAAATATATGTCATGTAAAAATAACTTGCACCGGGTAAGAAAGAGCATGACACTAGTAACTGCTTTCAATGCATTTATTATAACTTTAGTATTGCAACTTTGCAATTTCCTGCCAATCCTTTAAGTTTTTTAAAATACCATTTTTTCATTCTCATTAATCTAACTGTATCCCATTATGTGACATCATCAAGCAGATCCATTCACCATATATGAAATAAAAAACTGTTCCAAAGCCTCTGAACCAGTTGATGCATCAACTTTGTGAATGATAACTTTGGGCACAGTGAATGCAAAGTTTTTGTAACCGCAAGAACTTTTTTTAAGTGTTTTTAATTTTTAAACTATTCTAAATCTCATTAGGATATAATAGCTCTTTCTTTTCATGAATGTAGAAAAATTATACATTTTTTAGGTATACCATTTTTTTTTCATCAAAATATTGTAGTCCAAATTATTGAATTCTAGCTAACCACCAAACACCTGTTAGAGTCAACAAATTCAGAGATAATGTCCATCTTGGAAGTTCTGAATAGATCTCTGGAGAAAGGCCACAGATCAAACTCTGCAAATTAAAAGTAAACCTCTAAGAACTGAAGCCACCCATTCATCCATTCAACTTTCTGTCCAATGAGCATTTAAATTGGGCCACTGTAGAACTGACGGTGGACTGAATGCTGAAGATGAAAAAATTAGCAGCCTTTTCAAGGAATACACACTCTACTAAACAGTATTATGAGCACTCATATGCTAGAAGTATGCATAGAGTATTATAATAACAATGTGTGGTTGGTTTTGTTGCACAAATATCTACTCTGGAGATTGAAAATATTCCTAAGGAGAATGAAAAACCAAAATAATATTTCATAACATATGGAATTATAGAGAGTTTCACAGATAATTTAAAAAAAACAGTACTTCCCTGGACTGGAGAAAAAAATATATATACGTCCTTAATGCTGACACATAAAGACAGATAAAGATATAGTGATAAATGATTAATATATAAAGATATCCATTAGTTGGATAAACAGTAAACCATTTAGAACACTTTATATAAATTGGGACAAGTAGACGTTATCTTATGTACATATTATTATTTCAGTTAATTTGCCACATTGTACTGTTTAAGCTTATACTACTTATGATCCCATGCTTATCCTAAGACACAAAAGTCAAATATATTCAGTTTTGCAGATTACATTCAAATTATCACTTTTATTTATCTTCAAATATTCATCTGAAATAAACTAATTTCAGAGACTTGGGAGATAAGTTTTTGGGTAGAAATACCAAAAAATAAAGTTGCATATTTTCAGTATCTACAAACCAGGATAAGAGCAAAAAATACTTGAACTGGCATGTATGCTGACTAATGAGAACAGATAATAGCTGTAAATAATTAATACAGCTATTGGTAAACTGTTGAACATTGGTTAAATGTCAGATACACTGGATCAAATTGTTTTTCTATATTTATATTTCAAAAATTATCACATAATCCTGAGTAATGCAATAAAACCTTATCTATTGAAATAACTTCAAAGATCAATTATTGAATATTTTCTCTTTCCATCAACTTGGGAGTAAATAGTATTGACATTTGAGAAAATCCATTTGAGGTTTGCCTAAGTAATTCAAGCAAGGTCATATTCATATATTCACTAGGTCTTAATGCTGAGGGTTGAGTAAAACAGATGATGGTAGACTGTGATTTCAGATATCTACAAAAACAAAACAATAATAATGAAACATGTTTCAAAGACAGGTAGATAAATGAAATATGGCAGTGCAGTTCCCATAAAAATAGCATATTTTTTTTGATTTTGTATTTACTAGCCTAAGACAAATTTATACATTTGTTTTCATGTGTTTTCAACAGTCCTATAATATTTTCCAAATTTATGTCCATTTAACCTACCTTGCCCACCACTCTAGAGACTAGCATTAACATTGTGCTAGATATCTTATGTTGGAACATCAGTTGAGGGTATATGTTCTGACACTATGCCTGAGTAGGAAAAAAGATAAAAAGTTATAAAGCTTTGAAAAATTCTCAGTTAATATTTGGGATAGTGAAAATCTGTGTATCACTCTTACACATTTGAGATGTAATGGGTAAAGAACGGGTGTATATAGAGTGAAGGATAGAATGCTAAGTAACTTTATAGTTCTTTGACTTTCTCTTCCAGCATAGATGAAAAATTCCACTTTTTTCTTCTCTATTAAAGTTGGACTACTCTATCTTACCCACCATCAAATTCCAGAAAAACCAGATAACTGTGAGACTAATAAGGGTAATAAACATGGTCCTTATATTTAAGTATTTTCATATTCATGCACCATATCCTAACATATCTGACCTTCTGAGTTAATTTCCCTACCTATGTATAGGGAAATACATATACGGAGTATATCTTATATATGGAATAGCACATTTCAATCAGAGAGAGAAAAGAAAGCTTGCAACACCACTGGGGAAAAAAAATCTAATGAGTTCCTAATTGACAAGCAAATTACATTGAATACTACATGTTACACAGATAAAGGCTTTGACCTGTTATTTAAAATAATCACATAACACCAATATCAATATGTATGATATATTCAGTTTATTTAATTAAAGAAACATAATAAAGAAAATTTTTCATGATTTTTGCACATATATCATGCTATGGACCAGAATTTAAAATGCATATATGTAGTTTGTATATGATAGTATTTAATGAGCATGGGAAGACCCAGAAACAAAATTATATTTCATGAACTTGCTATGTCACCTAAAACCTCTCTAGTCAGAATAGTCTTTAGAGTAAGACATTATGCACTGAAGTTGAGTGTGAAAATAAGATAGATTTTTTTTAATCTAGGAAAGATGTATTCCAAGTAGCAGCTGAGTTATATCAGTTTTGTCCAAGTGATTCCCCCTTTTTGATAGACCAGAGACTTAAAATAAGAGGCAGATAAAGTTGATAGACAAAGGTAGAGACATGGGGTATTCCCCAGAAGGACTACTACAGAGAAAATCTTGTAATGGAGGACACCTTTAAATTAGAGGGAGCATTAAATACTGCTATGATGCCTCAGCTAAGGGAAATGAAGAGGGGCTCCCATTCTATGACATGCTAGAGGAAAAACACCCACTATGAGCTGTGCTGGAAGCTCTGTGTGGTATCCATCTATGCTATCAGTTTGTCATGTACTTGGTATAGATTAGGTCATTGAGATTCAGGGAAATTAATAAGGCAAATAAGTAACAAAAACAAAAATAGAGGTTGTGAATGCCAATTTTCCCTGGGAAAATCTGAATGTCTACATTGTTATATATGAAAATACTAATTATTAATGAAAGAATAAATAAAAATAAAAGAAAAAGAGAAAGGATACAGAAAGGAAAGGGAGAAAACAGCAAAGGAAAGGGGAAAAAGGAGAAAAGGAAGATAGATTTTTAAGGAAAAATAATAAAATAAGTGAATAATTATTGATTATACACACCCAGTGTTATATAATTTGTAGATTGTCCTGTGAATGCTTCCTAAATCATTTATAATTATTAAAATTATGACTATGATTATATGCAAAGGGCATCACAACCACACTGTCAGAGATAAATTTGGGCAATAAGCTGGCCTATAATACTACTAAATATTTCTTAAAATTAGGTAATATATTGTTTGCCATCCTCTTTGCCTTCTCACAGGAAAATAATCTGAACCAGTTGTGCTTAAACTGTTCCAAATCTTTAGCTTAAGTCTTGATTAAACTCATTGACTCCTCAAATATTCAATTATGTTTCTAAAGCCAGACATTTTAAAGTGAATTTTCATTTTCCAACTCTTTGAGGCTCTGGAGCTTGCCTCTTCATTAGAAGCAGTTACAAGTGATTGACATGTGTGGAAACACTAGACCAACTCCCAGAACCATTTCTTTGTATAGGAAGTATAATAAATGCTTGTTTTATAGCAAAGTTAGGAATTGGGATGCCTAGTTACCTGTGGAGTTGTATCGCTAAGGGAGAACTAGCAGATGTTAATAAAAAGTACCCTGTGCACTAAATCTATTACTTTGGGGTTTACCATTTCTTTTCATTTACTTTTTTAATATATTCATGGAACCATCCTTGATTCTGTGGAAGTTAAGCTTCTAGCATTTAGAAGTTGTTTATAAGGAAGATAAAATGGGGGTACAAATTATACTTGATTGCATTTCTGAAAGTGTGAAATTGTTAAGATTTTCTTGTTTATTAAGGTGCCATGATTACAGATTTTCTGGCCATGAAATGAATCAGTTGCTACTATGAACATTGACCAAAGTTGTGTTTTATTCAAAAGATTTGAAGCAGTGACATTTCAGGGAATGTCTACAGGAGTCACTTTCACTTTCAATAATATCATATTATTTTCTTCCCAAATACCATATCTAACCACATCTATAATGAAGCTGTGGATAAATTCTGTATGTCACTTTCTTTATTTCAGCAGCAATTATGAGTAAATGCATGTCAAATACAATTAGCATTCTGTGAGGCTTTCATTTCATTATTTGACTCTATAATACACACATCTGTAAAGTTAGTAATATGCAGATACCTGGGGTCATTTTCATTCATGGGTATTTCACAGACCAACCATCTCTAAATGCCTGGGGTTCTTAGAAACTCAAGTATAAACTGTTCATTAAAATTTCAATCATTTCACACCTAGTAGCATATACCATATGATAGATATCCAGGGAAGAAATTGCATAACACTTTAAAATTCCAGTGTAGTCAGCTCTGGGCAACCCTTTGAGCGGAAGCTAATCTGAGCTGCCAGCCTCCTTTGGAAAGTAGAAAGAATGTGGCTGTGAGCCTACTCAGTTCTTACTCTTGTAAATGAAGGGAAATACCACTGTGTAGCTCTTATGACAGATGAGAGATGGAATCATTTCAACAGCCACATCCTTCTATACTGTGGTGCAAAGTATACTTAAGAGACTAGAAAATTATAACAATTATATGTTTCTTTATTGAAAGTTCTGCTTTTTCCTTAGAATAGTGGAATTATAGATAAGGATATATCCATTTCTTAGAATTCACAAAACTCTGAGAGTAAAAATAGAAGCGTTACAGCTGACTGAGGAGTATTATCTTATGGAGAAAGTTAGGTATGAGTTTCTCTCATATTCATTTGATGCCTCAAAAGTAGGGACTCAGGCATCTCCCCTAATGTGTTACATAAACATCTTTTCAGAATGGGTTTCCTCTAAATGAGTGTTTTTTATCCTACTTTGGATTCACTCCAGAATATTCTGTAACATTGCATAAACCTTCTCATGAGACCAATGTGCATATAAACATAAAACTCATAACATTGTTTCCATTCCAAGGAGTTCATAGAAGAACTTATCTTTCTATGTGTCCATAAAGCCAGCATATGTAACCACACAAAGGAGAAAAGAAGGTGTTGGCCTCAATGATTTATTAAGCATACAATCACTCCATGACCCCAGGTATCTGGTTAAGTGTTTAAAGGCCCCTAAGAATATTCAGTTTTCCAGTAAGTTCCTCTTTTCTTCCGGTTCAAGTTAAAATCATGCCAGGAGTGTGTTCCTGGAACCTAGAGAAGAAAAAGCACTAACTTGAGGGGAGTGAGATGCCTTATGTGCCTGTGAGACAGCTTGTTCCCCCTACATACAGGAGGAGAAAAGGCCTGCTTATATAATCACTTCTTAAACATTTGCTTCGTTTCCGTACTAAATGTACTCATACATGTTGAAGGAATTCAAAGTACTCAACTGAAATCTGCTAAAGAATATTCATTTAAGACAGCTTTATTCAGTACTTGCCCAAAATTTTTCTCTAGTTCATGATTCAAAATTACAGATTTATATTATTTGTAGGCAGAGTGTTTGGAGCAGCAAGATTATCAAGAATTTTAAGGTAATCAAGAGTTTTAAGGAACATATCAGAGATCAGTAAATTTGACCAATAAAAAATTGGAAAGGATAATTAAGTCTATTAAAAATATATCTGTACAATTCATTTCTCTGTGTACCCTGTCTCCTAATTGCTGCACAGGAGGGAAGATGAGCTTCTTTAATGCACCATTCTCCCTACTCTCCTCAACACAAATAGCACACATTTCACACACTCTATTGGAACTGCTTAACGGCAGGGAGAAAATTGCTGTCCTAAAAAAAGGAAGCACTGGCATATCTCTGAGCCGAGCCAACCAAGGTGGGAAAAGGATGTTCTGAGAGCTATTGTCTTTTTCCTCTAGGGAAGACCAGAGCAGTCCATCATGACAGTCCATTCTGAGTTGTGAATATTCACACCTGTCACATCATTTGGTTACCTCACCTTTTTACCCCTCGCCCCACTCCAGAGTTTTAAGCTCTAACTGTACTGCCTTTCCCAGTAGAGATCATGTGTGTCACATTAAAATGGAATATATTTTATTTTCTCTGTATTCCAAATTTTAAGAAATAGTCCCTTCAACATTTTGTAATAATTCCTACTCCAATTTGTGTTCTTGGTGGGACAAACTCACATTCACTCCCTTTGGGTGAGCATGTGGTCAAAACCCAACAATCAGACTACACTATTCTCTTGGCCACAACAATGAGGAGAGAAGGGCACTGGATTCAAAGCACGTGAGCCAGACCTCTCCACAATTCTGTCACCAGTGGAGGACAAGATTTCTGTTCAAAGGGATCAGGATATACATGGATGATATAAACTACAAGATCAAACACTTTACCACCATAGAGTAATAATTCCCTAGGAATGTGGTCAAGCAGAGAGAAGCAGATTAGCAGATGCTATGAAAGGGATTCTATGGCATTGTTTGAAAAATGATCTAGCTATGCCTGAAGCAATACCTCTCACTCTCCTGAGCTCTATGAGTCAGTTTTATTGCTTAAATTAGTTTGCATTTACTTTTTGACATCTTTAACTAAAATAGTTCCGACTAGCATAAAACTTGGTACCTGAAAGTGGAATATTACATAAGAGAGGAACACAGATAATAGATTCAGCTAGGTTAAGATGAACAGTAGGACAGAACTGATTCCTCCTCTCTGATTGGGAAGTTATAAACCTCCTTATGTAAAAGGATATATTATTACCTATAGTATCAAGGGAATCAGACAATGTGAATAAAATATCTGGAGTTTTAGAACAGATTAAAACAATCACAAAATATCTGCTGGGATGTGGAATTTACTTCCTGTGGCCTATATTAAGGTCATAGAGAAAAGACATTAGCTTCAGCCCAGACCAACTGCTCTCAAAGCAGAGTGCAACCTTTATTCCCTTGATAAAGTGACCGCCAAGAAGTCAAGATGACTGAAAAGTATACAAGCAAGAATTACAGGCTGAAAAGGCCAAATTATATGACTACAAGCCAAAAATAAAAAAAATAAAGCAAGCCAAAAGGCAAGGAGGTAGAGAAATTGGAAAACTTTGTTTTAGAACCCAGACGTCAGGGATGAAAAGGAATTTTCATCCTGCAAGTCTCAGGTTACTATAAGGTGACTGAGGCCCTCATTGCAGGTCCAAAATTTAAGGAATCATTATAAACTTGATAATGAAGATATACAATATTGTAATGCAATATTTTAAAAAATTAAATTAATGAAAAATTTCATGCTAAACAAAATATCAAAATTGTAAATAAAAACAGGGCCAAACCCAAATACTCCTTGTGTACTTCCTGTTCCAAAAAGAAAATAGTAACACTGTTATTAAGAACAACATAATCTGGTGCAGCCAAGATTTAAGGGACAGATTGCTGGCCTCACTGCTCCAGGCAGAAGCACCAAAATGGGTTGCTAAGAGACAGAGTCTAACAGAATGAAATTCACATTTCAGATTAGACTCATCAAGCTTGGGCACTACTTGCTAGTGAAGGGAGGAAGTAAAGAGCAGCCAAACAAAAGTCTCTGAGGTTTTAATGGCACTGTTTTGTCAGAGAAACCTCAACACTGGCAACTCTTCAATGCCCAAAACAATTCACACATCTCAGAGTTCACACAAAAAATGAAGTCATCCACCAAAGCAATACTGTTTGAGAAATAGAACCCATCCAATCATCTCTGATTCAGCCATGAAGAAAAGTGGACAGAGTAAATCTGCCAGAAAGCAGACAGGAGCCAAGTTGACCAAGAAATTGACTCAACCTCCCCTTCCTCCTATCCAGCAGGAGTGACACAGGCTCTACTCTGAAGGCTACTGTGTGCTATTTGCTCTTCTCTTTTTTTCATATGAAAATATTTATTCTATATTTTTATCTTATTCTAGATGTTTAATTTTGGACATAACATTTGAGGACATTTAGATCTATCACATAACTGCAGATTCCAAAGGTACTTAGTGCGACCTCCAAATTAAACATTAGAGCATTCAAAGATCTTGATGTTAGAAATGGATGTGGATATTGAATAAAACTTTTGATTATCAAACTTTGGGGAGAAAGTAAATCATTTTTAGTACTATGTGAAAGTAATTGCATTATGTTAAAACTGGTATCTTTTATTCTTTTGAAAAATTTTATCAATACTTTTTAATTACACATAATTATGGGTTTCGTTTTGGTGTATTTGTACATGAACATAGCATAAATTTGGTCAGTTTCATTACCCAAAACCTCCCCTTGCCCTCCCTTCCTGTTTCCCCTGTTCCCCTTCCTCTACTCTACTGGTATCCCTTCTATTTTCATGATCTCCACCCATGTTTTTTTTTTCCATTTTTCATTCTAGCTTTCACATATGAGAGAAATTATATAACCCTTGATTTTTTGAATCTGGTTTATTTTTCTTAACCTGATGTTCTCCACTTCCATCCATTTTATTACAAATGCCATAATTTCATTCTTCATTATGGCTGAATATAACTCTATTGTGTATATATACCACATTTTCTGTATCCATTCATCTGTTGATAAATACCTAAGCTAGTTCTATAACTTGAATATAGTGAATTGGACAGATAAAAATGTAGATTTTAATGTATTGCTACAGTGTGCTGCCTTTAATTCTTTTGTATAATACTGTGGAGTGGTAAATTTGGATCATATGATGGTTCTATTCCTAGTCTTATGAGGAATCTCCATACTGATTTCCCTAGTGGTTCTGCTAGTTTACAATCCCACCAATACTTGTGAGCGTTAATTATTGTTTGTATTCTTGATTGTTGCCATTCTAACTGAAGTGAAACAAAAATCTCAGTGTAGTTTTTGTGTTTATTTCTCTGATTGCTAAAGATTAATTTTTTTTCAGATATGTGTTGAACATTTGCATATTTTCTTTGAGAATTGTCTGCTAAGTTCATCTGCCCATTTATTGATTAAATTATTGGGTTTTTTGGTGTTACATTTTTTGAGTTATTTATATATTGTGGACTATAATCATCGGTTGGGACAGTAACTGGAAAAGAATTTCTTCCATTCTGAAGCTTCTATCTTCATGCATTTAATGTTATCCTTTGTTGTGTAGAGTATTTTAGTTTGATGATGTCCCACCTACCGATGCTTGGTTTTATTTCCTGAGCTTTAGGTTTCCACCCAGGAAGTCTTTAACTACACCTATGTGATGAAGGTTTTACCCTGTGTTTTCTTCTATTGTAGTGTTTCTCTTCTGATTCCTAGGTTTTTTTTATCCACTTTGAGTTGGTTTTTTTTTGTGCAGGATGACAGATAGGGATCTACTTCATATGGATATTCAGTTTTTTCATAACCATTTATTTAAAAAAGCTTTTTTTTCTCCAACATATGTTTATGGCATCTTTGCCATGGATCATATGACTGTATCTGTGTGGGTTTGCCTCTGTGTCTTCTGTTCTATTCTGTTGTCCTATATGCCCAATTTTATAAAACTGGTATTTTTTTTAAATACATGTATAATAAGAAAAATATTTCTGGATTGTTATGGGGTGAAACAAATGGTCACTTATTTTTCCAGTTGAAGTCTCTTTCATTAGTAATAAATTGTCCTTCCTCACAGAGTAATCTGACTCAATCTAAGTGTTTGGAGATCAGCCCTCCACTCCTATTGTTTCTTCATTCTACTCCTCTCTTCAGCCTGAGCCTAGGACTCAGATATAGACTATCAAAATATTCCCTCCCAAGGCTGCATAACCCTGTCCCTGGTCCCTGATCCTTTAGTTTAACCTGTTTCAGTTGACACCCACACACTCATATTATAACATCTTCCATGTTTTTTTAATTCCTTATGAGATAGCTAATTGATTTAGTATATATACCACCTAAAAAATAATCTAAACAAATGAATCCTCTGTGCTCATTCTATTTCTATAAAATGAATCTCCATTTCTACAGTGGCCAAAATAATCTCTACTTTTTAAAAAGTTTAGAATTTATCAGAATTAAGAATAATCATATAAAGAAATAGAAGAAAGCCTTTCCAATTGTTTCTCAAACATAGTGCAAGTAGCTCATAAATGCTGAGTGCTTTCTTTGTTCTAAGATCTGTTTTATGTGTATTACATGTATTTCATCAATTAACAGGAACAATTATAATTATTATTATTTTATAGGTGACAATATCAAATCATATATTATTTATTTTATCTGTTCAATTACAGAGCAATTAAAAGGCAGAGTTGGATTTCACTACTCATAAATAGTGGTATCATAAATACTATTCATGCTTAGTAGAAGTGAGAAAAATATTGAGATGGATGGGTGAATTGACTCAAACTTTTTTATACAAAAATAAAGACAAATAATCTTAAAATTGGAATTTTAAGAATGCAAGTACATGAAGAATGAAGTTCTTAGTGGAAGAGCTTCATCCTTATTGTAAGTCATGGTATACAGGGGCATTTTATTTGCACGTCAAAGAACCCTTTCCCCATATTCAGGACGTTCCCCATGTTTATATAACCGTATCACAAAAATGCTACATTCATATTCAAAAGAATAGAATTATATTTTTTCCCTGTCAGATCAGTTCTTTCTTTCCCTACCTGAAACGCAAACATAAATACTGCCTTCAGCACATTTAGATACACATGGCCTCTGATCCACCTCTTCTACCATTTGCTTTTAAGAATGTTCAACTATGTGCTTATTTTATAGACCTTGTTTTTTGTGACTTGCAAAATGAAAGCTACTCAGCATAAGTGCTTTACTTTCACTGTGCTTTCAGCTAAATCCTGCACAGTAAAACAACTTAAGCAGATGGCAGACTTAAATGTTAAAGATAGGAAAAAATGTATAAAGAACTCTTAGGATAAATTAGAATGTAGGATAGAATATATTGAAGTGAAATGAATCAGAGGTTAAAGTCACAGAGAATTTTGAACCACTTAGTTTCATTGAAGATAACATGAATGACGTGAGACAGTAACTGAAAGTGCCCTCCTGACAAGTGTGTCTTAATTCCCAAACTAGTCAAAAGTCATTTTATGTAGCCCTCTCAATCCATGAGGGCATTCATATTACCACTGCCATCTTTCTTTTCTGAGTAGAATATTCATAATCTTAACCAGTGTGAGAAAAAGGACAAAGGTCAGAGGTTCATAAAATTAGTGATGCCCAGGGAGAATCCAGATTAAAAAGAAAATTTTTTTATCTTCCATTCATTACTACTTTCCCTGATTCTACTACTAGGGAACTTGTATTCACTATATAATTTTGAGTTTTGTTAAAATGTAAATTTTCCTGGGAGCATTCAATCTCAAGACTCATTTCCAACTATGAGTAAATGAATCTTGCAGATCATTTCCTTAGGTAGAAGACAGGCATAAGAGTAAGGCTGTGAGAAAGTTGGAATTCAAAAGAAAAAGGCTCAAAACTCAAGTTTCTAATATGGGAGAATTCTAAAGTCAAAATATGTCTCACAAAATATATGCTCACAACTGACCTTGGCTTTATCTATTAAATGTATGTTTGAAGAAAATTAGTACTATTTTGATTTCACATTTAAAAGAGGTGAAAATAAGGTGGTAGCAAAGGAACTAAAATTTACTAAGCACCTGCTAATTAGTATAGTATCTTTTACCAAATTACAAGTCTCTGAGATATTTTCATGGACCTCACTTTATATGAAGACAATGAACCTCAAAAATGGCACTTGGCAAAAAGATGATACATCTAATAAATAAAGTAGAGAAAAATATTGTTTCCAATCTCTTTGCAAAGGTTGGGTCCTCTATACAAACCAAATGGCAATGCCTCCCTTATTTCAAATCCCCTAACTCTATGCTAACATTTTAAAGGCATTAAACAAAGAACTATGCATGATTTCATTCCAAAAATAAAGAAATTAAACAAGGTAATGCAAATAATATGTACTGATATATTTGGATTTGATCAGGCAAAGGTAACCAAAGATAGAAGTATTGAGTATCGGTATTAGGAGGGAAAAGGACCCAGAGGCAACCTGAACTAACTTAAAATTGGATCCAGTCACTATTAGGATCTACTTGACTGCTCGTGTTATTTCCACAGACCCAAGACTCATTCCTTTCTGACACACATATTAATCTAAAGACATAAAGTAAAGGATCTGAAGACTTTCAAAACCTTCTTAAGATAATTTAATAGTAAACAAAGAAAAAATATTGCAGAGAGGCACTTTAAGAAAACATTTGCCAGAAATATTTTTTAATAATATTGAAATCCAAGCATATCCTACCTAGTCTTTCTTCTCTGTAGTTAAAATTTTCTGATATCCTCCAAGCTAAAGCAAATAACAATGTGCAATTAGACTAGTCTCCTTTTGTGGCTTAGACTTTGGGTGGAGCAGGAAGCATTATCTCTGAAGTACAATTTACAAAGAAAGACTGCGTGGGCATGCTCAGGTAAATGAAAAACTACCTTTTAAGTGTTTACATTACAGAAAAAAAAGACTCTAATAATTTTGATTAACTGCAAGAGTGCCTTCAGAAGATGGGAATAGCAGAAACCCATTTATAAGAACCATGTGAATGGTTACACAAAAGAGAAACTATTTCCTTGGGGAGTTTGTGGAGAAGCACATTTTAAATACACTCTGACAAAAATATAATCCCTTAATTTATATGAGAATGTGTGAATAGCCAAATTCATGAATACAGAGAAACCACTTTTGTATTTAATGGTACAAATTAACATACATATTCTCTGTAGCAGTTGGAATCACAAGCTTATTAAATAAGATATTTTCTTATAGATTTTGTATTCTCCATAGTAGGAATATATTTCTTTCTGAAATACATTTATGTTTCTGAGTTTCTTATTTAGCAAGCTATGAAGATTTTATAAAAATTAATTTTTGTTCTCAGAAGAGGCAGTAATTTTCCCTGAGGTGTGTATTATAAGTAACAATATTTTTAGAGTCAACTGAGAGATGACATGGTCCTGTGGACAGTGTCTTCCCATCTTCTTTCATCCCCCCTGACAAAGGAGTCTTGCTTTCAGTCTTCTTTAACTGCCCTCATCCTCCCTTCTCACGCATGGCTATTTGTACATCAGCACAGAGCTTTCAGAACAACATGTAGAAGTATACAGTTAAATTACCGGTTCTATGAGAAAACAGAGTTTTGGTTTACTACGGTAAGGCTATAAAGCCACAAATACAAAATATAGCTTGCTTTATTTTTCTTTTAACAACTGACTAACAGTGTATCAATATAAAAGCAAATTTGATTTTTCTGTCAATGCTCTCTGAAATGAATACTGGAGTGCATTTAACATTGTGACCAGAAATATTGAAACTTGAAGGCTGAGAGATTAAAAGTCTCAAATTTAAAAATAAAGAAACAAACAATATATCTGATTTAAAATCCACAAATGGCCAATTCACTATATTCCAAATAAATACAAGCTGCATTACTGAGCAGAAAGCAGGAGAGGCTGCCAAGCAGGAGGAGTAGATTGTTGTTCTTCAGTTCTGCCTTAGGAAACAGCCACAGACAGGACCAGACAAGTACAATCATTTGTGAATTAAAAAAACAGATTTGTGAGCTATTTTCCTAAATTTTGGACAAAAAGAAAAACTAAGGTCATAATTTTATTAAAAATTTGTAGGGGCAGGCTCAGTGGCACACGCCTGTAAACCTAATGACTCAGGAGACTGAGGCAGGACTGCAAGTTTAAAACCAACCTCAAAATTTAAAAAAAAAATAGAAAAGGCTAGACATGTAGCTCAGTGGCAAAGTGCCCCTAAGTTCAATCCCTGATATCAAAAAATAATAACAAAAACCTGACAGGAAAATTCATTCAACAAATAATACCGGTTTTGCACAATACTTTATATGTCATAATTTTGCTCAATAAATTTTGGTCTTCTCTGTTGATTTTTTCCACCAGAATGTAGAGGAAACAATGAAGGACTTTCTACTTTGAACTTAATTCTGAGCAACAGGGAGGAGTAAGTTTTAATGGAAATTTAAATAAAATTGTCCTCTTATAACTAAGTGTAGTATGTATTTTTTAAGTAATTAACTTCAGATATTTAGAGTATTCTCTTCTTGAAGATGAGAACAGCTTTAATACATTTCACTCTTCACTGAATACCTTACTTCCTTTTATATATTTCCTTTATATTTAAAAAAAAAGAAATTTAGTTCCAATATTTTAATATGAGAAATGGTTTTCTGATGACCAGTGTCCTAATTATATGGAAATGGTGTTTAACTACATAATTGTATATAACAATATTATCTGCTCACTACAAGTTTTGCTGTTAACTATCTATTGACTGTCTTTACATTTCTTATTGACAAAATATATCCCTTAGAAATATTTTTGATGGTCTGTGAAACATAAACCCTTTTTTTTTTTTGGTACTGGAGATTGAACTCAGGGGCACTCGACCACTGAGCCACATCCCCAGCCCTATTTTGTGTTTTATGTAGAGACAGAGTCTCACTGAGTTGCTTAGTGCCTCGCCGTTGCTGAGGGTGGCTTTGAACTCGCGATTCTCCTGTCTCAGCCTCCCTAAGTGCTGGAATTACAGGTTTGCGCCACTGTGCCTGGCTATAAACTCTTCTTATTTGCTGTCTAAAAATTTTCTTTATTTCTCCTATCTTCTTGATGACATTTTTAGTTGGGAATATAATTCTAGGCTACAGGTTGCCATTTTTTTTTTCTTTTAAGATTTTCTCTATACCAATGCTTTGTTTCTGTTTCCTAGCCTCCTGTAGGTATTATTTTATACAGATCTATCTAAAATGCAATATTGCTATGATATTGCTTAGAATCCTGCAGTCCCCTCTCCTGCTACTGATATCCAAGTTTCTGGAGAATACACTGTTTACTCCTATTTTTATGGCCCAATCTCTCACCATTGCATGCCTTACACACATACAATTCTTTCAATTCACTAAAAACTCCACATTGTTTTGAGGCTGGAAGCCTTTATGAATTCTTTCTTTTATACTAAAATGTTTCAATTTCCATTCCTGATTTTATTTTAATCTTTAAATCCTTTATAACCTTTAAAATTCCCAAAGCCTTCTTATTCCAGTGTGAGGCAAGTTTCCTTTTTGATCCAATAAACCCCATATGCAGGCTTGCTTCCCCCAATAGATCTAAGTGTCTTTATATCAAAGGCTTTTTTACACATTTCTAGTCCCCACTGTGTTACATAGTGCCTTGAACATAAAAATGCTTAGTAGGTATTTTCAGAATATTGAAATAATTATGAAAAGACACTATATGTAAATAGTTTCTCATTCTATGGGCACAAATATGTTTCACTAAACATTCAAATTGCAACTGCCTTTTAATTACTTTGCCTAGTCTAGAATACTTGGAAGCATCTAAACATTTGCTAAGGTCAATAATCCAAGATTAGGAAAAGGAAAAGTAGTACTCTCCTTTCCTCAGTTTCCCAAAAGAGAAAATAGTGTGTGAATGTACAAATTGAAATTTCTTTATTTATTAATAACAAGAGAACTTACATTTATTTTCTCAAGGAATTTTTAATAGCCTGTACTACTGAAACTCTCAAAACTACAATGACATTCTTCACTCTGAGTGAACTTTTAAAAAGCTTTCCACATTATTGTTATCCTTTCTTATTTCTGGACATAAGAAAAATGCTTTAACTTGATCATACTCAAAATATAATTTTCAAGGAATTGTGTATAAAACCTTGAAATGAATAGATAAGTGACGCTAATGGCATACAAGATTGACATTGCTACTTTCAAATAAATTAGCCATGTTTATGAGAAATTTTTTACATTGTTTATAATGGCACTCAACTATTAGGATTTTAAAGATCCAAAATATATTATTCTTCCCTTTCCTTATTAGGTAAATTATTAACATTGTCCCTCATCATTGTGGAACATAGCTCTTTCTTTGAAATTCGTTTAATTTGTTTATCTTTTAGCCCACTTTTTGAGTAAATATTTAGTAAGTAAGTAGTAAGTCCTGGTCAATGTTTGGTGCCAATCAAATGACAGCTATAATCCATAAACATTTAGACTAGACATGCAGGTAAATATGTCATCAAAAATAACATACTGTAGAATGTAGCCAAATGGCAGAGTGCTTGCCTAGCATTTACAATACACTGGATTAAATTCTCAGCCACGTGCATTCGTGCATGCACACACACACACACACACACACGCACACAGATCTTATTAAAAGGCCTGACAAGGGAAAACAGGGGTCTTCAGTGGGTTATTATTAGTCCAATAATTGCCAAGTAACCTGAAAGAAACACATAACATAGACTCCTTGAGGAAATTGTGTTAAATAAGTCATTGAAAAGTGAAGTAGGCAATCACCAGGCATAAGTAAAAAGAGTATTTCAGAAGGAGGAAACAGCAAGGGAGGACTAAGATGAGAAAAGACATCATAAAGTCAAAAACCAACTTCAAAATTTTGGGTGCTCAAAATATGGGTGAGAGAAGAAATTATTTTGTGGTGAAGGAAGATGGGACTATAGCTATAGAGGGGAGACAAGTTCAGAAAATAAGTCTGCTTTCTGAGGATGATGGGGGGAGCAGAGTTTCGAAAACAAATGACTTGCCCCAAGTTAAGAATGAGTTGTTGGCACAGTGCATACTTGAATCCTAGTAACCTGGCTCTCAGTCGACATTTGTTAAGAGTCAATGAAAGGAATTAATGAAAAGCCCTCACTTATGATTAGGCTAAATAGATTTAAACATCTCTCAAACAAGTACTCATTACTTATTCTTAGAAAGGATAATTAAACTTGCTATACTTAATATGTAGTATCACCAAATTGCATATTGAGAGTAAGTCCTATTACTAAATGTATATGTGAATCATAGTAGCTGGTTTCCAAAGATGCTCCTTCCCCAACAATAAACTCTTTCATCCAGATAATTATACTATTTAATAGTACTCTTCCTTTGAATTTGGGTTCACTCTGTGATACGCATTTTGGCCAATCACATGTGGGAAAAGTAAGATGCTTTATTTCATAAACAGATTACAAGGTATTTGGGTTACTTAAAATGTCTACCCTTAGGACATTGCCTCTTGCAACTCAAATACCATCCTGTATTTGAAAAATCAAAGTAATTTGAAATCAAACCAAAATCAAAGTAATTTGAAAAAGCCATGTGTGGAGACTCTGGTCAGTAGCCCCAGTGGATCTCCTTAACAGTCATTCAATAGCAACACCCAGCCACATAAGCCATTTTGGACAGTTAGACCAGAATGGATATCAAATTTAATTTCATGAAAGTTCCTAAGCTGAAACCTCCCATATGAATTCAATTGTCCCAAAGCAGCACGAGAAATTATACTTAATTATTGGTAATCTTTGCCAATTCTTTTATAAATATTTGTACATATTTGTTTTAGATAGTAAAACAAACATTAAGCTAAAATTTGTTGTTATTATAAAATGTCTAACTACTTGAACTCCCACTCATGATTCCTTATTTTTAGGGAATCACTTCTCTTATGTTCCAATAAAAATAGTTTCCATTTGGTAATGAGAAATTAAATAAACTAAGAGTATTTCTTCTAATCATAAGAAGTTGTTATCCTCTCTAGGAAAAAGATTATTTTATGCCCTATCTTATGTCAATTTATTTTATATATACTTTTCACTTATTATTTCCATCATAGCATTTGACAATTCAAATATTAACTCATGCCCTTTGGAAAAAAAGACACAGTTTAACCCTACCACAAATACTATATCTCATTAAAATAAAAGTATTGAAATTTTATTATGTCCCTTTAGTAAAACATAACATATAATTACTTTTTATAAAATGTTAAAGAGTTTTATATCCTGCTATATTTCACGTTGTGATATATATTTGTCATGAATTTTTATTATGTCATTACCTCTTTCATCCTCATGTCCTTGCCCTAGAATGGTTAGCCCAACAAATTCATATTTTTAGGCATTTAGTTACTTCTAAAACTTTACATTTGTAATGTCTTTGTTTTAAATTGGCAAATAATCTTACATTTCTGATATTATTAAATGAAGGAATCATTTTCCCATATCTTCACAAATATTTAAATGTTAATATATTAAATTAATAATTTTTGATACTTGTTAATATGATTATTGGTCCATTTAATATAAATATCTCTTCATGTCCTTAGTCATTATCTCTACAGTATGTCAATATTCTTATGCATGATTTCTAAAGTTCTAGCAAACATTGATGATGTGCCTTTTTTTCACAAATAATTCAAATATTTTAAATGTTTAAATTTCATTTTGCTCTGAACTCAAATTTTTTATGTACAATATTGAGGCATAATTGTACTATTGGTAAGGAGCATTTTGGGTGAAAGTAGCAGAAACTCAAACCAGGTTTAGTAGAAAAGGTAATCCATAGTAAAGTTCAGGTAACTATGGAAATAGTGAGTGGCTCTGGAGCAAACACACCTGAGGAATGGAACATGCTAGAAGCCCCACTCTACCACACTCTCATTTTCCAACACACCCCAGCCACCTCTGCACCTTCATTTCCTAACATCTTGGCTGCAGATGTTCCTGTCATGAATTAGTCTGCCTACACATTAGACATAGAGCTTTGCTTCTCACATCAGATCTTTACCACTAAAGGGGATGGAAACAGATTTCTACAACTCAATCTGAATTTAATTTTAAAGAATCATTTTGTTCTCCCATTCAGCAATCACAGGTTCAGAAATATGAGGTGATGTTCTTGATCACCAAATAAATCCACTGCCATGAAAAATACACAAATTGTATTCAGCACTTTGATCAGAGGGAAAAGTCCGAGAACTTAAGGATTCTAAGGATTCTTCGTCTAATTTTCTAGTAATGTTCTTCTATTTTAGACCTTCTTCAAAACTTTATTCATACTCAAGACTATGTTAACTTTTTGTAGCCTACTTTTTATCCTCTGCATATATAATACAATGGGTATCACGGTATTATAGGACAAGAGAAAACAGCTGCTATAGGCTGAGTATGGGCTCTGCAAGCAGTCAGCCAGGGTCCAGATCCTATCTCTGACACTTATAAGCTATGTAACTTGAACAATCATTGAATCTCTCGGGCCTCAGATTTCTCATCTGTAAAACAGAAGTAATAATTCTACTTGGCATGTAGAGTTCTTTGGATTCTTAAACTAAAGTAAGTATTTAGAACATTTCCAGATATACATTAATCATTATGAAATAAATTTATCAATTTTAGGTATCAAATTTTATAAGTATTAAAAAATATTAAGAATTCTTTTTTATACAAGTTACAGATTCCAAGTTGGAACACTTCAAAGTAGATTATAATTCTTCCTTTGTCTCATTCCACTTGATTTTCCTTTTGAAGCACAAATTTAACATTTTCAGTAACAGATTCTTATTTCAATATGTAATTGGACTAGCTTTAGAGCTTGATAAGTAAGCAAAGAATTCATCATAAATTTGTTCTTCACCTCCCACTTCCTAACCAAGCATAAAAATTGTCGTAGACCCAGAAATTATTTCCTTATGAGAAATCACTTAGTAATGATTTAAATCAGTGCTTTGCAAACTTGCTACATTGAGTTTTGTCACCTTAAGTATTTTTAAGTTGTAGTAACTCTGATCCTTAGAAGAACAAAATATTTAAAGGGTACTCATCCTTACAAACAAATAGTAGGAATCAACTTGTTCTATGTGACCGACCATAAACACTATGCTAACAACAATAATGTATATAGGAAACAATTGTAGGCAGATATTTGAATTTTTAGACCTGAAACTGTTTTCTATTCTCTACTAGCATACCTTGCTTAACTTAAGGGACTTATTGTCTCATTTCAATAAGTTAGACAAAAGTTAATATCACTGCTTCTTAAAGTTCATAAATACCTACTTGTTGAAGTAACATGTTTTCAAACTTCTCTTGTCCCAGATAAGAAGCAGACAACTTTTCTAGTAACATTATTCTTCAACAAAAATTAATTTATTTTTTGAATTTATAACATTATTAAACTTATTTCTCCAAAATGATTAAAATCTTTATATTTAAGTCTATTTAGCATAGGGAAAGAATTTTATAACCCTATCTTTTGGAAATGGTATACAATCAAATTCCCATGATTTTGTTTATCCAAAAGTCCAAGCTTCATCTTTGCCAGTTTCCTAATTTAGCACCTATGAATATGCTAGTTTCATGAGAAAGAGTAATACATTTTTTTTCAATCAGAGTCTATATAGGTAAAAGAAGCAATTTTAGATCTATCATAAAAATATTTTAACACAGAACATTGGTTACATTTGTGATGAAATAGCTTCAAAATTGAACAAAAGTTAGTGAAATATTTTGGACGTTAGCAACACCTGAAGTCATTATCTTCCCCAGGGTTAGAAAAGTTAGAATGAAAGTGATTACATAACCAAAGTACCTCTGATTGATCAATCATATCCAGAAGACAGAGGGTAACTGAACTTGAGAAATGCAGTTCTCCATGTTACAGAAAAGAATAGGAGGAAGGAAATGGATCTGGGAATGGACATCATTATCATAGGTCAGACACAAATTGAGGAAGGCTCTCTGGTTCTAGCATGTGTGATGGTCAGCATTAAAACAAGCTGGGAGTTTTTGAAAGGGTAAATTCATATGACCCACCAAAGGTTACAGACACACAACACACAACATCTGAGAGTCCCAAGGATTAATATTTTATCATTTACTTCAAAAATTTATCATGCAAATTTATGATCAAATAAACTTTATTTTCTCTCTCTCCCTTTTACCTGACTCTGTAGCATTCTGTGATAATAATGTTCAGATAGGTCAGCATTTATGAGAATCAGAACAGTGTATTAAACTTTCTTGTTTACTTGTTAGAATGAAACATATTGTTTCTACTTTCACATCTCATCAAGAAAACAGTGGAGATGCCTAATGGATATAAGTGGGCATCACCTGAGTTGTCTGTATTTTCTGAGATGACAGTTCAGGGTCAGACTGAGTCATTGTAGCCAACTTTGATTGGATGTGGTACTAATGATTTTGGGCAATAACATATATAAAGAAATATGCCAGAAGAATCTGGTCCTCTCTGTTCTGATGATAGCAAAAAATAAACTGCTTAGCAAATCTTTCCTTTATCCACAAGATACAATTCTCCCCTGTCACTTTAGAGAGCCAATTTTCTCTTGTCTTCTGTCTGCTATGAATAGATTTGAGGAGTACAATGTTGTTAGCTGAAATATTCTATTCAGTTTGACACAGTGAATTTGCTCTGTTATTTTCTATCTTAACTTGCATTTGCTTACTCCTCCAAATCAGTTTCTCAATTTTCCATAGACTAGGGATGCTTTCTGCCCATTTATGCAGCTCATTGAATCATTTCATTAATTTCAATGCTTTGAACATCTTTCCTTGTTAGTGGCACCCATAAAGACTTTGAACGGTATTTTAAGCATCCTAGAGTGTTTTAAAAATTCACATTGGTTGAATTGGCATTCATACAGACAGACCATATAGCTTGGCAATTAGTTATTTCCTTTTTTGACTGATAAAATGATTGTAGTTATAAAAATCAGAAGTATTCAATAGAAAAGATTCAATAACTTTTCTGTCAATAATCTCAAGTTTAAAGATCTTTGTACATCATTAAACTATTATATGAGCATTAAAAACTGCAGTAAGAAAGAACAGAGGAAATTGTATCTTAGCATTTCCATTTTATAAATGAAAATATGACACATTATAGCAGATAAACAGCAATGTGTGTTTCATATAAATAAAGAGTTTTTATAATTTTATTGACAATCAAACAAACATGTATTTTGCACAAACAAACCCTAAAATAACCAAGATACAGCTGATATGCAAACAAGATTCTTGATGGGAAAAGTGAAGAAAATGTCTAAATACTTTATTAGATATTCTCAAATTATCCAATAAAATACTGAACACATAAATTGGATTAGATTATCTATAGCCTCATTACATAAATTAACAGTAAATATCCCCTTGTTAAATTCTGGCTTTGGGGTGAAAGATTTCTAATAGGAGGCACTGCACTGAGGCAGGAGGCACCATCCAGGAGATAAACATTAGAAGACCATTTAAGGACGTCCTCCTGAAGCACCTAGACAAGAAACAAAACCATGCAGAGAATCTGAATTGCTTGCACTATGGCATCACAGGACTGACAACACTCAAACCATCGAAACAAAGAGAAGAAAGGAGTAGAAACAGACCAACTAAATCTGAGGCTTTTAGATTTTTAAGTCAGGATCAGTCATGTTCAATTGCTGGTCAGAAAAAAGAATTGGAAATTAGGGTGCCAAACATTATGTGCTGCGAATCTCCTTTTAGACTTCTTGGTGCTAAGATAGGATGAAAGAAGATTAAAAAGAAAGAGCAGGTTGGGGAGATGTGGCTCAGTGGTAGAACACTTGCTAGCACATGTGAGGTCCTAAATTCAATCCCCAGCACTAAAAACAACAACAAAAACAAACAAACAACAACAACAAAATATCCCTGAGAGTACCATAGAGACCAAGATAAGAATAATTGCAGGGTTGTGTGGGGATGTTGCAGAAAAACAAAGAAGTCAAAGGGATGTTTATGTGAGATTTAAGAGCTTTAAATTTCTCTTCAAAATGTATTATGTTTTTGTTATAGAATACTTTGTTCTGGTTGGAATGCAAACCATTCTGGGAATCAGTTCTTGGAATCTTTTTGTTAATGCTGGTTCAAAGGCAGTTCTTAAAGCTGCAGTTCACCAGAGGAAATCTCCCCAACTAAGAGATACAATGATATGTGGACATTGGCTAAACCGAGGTCATTTGTTTATAAAGATTTCTGTCAAACTAATGAATTTTTAGCCTGTACGTTGCATAGACCACTGTTTTTTCAGTACCTGATAAAGTCTGTTCATTTACAGAGATATCAAGAAATTTAGATTGATTTAAAGGGTATGGAAATTTAATCTCTGGCATTCTCTTCCTGCAGGAAGATTCACACTGATCTTGACATCTTCAGAGCAAGGTTCCCTGTCAGTTATCTATGAATCATATCTCATCCTTCACAGGGCCTGGAGTCTAGTTGTAGCTGGTGTTCAAGGCATGCATATTCCATGCACAATTTTAATTAGAAGAAATAGTCATTTGACTTTTTTCACCTTTCTCACTCTGTCTTGAGTAGTCCTTGCTACATACAAGTCCAGTAAATACAGCTACTAAAAAAGTAAAAAGAAGCCAAAGAATGGATATCTTTCTTTTTATAGGCCCCCTGCCCCCAGAAAGCTAATCAACAGAGAGAATGACATTGCAAAAATTGACTTATTCATGTAAAATAATCTATACACATTGAAATAAAATAAATAAATAAAATAAAATAAATCTCAAATTATCCAATGGATATATAATAAATATGTTTTTCTACCACCCCAGCCAGTCTCCTAGTTCTTCTCCCAAACAACACTGAATGGTGCCAGTCTTATATATATAATACTCACAGTTGTAAAGTCCTACCTCACTATTTTCATGACAAGTATTAAATTATATAATTTTCATAACTTACAAAGCCCTATATTGATAGTTCAGAGAATATTACTATACATGGATCTTTTCACACAAGCAAGCTGACTTGTAAGATACAATCCTAGAAGAAGAATTCTACATAGATTGCCAAGTTAACTTCTTGAGGGGATTGTTCCAGTTTATATTCTCACAAGGAATGTATGATCATACTGTGTTATATTAACTTGTTAAGTTTTGATCTTTCACATAGAAGTAAATGGCATCTAAATGTAGTTAGAGTTTGGGTGTGTGTGTGGTTGTGATACAGTTGAACATCTTTTCATATTTTAAAATTGTTTCCTATAAACAGTCTGTGATATCCTTTGCCCATCTTATTGTATTTGATATATAGGTTTGATATTTGATTGCATTTCACCTTTTTCTCCCACAGATATGATAATTTTACAAAAATAAATTATGTCTTCAAAATATGACTTGTAAGCATTTGATTCCAATTTGTCTTTGGTCTTGTTTACGATATTTTTGCTCTGCAAAAGTTTTTCTTGCTTATGAATATATTATTAATTTTAGTTTTAGAACTTCTGCATGTTGTGTCTTGCCTAGGAAGACTTGCACTAGTGGTGATTTAAATATTAATTAACCTATCAATCTAGAACTCTTCAATTTTGAAAGTTAGAGAAGTAAATGAAAAAAATGCTAAATATCTATCTTTTAAAATACATAAAGTTATTTACAAATTTGAAAATTATATAAATAAGTAGGAAGAGTTCTAAGCATGCATCTTTTGATGAAATAATCATCACAATAGTAAAGGATTATGGCTAAACATATTCATTTTGTCTAAGAACATTTCTTACAGTTTAATAGATAGAACTCTAGTTTGTCATGGAATAAATATACCATAAAAGTATCCTCTGGTTAAATAAATTTGTATTATGCTGAGTTATACAGAAATACAATTTTAGTGTAACATTTTTCTATTTTAAATAAGATGAAAATTTACATATTAAAAATATAAACATAAATATCTTTTAAATAAGATTTTATATGGAAATAAATATATAATGTGTTCTTACTATGTTTTATATATCACATATAATATGTACATAATAATTACATATGTATATTTATTATGTGTGTATCTTACACTTATTAGTAACTATCTTATGGAGATAGAAAGGAGGAATTTAAAATGACGCACACACGTCTTTGTTTTAAATTTAAAAAGACATATATATATATATATATATATAAAATCTTCATTTTAAATTCCTCCCTTTCCATCTCCACAAAAAAGACTTTGACTCAACGATTCCAACTCCAAGTGGTTTATTTCACAGTTGATCCCAGAAAACATTAGCAGGAAAGTAGAGAAATGACACACAAAATAAACGAAAACAACACAAGTTGTTATAATGGGTAGTTAGTGTTCTGATCAGCTGAGATTTAATTCTAGTTGTGATCTCCGACAGACTGCACAGAACATATCAAAACAATATCTTACAAGGACATGAGGTTCCTGACACATGCCTCTGTCCATCATTATTTGAGGGCTGTTCCCACTGATGCTAATTGCCTGGCATTTCATTAGAAATTGACTAGCATGATTAGACTTAGTGTTAAGGGGATTTGGAGGGAGTACCAATGAGCTCTGAGAGAGCTGTCATTTTTTTCAAGTTCTTGGCAGACAGAAAAGAAAATCTTCCACTCCTGTCCAACTCTCGATCCACTTCAATGTCTCTTCTTTGCTATCTGATTGGTCAACTTGCAATGTATAAATAAGTGTCACATTATTGAGCAAGCAGAATATTGTGCTTACAAAAACTGTTTGAAGCTGGGCACAGTGGCGCACACCTGTAATCCCAGCACTTAGGGAGGCTGAGACAAGAGAATCGAGAATTCAAAGCCAGCCTCAGCAATGGCGAGGTGCTAAGCAACTCAGTGAGACCCTCTCTCTACATAAAACACAAAAATAGGGCTAGGTATGTAGCTCAGTGGTTGACTACCCTTGAGTTCAATACCCACTACTCCCTACTCCCAACCCCCTCAAAAAATGTGTTTGTGTTTGCAGGTGTCTTTGAGATTCCCCTTTATACCTGTTGTAGGTCCAGCCTCAGGAAGAGCTTAGCCATGCCAACCTCTCTCTTTATAAGCATTCTCAAACTACTGATTGCCTCAGGTTCTTACACTAAGTAATTGACCCAAAGATGGTGAATTACCAAGATGTAAATTTTGTGTAGGAGAATGATGAGATGTCAGTTTTATGCATTAACCTTAATATAGTACCCACTTATTTAATCTAACACTAATTCACATGTTATTGTAAAGGTATTTTATCAGTATGGTTAATAGCTACAATAATTTGACATTAAAATCATACCTGAAAGTTGGATAGATCCCATCCAATAAATTGAAGTCCCTAAGCTCAAAAAGTAAGGTTTCTTAGAAATGAATCCTGCCTCAGGACTGAAGCAACAACTCCCTTCTGCTTGCAAAATACAGATGGAGATGGAGATGGAGATGGAGATGGAGATGGAGATGGAGATGGAGATGGATGTGAAAGTGGAGGTAGAGGTGGAGGTAGAGGATTGGAGATGGAGGTGGAGGTAGAGGTGGAGACAGAGTGGGAGAATGAGATAGAAATACAAATTCAGATACAGACACAAAACAGTTTATGGAATCCCATCCTTAACACATTGTGCTTTGTCTAAATCTATTTCAGCAATGTCAACCAATTTCACTACTATTATCACTTCAGCCTACCAGAGCACATCTATATCTATTTTCTTATTTTTATCTTATTTATTTTTATTTTTGCATCACAACAGGGTTTTATTGAGAGTTGCAGTTTCACCCATTGGCCAAAAAAAAAAAACAAATTTCCATATCTCAAATCTTACAATGTCAGAATTGGTAAGTGTTTTATTAAGCTTTTTTGTCACTGTGACCAAAAGATCTGACAAGAACAATTTTAGAGGAGAAAAGGTATATTTGGTTATCACAGTTTCAGAGGTTTCAGTCTATAGATGGCCAACTGCATTGCTCTGGGGCTGGGATTAGATAGAAAATTGTAGTGGAGAATTGTGGAGGAGGAAAACAGCTCAGAACATGGCAATTAGGAAGCAGAGAGAAAGGTCTTTGCTTACCAAGGATAAAATATAAACACTAAAGTCATATCCCCAGTGACCTACCTCTTCAACCACACCCTCCCTACATGCCTACAGTAACTGCCCAATTAATCTATGTCAATGGATTAATCCACTAATTAAATTAAGGCTTCAAAACCCAATCATTTCTCTCTGAATGTTCTTGTGTTATCTTACACATGAGCCTTAGGTGAACTTCTCATATCTAAACCATAACAGTAGTGCCTTAGCTATATTTACACTAGTTCTTACTTTATATCATGAATCACTTTTCCAACAATTTCAAGAGGTGGTACTTAAACTTGCTAGAATAGCTTCAGTTATAAGAAAGTATTGTTTGCATTAGAAGCCTATGCCTTTGTAGGACAACCATAATGGTTATGAAGAGGAGACTGTCTTCCTATTGGTTCAAATTTTTTGTTTGGATCAACAGAATATATCTAGAATTTCTTTCATATGGGCACCCTTCTGATTATTTAAAGATATTTTGTATGGGCTCCTTATATCTTGCTTCTTTTCAGGTAGTACATCCTGGTTCTTCCAAACAATTCTCATATTTTTTTTTTGGCACCAAAGATTGAACTCAGGGGTACTTGACCACTGAGCCACATCCCCAGTCCTATTTTTGTGTTTTCTGTAGAGACAGGGTCTCACCGAGTTGCTTAGCGCCTTGCCATTGCTGAGGCTGATTTTGAACTTGTGATTCTCCTGTCTCAGCCTCCCAAAGTGCTCTCATATTTCTTTAACTTCAGCTGATGAGATGATCCAGGATGGGGTTGAGACCAAGACCAGAGAGGGAGTCTTCAACTCCAGTGGGAATCCAAACATGAAAGAGTAATATAAGCACCCATGAATAACAAAATAAAGATCAAAAACTAAAATCATTAATTAGAAAGGAGCTGATGCCAGTGAGTTGTTGTGGTAGCAGGGTCAAATCTAGCTGAGGAGTAGTACTCCCACTGCTTGACTCTGAAGCCACTGAGCAACCAGAAAGAGCAGCCTTCCTCTAATTTGCCATCTTTAATCCTTTATTTTATTTTAAACTGATATATAAAAACATAAAAAGCATATGTATTTGAGGGGTACAATATTATATTTGATACATGTACACATTGCATTAAGTTTTAATCAGGTTAACCATCTATCTCCTCAAACATTTACAATTCTTTATGGTGAAAACTTTCCAAACCCTTTATACTAGTTTTTTTTTAACTGTACCATTTATTGTGATTATCTATGGTCAACCTCCTGTGCAATAGCACATCAGATTTCTTGCTCTTGCCTAACTATAACTAAATACCCTTTGATCAACATTTCCTCATTTCTCCAACACCATCATCACATTTGAGCACCACCACAGTTTATTACATACATATAACAGGTGTACTTCTAATAGGGAAAATAAGTAAGAAATGGGTTAATTCTGTATTAAAATGTGTGACTGAAATACACTTTCTATGTTATACTCAGAATAAATAATAGGTTTTTTTGAAGTTATATGTTATTTTCTTGTAATTAGGAAGATTTGTTAAATTCGTATAAAGCATATTTTAGTTTTATTAATTTCCAATATATTTTATACAAAAAACTTCTCAAACCATAAAAGCAGTCATCAGTTTGTAGTTTTCCAGAATCTATGATCATGACATAGTGACTATGCCTGTTTTTTCTCTTTTTAATATATGGTATTCATTTCTGTCTCAATAATCATACTCATGCAATTCAGTGGGGAAAGGGAGCACTCATTCCTATCTGGTAAGTACTTATTCTAATCTCAGATCAACTGATTTTTTCACTTATTCTTTGTTTATTTATAAAAGCAAAAGTGCAACTGGAATTTTCAACATATAAAATAAGAATGAATGTCATAATTTAAAAAGTTGGAGATTGGGGGAAAAAGTTCTAAGGGTAAGGAAAGAGGAACATATTTACTAAGAATAAAATGGACTTTAATCTGACAAAGAAAATATTAAAAACAATAAAGGAATGGGGGAAAAAGAGGTCATGAGATCTGCTTAACTTGATTATGTTAAAAATCAATAATGTTTTCTGTTTAGTTATTTCCCAAAAAAACTTACAGAATCAGAAGATAATGAACACTGGAATAATGACAATACTGGAATGTACTAATTTCCAGTACTAATAAGATTAGCTTGAAAATTATTAGCAGAAAAATCAGAATATTATATAAATATTACAGGAAATTAATATAGCTATACTATTTGAAGAAAAATGTTGAAACTCTAAACATTTTCATGATGTAAATTTGACTTCTACCAAATGATAAAACTACCAATTAATAGAGGTAACATTAAGTCAAAGTTTCATATTCTAGAGGTAACTACAATGATTTTGGCGTTTTCAAAAATAAACTATCTTCTCCTTAGGAAATGTCTATTTGAGCAGTTTATTGAGTCATGAATATTTTTTAAAAATACAATTAAAATATATTCTCATTAAATTTGAATGTGTATCTGGCTAATATATTTTAGCTACATGTAGAAGTAGAAGTTAATGAAATGTTAGCACACAAACACAAAACACCAATGACTTAAAAGAATTGATTTCTCACTTGTCAAATCTTCTGTGGGGCTGAAAGTATTTACAGGACAACTGCCCTACATGCTCCTTCTTAGAATTCTAGAATAATGGCCTGTAGAATGTGACATTCTTGGACAATGCATACAAAAAATGATCTTTGCAGGATCTTTAACCAACAACTAAATGCTTCATTAAGAAAATGACTCATGTTACTTCTGTTCAAAACAGTTTTTACAAAAAGTCACTTGCTCCTACCTAATTACAAAAGGTCATGAAAATGTAATCCTCTCATTCACTAAGAAGAAAAGGAAAAGTTTATGTTCAAGAAGATTAGAAATTTCTGCCTCAAGATACAAGACTTTAAAGTTCCATGTAGAATACACAATATAGAGTCCAGTAATTCTTCTACATTGCCTAAAATGCAAAGTTTAAATTAGTAAATTTTTTGTTCCTTATTATTGCAAACATAATTTTGCAATAGTAAATATGATATTCTCTGTTTCCAAAAGACACATAATAATGTTATTGAACAGGGTAATGGTAACAATAACAAAAACAGCAACAAAAGCATACACACATTATTAATGGAAAATTATCCATGTTTTTAATATCTAATAAGAAAAATTATTATTTTAGATAATAATAAATGTCAAGAAAATAAACATGAGTCTGATTTTTGCCACACAGGCAAAAAATTATAGAACAGGTTAACATTTCTGCTTGATGTTAGCCCATAGAAATTCTACAGGGCTTTTTTTTTTTTTTCCTGAAGTAGTTTCCTCTAGAGAGAAGACCTCACAGTTTTTGCATCTGTTCCTGCTGAATGAGAATGTTATTATATTCATGGTAACAGATGTTGTACCTGGAGGTTTATCCTTTACTTTTAGGAAAATTTTATTGTAGAACAAGAAGTTTTATGAAAAATCAGTAATTCCACAAAATAAATATTCTACTCTCAATTTACTCTATCTCATTAACTAAACATAAAATAAAATAAAATAAAATGAAAATGAAAAACACCATAAGCATGCTTTAATTTCACAAAGGTAAAGTAATTATTTGAGTTGATTATTATTTCAAAAACTTTAAAACATCATTACCAGAAAATTAATGAGCATTTGATATATTGACTTAAAATCTTGAATTATTTGCATATAGTTTTTCTTTTTCTCTTTTTAATTAAGTATGACTTGATCTTGAGTTGAATGGTAATTAAAGTGAGAATTAACCATATTTTCATGTTTAATTGTTTCATTTCTGAGTGTGACTGAGGTGCTCAAACTTTCCCACCTCATTATAACTGAAGGATAAATCTTTCCTGAGTTAAACCTTCAAAAGGAAAGACAGTAGAAATATACTGATTAAAATAAATTGTGTCACATCAAATTGTATTATTTATCTGAAATCATTGATGAACTTTTGTAGAAAGTAAAAATGAAAATAATTTAGGGCCTGCAAGCCATTCCATGTACAACCTACTTTGATATATGTAACCAAGCAAATGCTTAATGAGCACCCATCCTATGCTTGCCCTGTGCTCAGTTCTTGGTATAGAGTGGTGTTGCAGATTAGCTTTACTGGGAAGCTGACTCTGAGAAGGACTTTCACTTTAGACAGGCAAAGCAACCTGATCCTATGTGTACTGGCCAGTCAATTGATACAGCTGTCCCCAAGCAAAGGACATGACCTTGGGCAAGTCAGCCAACCAGTCTCTAGAAAACAGGGAAATAAGTGCTTTAGCTCTGCAGCTAGGAGACCAAATGGTCAGAAAAGGGTCACACAATCTCTTCCCTCATAGAATTTAAGTATATCTATATAGTGTACATTACTCACAACTTTTCTTGTGGTTCTGATATTAATTTGTAATTTCTTTTAATGAAAGAACTGGTAAAATTCCTGAAAGACAAGTCTTAGATCTGGTCTGATTTGAATCAGGTTTCTCATATATATTCCATTGTCACAAAAATATGAGTAGAATCTTCACATATTAACATGAAAACTACAAATTCAACTAAGGCCTTAACACATTTTATTCAACAGAAAAATAGTGTGATACAATACTTATTGTGTCTTATTGGGGTACAGGCAAATTTGTGTACATGAATATTCATAAAATTCTTGAGGCAGAGTAATATTATTATGTTCCATTTAGAAGCATGTTAATAAAATGATTTAAATGTAATGGTATAAAACATATAAACATTATATAGACATATAAACATAAAAACATATAAAACATTATATAGACATATAAACATTATATAAACATTATATAGACATATAAACATAAAAACATATAAAACATTATATAAACATCTGAAACAGACACTTGATCTTAATTTAAGGAGAATCGTGGACTTTTCTACATCAGTTACTACATGCAATTTTAAGTGACTACTTAACATTATTGTGGATTCAACTACTTTGGGTCCAGGATAAGATGAATGGTTGTTCAAATATGTTATCAATGGGTATGTTTAAAACTGCTTGTAACTGCATTTGATTCCATAGTTATCATACCGAAAGTCACCCTTTAGGTGTCCTGACCTCCAGGATATGTTTTCCATGCTCAAAAGAACAGGAGGGGGAAAAAAAAGAAAAAGGAGAGGAGGTAATAGTAGTTTTATTACAGGTCTTCAAAACTAACAGCATTTTAGACCTGGGCGGGGTGGGGGTTAGGTGGTCCCTGTGTGAGAACTATATTCAGGGAGATAGCTGAAGAACATGGTTAGCCAGTTGATTCCTTGGTCAGCAGCCTTATTAGCTAGCATCCCCACAAGGCTAAACAGCATAATCTGTCCATACTAGAGAGTCAGATGAATAGTGGGTTCATTTTCTGAGAACAGCTCTTGAGGAGGCTGGTGGTCAATGATTTTATTCCACCAGGAATAGGTTATTTATTAGGACATGAATGGTGGTAATACACCAGCAAAATATATATGCTCATTATTATGTCAAGCAAAGCAAAAACCAAAAACACCAGAAGGCTCAGAAAAATTCTATCAGCAATTTTCATACATTGAAGCACATTTTATGGCATATCTGCCATGATGATTCTATCACAATGTTCAAGGGTATTGGCCCGCAGCACATCAAAGTGAGTCTTACATCTGCAATATCTATTGACATCAGAAGATATTCATGTTATGTGCTGAATATTTAATATAAATGAAATCAGTAGATGTTATTGAGCTAGAGTTATTGTGACAAAGTCAGATTTTAAATTTGAAATTAGAACATCCCTCTAGAGTAAAAACATTCATGATTTTAAACAGTGAAAAGAATTAGATATTTTGTGTAATATTTTCTTTTCTCTTCAAAGACTTCAAACACACCAGCTCAGAATGTGCAAAACCCAAGAAAATGACTTTCTTGAGTTATATCTTTAGACAGGAGAGGCACTATTAAAACAAAGTCAATAAACTCTCATGGTTTAATCCACAACAGATTGATTATACCTGCTAATATAAATATAAATAAATTCAAAGAAAGATATTGAGAGTTTTAGCTGTTTTGCAATGTATAGTTTAAGAAAATTCTCAATTAATTTATGCAAAGTGCTAAGCCTACACTATTTTCCCTTTAGCTGGATGCCATGTGCCTGGCTTTTGAGCTACTGGAAAATTCTGTTAAGAGGAAAAAATCATGGTTGCTGGAGATGAGTGCAGAAAAAAGGCAAAATATCTCCACAATAAGGGGGAAGAGCAGAGCTCCTGTTAGAACAGCAGTCTGGTGGGGCCATCAGCAGTGTTTCCATACACCAATATGTGTGCTCAGAGTCTGACGTTAGCCTGATTCACTTGGAACTTTGCTCTACTGCTCTATTCATGCCTACTGGCTCTATTCATCTCAGTTTCTAATTAACATTCTCAGACTTTGGGTGTCAAATCCATGTGCCAACTATAAATCATTCATATATATGATACATGGTTAAAAACTTATATTTAGTATTCTGTACTAAGAGCAGATCAAAGTACCACATCTCAAGGAGTGTATGATACTGGTATAAAACAGATGCATAGACTAATGAAAAAAAAGTACAGAAATAAATCCAAGCATACACAGTTGATAAATTTTTGGCAAGGCCATCAAGGCAAAGTGGGTAAAGGATGGTCTCTTGAGTAAATGGTATCAGGATAACTGAAAACAAACATGCACAAAAATTGAAACTGTAAACAGAGTGTTTATATCATAGTAGGGGAAAAGGTATATTCATACATTGTTGATGGGACTATAAATTAGCACAACCAATTTGTAGAGCAGTATGAAACTTCCTCAAAAAATTAATATTGGAACCATTATATGACCCAGCTATCCCACTCCCTGGTATTTATCCTTAAGAACTGAAATCAGAACACTGAAATGAGATATGCATGCCAATGTTTATCACAGTTCAATTTACAATTACCAAGTTATGGAACCAGCCCAGGTGCCCATCAACAGAAAATACAGCATGTATACACACTGGAGTTGTGATCACTCAAAAAGAAGAATGAAATTATAAAACTTGTTGGTAAATAGATAGAACTGGAGAACATTATGCTAAGTAAAATAAACCAGACTCAGTCAAGGGTTAAGGGTTTTCTCACACATGTGGAAGCTAGAACAAAATGAGGGATGGGGATGGGAAAGGGAGAATCCCATGAAAATAGAAGGAAAGTAAGTGGAAAAGAGGAAGGAGATAAAAGGAAAAAGAGGAGGAACAGGGAAAGAGACAAATGGTGGAGTGAAATTGACCAAATTATGTTATGTACATATATGAATATACCGTAGTACATTTCATCTTTATGTATATCTCTAAAGCATCAGTTGAAAAAAATATAAATGAATCAAAGGAACAGTAGTAGAGGAAGGGGAGTGGAGATAGAGAAGAGGGAAGGGAAAGAGGAAGCACTGGGAACCACAGTGGAGCAGGTTGTATTCCATGCATGTATGGTTATGTTAAAACGAACCCCAATATTATGTATAACTACAACACACTAATAAAAACAAAAACCTTCAGGCACCAAAAGCAAAAATAAACAATAAAAACTACATCAAATTAAAAAGCTCTGCCTAGCAAAGGGAACAATCAACAAAATGAAAAGTAGACAATGAATTGGGTGAAAATATTTGCAAGCTATATATCTAATGAGGAATTAATATGAAAAATATATAAGAAACTCACACATTCAATGAAAAAGAGAAAACCTGATTACAAAGTGAGCAGAGGGTCTAAATAAACAGTTTTCTAAAGAAGACATACAAAGATCCACAAATATATGAAAATATGCTCAGCCTCATTTTTCAGAGAAATGTAAATTTTAAAAAAATGATATATCACCTCATCCCTGTTGAGATAACTATTATCAAGAATTCAAGTGTTGGTAATATGTGAAGAGAACTCTGGTACACTGTCGGTGGAAATATAAATTGGTAGGGTCATTAAGAAAAATAATATACAAGATTCTCCCAGAATTAAAAATAGAATTATCATAATATGCACCAATCTCTCTTCTGAGTATATATTCCTTTTATTCAAATTTGTGAGAATCCAATGAAATGTCTGAGGCAACTACCTTATAAATAAAAACAGGTTATTTGACTTGTGGTTCTAAAAGTTTTAATCCAAGATCAAGTAGCCTCATCACTTTGGGCCTTTGGTTAGGACAGCATATTATAGTGAGAACTTGTGAAGGAGCAAACCTCTTATATCATTAATAAAAAATCAAGGAAAGAGAGATAGGAGTTTTCAAAATCCCGCTTGATATATGCCCAATAACTACCACCTAAAGATTCCAGCACATACCAGTATCATTAACTTAGGAACCAAGACTTTAACACAGGAACCTTTGGAAGACACCCATGTAAGCAATAATGATATACAAAGAAAATGAAATCTTACCTCATAGAGATCTCTGCAGTCTCATATTCACTGAAACGTTGTTGATAATTGCCAAGATATTGTAGTATTCACAAAAGGAGATTCTGGGCAGTGGGGATGTGGATCAGTGGTAGAATACTTGCCTAACATGCACAAGGTGCCAGGTTCAATACCCAGCAGTGCAAGAAAAAAAAGTGAATCGATGAGTTTAAGAAAGGAGATTCCAACATTTACAACACTATACTAAGTAGAAGAAGTCAGATGCAGAAATAAAATACTGCAAAACCTCAATTAATGTGAAATCTCAAAAAAATTGAATACTTTGAAACAGAATAGAAAAGTAGACAGGTCAGAGGGGAGAAATGGGGAAATATTGATCAAAAGGCACAAAGTTACAGTTCTGTAATATGAGTAAGTCTGGGGACATAAAGTATAGGAGGACTATAGCTAATGGTATTGTATCACATTCTGGAAATTTGCTTAGAGTAGATTTTAATTCCTTTGAACACACACACACACACACACACACACACACACACACACCCCTACACATACATTCTATCCAGTAACTGTGTGAGGAGACAAATGTTAATTTGCTTAACTATAAGAATCATTTCATTATGTATGCATATATCAAAACAGCATGATATACACTTTAAATATAGACAATAAAATTTAATTAAAATTATTCAAAGAAGCAAAAGTTTTTAGTCCATCTGAATAAGAAGTAGAGCATTGTTGGTCCTCAAGTGTATTGATCAAGATGATGAATTTTCATTGACACATGATGTTATTTTTTTCCCATATTTTCCAAATTTATTTAGTTATTTATATGTGAAATCTGGAAAATATCTTATAATGTCTCATAAAAATTAAGACTTTTGACTTAACTGTGACAATACTGAATGAACATTGCCTCATTATATAATTAACTGATGCTGTATGATTATGGTTTGTATATTGAGTATCCCTGTGCCAAAGCCTTGTTGGAAACGTTAGGAGGCAGGGCCTAGTGGAAGGATGTTAGGTGATTGGAATTGTGCCTTCAAAGGAGTTATTGAAACTATATCCCCTACCTCTCCTTTTTATTGCTCAGCCTCTTAAGGTGAGAAGTTTGAAGGACCATGGCCTCCCCACCACGTAGTGCTGTGTCACCTGTGACCCAAAGCAATGAGATCAAACCCCCAAGAACTCAAATCTCTGAAAGCATAACTCAAAATAAATCCTTCCTCCTAGTAAATTTATTGTCTCAGCTATTTTGTCATAGTAGCAGAAATCTTACTAAAATATTTCCTTCAGAAAGAACAGATTTATTCGTTTGTCTTATACCCCCAATGTTTTCCATATTCAGCAACCAAAGATCAATTGTCATTTTCACAGAGAACACCCACAATTGGTGGTGGTGGTGGTGTTACAATTGGCCACTTCTTCGCCTTCTTACCTACTTGCATTTTGTTTGTGTTTGAATCAACTCCAAGAATAGATAAAAATAATCTGACAAAAATAACCCTGATGTCAACATTGAATGAACATAAGAAATAACTTTACAGATCAAAAGTAATATAAATTTTACAGTTCAATGTTGGATTAAAATCAAAATGTTTTTGAGCTTATGATATGATAGAGTTTATTGGCAATTTTAACAAGTCTGTGAAACTAACAGTTGCAATTGACTTACTATTAATTTCATCCTGTAATAACATTCTTTTGAAATGAAAAAAGTACATGCATAATAAATTTATATAGGTCTTATAATTTGATTTATATGTCTGTATGTTGTGGACTAGGTTAGCATGAATGACTCCATCTTAGCTAAGGGATCCATTTTAGTTCCTTATGATCCAGAGCTTTGTCAATTATAAATGATCATGGAAAGTACTGAGTCTGTCAGGTACAAATGATTATGGAAAGTACCAACTGTGTGCAGAATGTATGCATTGCCTCATATGCATTATTTCACTAACAGCTCAATTCAGCTTCTGGACCCCTGCTCGCTTGCTGCTATGCCAACCAGGATGTGGGTTTTGCCTTTAAATACCCTGAAATACTTAGGCTAGCTGCTGTTCTCTGCAGGGTCTTGTAGGGAACAGTCACTGGCTGATGAATAAAGATGTCAATGGGACTTGCTGGCTAATACTCTTCAATTTGGACATCACTGGGACTTGATGTGTTTTCTGAGTGGTCTGTCCCACAGCATGTATGTCCCAAGTGAACATCTGCAGCTGGGAAAATAAGATGGAACATAATTTTTCATTATGTGGAAATAACAGATATTATTAAAAATTTTCTTAAGTAATATTTGTAGATAGTATGCTAAAATTCTGAGTCTTACTGAATCATTTCCCTGAGAATATTATTGCTGTGATATACAATATGTGTGACTAAGTATCAGGAAGTTCTAAATATGAACTTTGTAAATTATTGGATGTTAGCTTCATAGAATTTGCAATGTTATGTGAAGATAGTAACAAAGTAATTGATTATGAAATACAGTCTTCTAGATCTTCTTTTATTATATAACATATTTATTATTTTTGTCTGCAAAATTTATGTGGAACAAAAAACTAGAAAATAAATAGATAATTAGACACAGTGGAATCTTGACAAAATGAAAACAAGGAGAATATTTTGATATTTCTTAAGATAAAATACTATCCAAATTGAAATTCCTTGTTTTCATCTCTGTAAAAATATTTTATATGTTTGAATTGTATATGCATATATCTATTTTTCTATCAATTTTAGAGAGTTTAGTAAATAATACTTTGAGATTTAAAATAAAAACTTCCAATCTATTTGCAGTTTTTGGTGAATCTTTTCAAGGAAACATTTAGTTTAAGATTTTACTATTTTGTATTAATGTGACAGAATCATTGAAAATTTCAAAGCAAAAAATAGAAGAGAATATGTCTACCCATGCAAAAGTTACAAATCGTGTATCTGGAAGCAAGATTTGCTGAGGAGAGTAGGATCACTTTCTATTATGCCAGTCTTGAATAACTAACATCATATAGGACATTTTAAATGAGGAATTTAAAAGAGAACATGCAAACTAATGTTAGTACAGGAAGGAAAACATTTACTGGGATCCACTGGAGCATCTTATGGAACATATTGAACAATAAGAGATAATCACAATCCCTGTGTGTCTGGATCCAAAATATATTTTGAGTAAGAAGGTCTTCTTTTGCCACTATACCTTCTTCATATCTAGATTCTTCTTTCTGTCAAATATTTTAAATATTCTCTCTGGACCCAGTATATCATATGAAGAACATATCATAATCTTGAAAGCTCTTTCCCAGAAGAACTAAGTCCCATGGAACACGCTTGAAAAAATGCTTTTCTTATTTCACAATTTATGTTTTACTAATTTGTCTATATACTTTCATCTGCATCGGCATACAGTCCCAATCCCTTAAAAATAACTATAAAATCCTGGAAAGTTTTTATCCTATTTATATTTCAGATTAAAATTCAGAATTTCTTCATCTCAAAAACAGTGGGTAAAAAAAAAAAGAGTGAATTAAAAAGAGCTATAATTAAATTGAGAATTCCCAATTGCTGTAGGCATTAAAAATTCTTGTTTGTTACATAAGTTTAATGCAGAAATTCCAAAACTCATCCTAGTTGGCCACAGTTAATTTTGTCCCTGTTTGAAATCTTAACTGTGGTTAACCATGAAATGTGACTGGATGGTCCTATAGACGGTTTAAAAAGCCACACTGCAGGCAAAAGGATGTTACTCATTTTTCACTCATTTCTAGAAATTCCATAGGAAGGTGAGACTAGGACATAGTGCAAAGGTTTTGCTTTCAGAGTGACATGTTAAATTTAGTGTATATAATTCAAAACATTTTTAATGATTTAAAAATATCTCCACCAACATAAACAAATCACTTTAAAAAATTGTTTAAAATAAGGTTTCTTTTTTCATTCAAAAAAAGAAAAAATATGATAAATGGATTGCATTATGGTTCAGCCTTATGACCTGTGACATTTTTATAGCTTTATGTTTTTCTAAGAATGAATAAACTTAAAAGCCAAATGACTTACAGTTTTTCCTTTTTAAGTCAAATAAACCTACATTTAATTGGGAATCCAAGATATTTGAATACAATTGTATAAGAACTTCATAAAATTATTTTTAAAAATCTCATTAATTACCTAGGCATTTTCTCTGAAGTGAGGGAGATATAGAAGTCTTTAGGCAGCCAGGCTAAAATGGGAGTGAAGAGGTTGAAGAAAGGGCCAGAACAAAGGAGCATGGAGAAGGTCTCCTGATGAGGTCAACTTCCTACTTTGAGGAAAATGCTTGTGAACACAAGCTGGGGACCCAATCCGACAGACACCTCTGTAGGAATGCTTCTAAGCAGGTGTTCCTAAAGAAAAACAAGAACAGACTCATGGACAGAAGGGATACCAATCAATAATAGTGAGGAGTATGTGAACAGGGGAAGAGATAAGAAAAGGAAGAAATTCCAGAGACCATCAAAAGATCAGACCAAACTCCCCTACCAGATTTCCAACTCTGGGGTCTATCTCTTCAGTGAAGTCTATCTCTGTATCTCTGTCACTTTTAGAATAAACCTACCTCTTGCTTGCTATCTCTCTGTTCTGTTCTTCAAATCTTTGTTGAATGGAGAAAATGAACTCAGTACCACTAGACAGTAACATAAGGAATTCCAAAAGTACATAAAATCAATATTTCATATATGTATAAAAGTAACAAAGCCAGGCACAGTGGGGCACACCTGTAATCCCAGCAGCTAGGGAGGCTGACGCAGGAAGAATGCAAGTTTAAAGCCAGCCCTAGCAATTTAGCTAGGCCTTAAGCAACTTAGTGATGCTCTGCTTCAAAATAAAAAACAAAAAAGAAGTAGGGAGATTGCTCAGTGGTTAAGCACCTCTGGGTTCAATCCCTACTACTAAAAAAAAAAAAGTAACAAATAATATTTTTGTACATTGTTCTTTGAGTAGCAACATTTTATTCTACTAATTCTACTAAAAGGGAAGTATAAAAATGCTTTGAAAAAGACTATTGCATTGATTAAGCAAATGTAATGTCATAGCATTCAGTAAAATATTAGCATAGACAAATGATCATGAAGACATGTGAATTTATTTTCATCTTTAATTAAACTAGATGAATCCTACATTAAAAGCAAAACCACTCCTCCTACCAGATGTGTGTGGTATAGTTGATAATAGTCTAGTCTCTTTTCAACATCCTACAGACATACTTTTCATTTATAAAAATTTTTGCAATGCCTCTAGGCACATCCACAAAGCAGCAAACAAAGAAAAATAAATGTTTATTTTTAGTCAAGAAAATATGTGCTAAATTTGAGCTATTTTACATATTTAACTAAAAATAAGTCATCTTAAACTGTCAAAATAGAGGAAAATCTGTCTTCTCATACCAAGGGAGAGAGCAAAAAACTTCAATTTGATGCCTGGAAATGAATTGGCATTTAGTAAATATACTTTAAGTGAAAGAATGAGAAAAATATGTGCGTGACAATAAACAGCTAATAAAAGAAGTTGCTTATTAAATACATAGGAAAATGTCATACAAATAGCAAATAGTTTGGAAAACACTGATTTGAACTGATAAACATTTACCCCTCAAACTATAGAAGGAGCAGGAAGTGGACTGACAGCATCTGATCTTGATTATGGCACTAATAGGAAGAAACCATTTGATGAAATGAAATAATAGAGGTTCTAGAAAAAGTACCTATGACTTTGTAAATTAATAATAAGGACAGAGTGCTGGAGTTTAAGAGAAAATTATTATGAATAAAGAAAAAGTATCTTGGCATAATTTATGAATAAATTATATTAATTCTACTAAAGAGGGCTGAAAGTCTCAAAAATATCCTTCCTTGGAGGATATTTAAAGACAATAATAAAGTGAAGAATCACATACATAACATGTGAACAGAGAGCCCTAGAATGGCTAATGATTATATTTCCATTTTCCCAGTTTTATTGAGGTATAATTAACAAATAAAATTATATATATACACACATATATATCTATAGAGAGAGAGGTATACAGCATGATGATTCAAAAAATGTATTGATTTTAGAATGATCACCACATTCAAGTTAGTTAACCTATCCATCACATCACCTATCCACCTTTGTGTATTTATGGGTGAACATTTAATATATACTGTCTTAGCAAATTTAATTTATAATACAATACAGTACTATCACCATGTTGACATTCATCTAATACTTAAGGGTTTACATCTTTTGGTCAATATCTCCTCATCAACACTAGCCCCTGTTAATTTGACTTTTTTTCGATTCAACACATAAATGAAGTCATGAAGCATGTGTCTTTGTGTGACATTTGATTCAGTGTAATGTCCTTCAATTTCATTCATGTTGTCACAAATAATAGGATTTCCTTCTTTTTCATGTGGAGAAAAAGGAGAACCTTACACACTTTCGGTGGGAATGTAAATTAGTACTACCATTATGGAAAACAGTAGAGGTTCCTTAAAAAATTAAAAATGAGATTCAGCAAAATGTGATTTAGCAATTCCACTTCTGAGTATATACATGCAAAGAAGATGAAATCACTATCTCCAATAACTATGTGCACTCACATGTTCATCGCAGCATTTTTCATAACTGGCAAGACGCAATTAATAATTATTTCACCTCTTCTCACTCTCAAAGCGTAGTACAGCCTAAGCAATGGGGGTGTTCAAATGTGAAATTTAGAAGACAATGATAGTCACCATTTATTATAGCTATTCTATTTCTCATATGTCCTGACAGATTTTCTACTTTTACCCTTCTTTTTGCTGAGGCTGGCTTTGAACTCACGATACTCCTGCCTCAGCCTCTCAAGCTGCTAGGATTACACACATGCGTGACTTTGCCTATTGGATTTTGCCCGCCTTAAACATTTTACAATACAACAATAAATAAACACTAGGTACAAAGATAGGAAAGGAAATCAGATAAGTCAAGTCCGTTAATGTAGTCAACGATAAGCACTTATCTGGCATGTAAATAAAGGATTTTAGGATTATCAGAATGTACAATATCAAAAGGATTTTAATTTATTAAATGACTGCAATTACTGTTTCGTATCATCATACCATGCTGTTTGTGCTATTTATGATCATGACCAAAAAAATAATAGTCAACTCAAGAAAGTACTTGCTGAATAGAAAAAATCACCTGAATTTATTCTAGTAACAGAAGATCAACTCAGTTTTTCATTAAAAATTACTTTTATTCTGTGGTATAATCTTGATCTGTTATTATGAGAGGCTAATGGGAACACATGGTATAAATGTGAATTTGTTTCATTTATATAAAAATAAAATAAAAATAAAAATCTTGTTAAAATATAATTAAACAAAATTATATAAAAAACATTCATATAATGTTATTATTCAATAAAGAAAATTATAAAGAATTTTAAATTATAAATTATAAAGAATTTATAATTCAATAAAGAAAACTTGGATCCTTATCACAGCATTTGGGGGATATCAAAAATTATAAGTGTCCCCTGCCCATGAAGACATTATTATCCCATTTTGAAACTAAAATACACCTCTATGGAAGTAAGAATGACTATGAAAGTGTAATGAAAAAACAGAGCAAGCTTAGTATATTTATAAGTACCAAAAGAGGTAAAACCAGGGGTATGTGAGTACATGTGAAGAATATCTAATGCATTGCAAACATATCTTATAAATTTAAAGTCAATATCCTAGTGAGTATTGAAACATTAAAATATCTTAAAATGTATTAATATTTCACAGAGAATCTCTTCTTAAAAAACTCCCCCAAAAGTTATATAACTATTTTGTAGATAAAATTCCACCCCTAAATGGAGTTTGTTTTTAGTTAAGGATAAACATTAAGAATTAAAGTAAGTGACTTTCACTGACTGTATTCATGTAGATCAATGTACAGTTGAATGGTAATTTGGCAATTTTTCAGTAGGGAATACTCTTTCTGACTACAATTATATGCATCTTCCGTTCAAGTTATCTTTTTTGAGGTAAATTGCAGGAAAATCAAATTGGCCATTTCAAGTTTCCTGGCTACATAGAGAACAAACCTAAAGGAAAGAAAGAAGGAAGGAAGCAAGGAAATGAGCAAGGAAGGAAGGAGGGTGGGGAGAACAAAGGGGGCAGGACAGGCAGAAATAAAAGAATACCTAAGGGCCACTTATATAATCTTTAAACATTTGTCTCTCTCCTCCTTGAAATAGAGAATACTCTTTAGTACCTGGATTACCCCACACCCAGATTCATCTTGATCTTTTCCTCAGAATGCATGCTACTTGTTCACAACTTTTGTTTTAATGACCTCCACTTCAGCATTCTGATTATCTATTGTGTCAGTTCTCTATTTCATATTTAACATATAATCACAAATGTAGGGATTTAAATACAAATTCATTGTTTTACAGTCTGCGAGTTAGAAGTCCACAATATTTCTCAGTGGGCTAAAATCAAAGTACTCTCAGGGTCACATTCATTTCTTTTTTTTTTTTGGTACTGGAGATTATTGAACTCAGGGGCACTCGACCACTGAGCCACATCCCCAGCCCTATTTTGTGTTTTATGTAGAGACAAGGTCTCACTGAGTTGCTTAGCGCCTCGCCATTGCTGAGGCTGGCTTTGAACTTGCGATTCTCCTGTCTCAGCCTCCTTAAGTGCTGGGATTACAGGCTTGAGCCACCGCGCCCGGCTTCACATTCCTTTCTTAAGGTACTAAGAAAGATTAAATTTCTTGATTTTCCAATTTCTAGAGTCTGCCCATGTTCTATGGCTCGTGGCCCCATTATTGCATTTCAAAATCAGCAACAGCAGATGCAGTTTTTTTCACAATGACATCTTCTCTCCCCGCTTCTTCCACTTTTAAGGACATTTGTGACTACTTTGGGCCCATCTGACTAATCCAGGACTATTTCTGTATTTTAAAATTTGCTGATGGGCAACCTTAATGCCATGTTTATTCCTAATTACTTTTTGTGATGTGATATATGTATAGGTTCCAGGGGTTAGTACACGGGCAACTTTTTTTTTCCCAGCTAGCACTGGATGGCTATACTCTGTTTACGTCATTTACCTTCTGTGGTTTGCTCTACTTTATTTATATTACTTGTCAGGATTCAGTCTAGATGCTATTCCTATTGGCTTAAGAACCATTTTGATTCTTTTTTTTTTGGGGGGGGGATTGGATTCTTTATTTATTTATTTATTTATTTATTTATTTTATTTAAATGCATTTCAAGTCATAGTACATAAACAGAGCTCAGTTTTTCCATTTCTCTGGTTGCAAATCATAAAGAGTCACACTATTTGTGTCTTCATACATGCACCAGGGGTAGTAATGACCCATTCGATCAATCATCATTACTATTCCCGTTTCCCTTTCCTTCCT
>CM053406.1:78871354-78904315 GCA_028644305.1 Xerus rutilus | reverse complement strand
CCGGGTGGGAGAAGGTTGTACCGCAGTTTCTGGTCTTTTGTTTGGGGAGACTGGTAGCTGCGTCCCTCTAAGCCGCCATCTTGCCGGAAGTCCCATTTTGATTCTTAAGTTACATAACTAGTCAAACAATACCTCTGTGTCCTCTACTGTCAGAATCCACAAGAAGAATTCAACAAATGTCCAGTATGCTGGCAACGTGTAGATGTAAATCCTTCATGAGAAATAACCACTTTTGTCTCATATTTTATAATATGTAAAGAGATCATACAGAATGTTTTAATTACTATTATAGAATTCAAATAGCTTTCAAGGCTAGGTACATACAAAAATTATGAAGATGTATTTACAAATATAGATGTTTCAGCCCTGTCTCAGATTTAGTGAACCATAATAGCTGGAGATGGAACTCATATTTTTTAAAGTGCTCAAAATGTAATTCTAATATATAACTAGCCCTAAGAATCCTGAATTACTTTATGCAGATAAATCTTCAATTAGATTTTCTCTCTTCCATATACTTCAGTGATATTTTGCTAAAGGATATTATGTTTAGAGATATCCCCTCTTCATAAGAGGTTGGTTCGTATATTTTCAAATACCATGTTATTTGATATTTATACTCAACAATAAATATATCTCGGTTATGTAAATCGCCATAGCACTTTTAAGTCCAAAAGCCAAACTTATAAAGAAGAATAATGAATCAAAACCAATAAACTAGAAAGTCTTAAAAGTCCACAAACAACCTACCCCTTTGGTACTTTATAAGGCTGGTATTAAAATACAGGATCAGGAACGTTTTCATTATGTGTTTGCTGAATAGGTCTTTGTTACCATATGGCAGGTTCTGAATGTAGCTGTTGGGATAAATATCATAAATGGTCATTGTAAAAGGAACTTAATGTTCTTATGACCTGAATTAAACCTTTTGTTGTACAGAATTGAGGAACACTTTTTCTTCAGCCTGAGTTTCTAAAACATGCGTGGTTGTATTAAATCTAACCTATATTTTACAGGGGCGCTGAGCTCCAAAGCAGGATTACTTCAAAAGTACTTTCATTTGCAATTATAAAATAAATGATTTATAAAGCAGAGTTTACTTTGAAAAGGTCAATTGAGTGACAATATTTTAATCAGAAATGATTTCAGTCGCTAAGAATTATTTTCCTTAAATAATTCTAATAAACATATTTGACAATATCATAAGGTAGAATAGGTGAAAACAGCAACAGTGATTATATTTTCTCACATGTTCACACACTGAGTAATATCTAATAAAGTACCTATATTTTCTATGATTTGTGAGAAAAAAGCATTATAAATTTGTACTGTATCAACAGAAAAAAAACATCATTGATGAGTTAGAGGCAAATCTCTCTGATGGCAGTTACGTTTCAAAATACTTATCTAGAGTCAAGAAACCACAATTTATATCAACTGTCTTGTAAAAAGAAGCACCATTTTTTCAATTGAAATATTATTTTCCAGTGATTATCATAAAGAAAATGAAAAGAATTAAGAAAGATCAAGGGTAGAATAGCAAATAAAATGCAAAATGCAGAAATAACTTGAATGTTAATTATGAAATGCCACAAGATCTAATAAATTACTCAGAAATGTGAGACAATGAGGATTTGCTTTTAAAATCAGGTAATAATTGCAAATAATCTGTAATATTTACCTAAGAAATAGCAAATTCTCATGTTTCAGAGATTATTATTAACAATAGGTTTATACTACTTTCATACATGTGAAAGACAAAAATTTGCATTTATAGACAAATAGATTAAGTGGCAATACTTTGTGTTATAATAAACCACTAAAAGATTTTATTAATACCTACTCTATTAGTCTAGTTAAAGGTTTATGTATAAATAAATATCTGCTTGAATGTGTCTGAGCCTGAGAAGCAGAAAACCCTAAACTTAAATATACCTACTTATTGAAATGATTCGAAAGTAGAGGGGACATTTAAAATATTATAATACAATTCAGTGGGAAATATAACATTCATATCCAATGGCAAAATTCTGATACCTGTGGGCATGGACTTATTATTTTATGAATATTCCAGGGATGGTGATATTGTGCATTAAAAAACATAAGCTTGAGGAATATAACACTCAAGACAGAATCATGAGAATTTTTTTTAACTTGCTTCTAATGCTACATACATCTGGAGTATCTGTACAAATAATCAAATTCACTATTATAAATTTTGAAATAATATGAATAATTTAGACTAATATTTGACTTTTAATTATGTGGGAAAATAAAAGAACTGAGAATTTTAAACAACCCAAGATAAAAAAGTATAATGTACCTCTCCAATTATTTCCTCAATTGCCTAATTCCAATTTATTGATAAAAATATACTTTAAAAAGATTAAAAATAGAAGGACAGGTTTTCAATGCATTATAAAGAACTTAACTTTGTCCAAACAGGAAAAAAACAGTCCTTGATGGGAGAAGGCATTAGAAAGATGTTTGTTTTGTAAAAAGTAACACTAGCTTCCTCTAGAACTTGGCATATGACACTACAGTATGAACTGTACCGTGTCCAATCTAAAGGAGTCTGAATAAAGAAGGGCATGAAGAAAGTAGCCTAGTGAATTCTCATACTTGAAAAAACACTGAATGTCAGCTCCACTCATTATGATACAGGAACCCCACCTATAATATTTAGTACCCATTGAGACAAAGGGGGCTAAAGAAGAGTAACTTTCAGTTGCTTACTGCAAATCCCATAGATAGCTGGAGTTCTTTTTATGTCACAAGCAGAATGGCCATCTGATTAAGTAAAGACGGGAAAGAAAGTAACATTCCTATCTAGGAAAGGATCCGTTAAACTTGGTCTAGCAAAACAGTATCACACATTCTACTTATTCATCTACACTGGGCTTTCAATGATGAGTGGACTTAAAAGGAATGTGCTTAAAGACGGTAAGTCTTTAGCATCTGACACAGACTGACATCAGAAAATTAATCACAGATACCTTCATCAGTCCTTGGAATAACTGTGTCTGAATGCTTATCAAAATGTCAGATTAATCCATTTTATGTTCTTTTTATAGTTATGATGTTAATTAGTGGTCAGAATCCTGGTTAAGGTAAGAAAATAATCCAGACCTTTTTATTTCCTTCTACTTATTATACCTTATTTTAGACATGTAGGGGATATATTCAAAAGTAGTTCCAAATTAAGACGCAGTTAACCAGAAACTGTATTAAACATTACATTACTTTTCAGTTGAAGGGGTTATAGTAAAAGCGAATCGTGTTTCTCAAATATTTGGAAAAGAATTTCAGAAGCTTTCTGACAAATTTAAAATAAATATTTTATTCAAAGTGCTAATGTAAATGTGTTATATAAAATTTATCAACTTTGATTTTGTGATAATATGGGCTATAATTCATTATAGCTATATACTATAATTTACGGTATACAGAACATTAAACATAGTTTGCTTCTTTATCAACTTCAAAAAAAGAACATTTATTGTATGTCCTATGACAATTTTATATATAAATACAATTAGTAGTGCTTATGGCTGTCTTTTTTTTCTATAAAATGAATTAAATTTTATTTCTATTTTTTTCACAATTGAAAATTAAATTCTAATATATATAGTTTATTAATTTAAATAGATATACCTGATATTAAAAAAAATCTGAAATGAAACGTTCATTAAAATTCAGTGGACTAACTTCTTTGAAAATTTAAAGAACAGACTGCACTTCATCCTGTTACAATATTTACAAATTTTTTTAAATGAATAGCATCTGTTAGGTGGTTATGAGTCTTTTCAGATCTTTAAGACTTACAGCAGAAAAAATGTGATATATTTGATTTTCATGGATGTCTTTGCAAGTATATATCCATAAACAAATATGTGGAAGGTACTTTACAAGCTTCTGCAAAGATGAATTTGCATGGGTATTAATCAATGTTCTTGATTTCAAACAACAGAAACTGATGCAGGTTACTGGGACTAGAAAAGGAAATAAATGGTTGGAAGGCTCCAAGAAGGAACACAGATTATTCAGAAAACTGGGAGCTCTGCACCAGGACCACAGTATGAATGTGACTAACCCCACCATGGAATGTAATAAATTCTAATCTATACTCTGGTTCTTGTGTCATTAACTTTTCTAAGTTTGGCTAACTAGCTCACATTCTAGGGACCAATGTTAGAGAGAACCAGGGTATGTCCTTCTGATCTCTAGTGGAAATTAATGCAGTGCTTTTCACCAGACTTACCAATGACTTACTACACTAACGTAGGAAGAGATCTCAGATGCTACATTGCTTCCTAAAAGCAATAAGGCCACTGAGGTATACAAGTTGAAAAGACTAAGGAGAGTAAATTACAAAAAAATGTGTTCATTGAATATTTATAAACAAATGTATTTTATCCTTCAACAATGTCTTCTAATAAGTCTACTATTAAAAAGGACTTTTTCTTTCTGTTTTACTCTTTTAGATATAAAATTTGAATATGTTGCCCAGGCTGGCCTGAAACCTCTGGGCTCGACTGATCCTCCTGCTTCAGCGTCCTAAGTAACTGGGACTAGAGATGTGCATCATCACACCTGGCTGGATATAATTTTGTAATAAAATTTAAAAAACAGCTGTGTACCTGTGACTTTTTGGGTGGGTGAGGGTACCAGAGATTGAACCCAGGGGTGCTCAACCACTGAGTTACACTCCCAGCCCTTTTTATTTATTTATTTATTTATTTATTTATTTATTTATTATTTTGAGACAGAGTCTTGCTAAGTTGCTTAGGGCCTTGCTAAGTTGTTGAGGCTGGCTTTGATCTCGCAATCCTCCTGCCGCAGCCTCTCCAGCTGTTGGGATTACAATTGTGCACCACCACACCTGGTATCTACCTATGCCTTTTAACATTGTATATGACATTGACTTTGAGTTGTCAATGTCATATAAATGACATTGACTTTTGACTCTTGACTTTTGACTCCTCAGTCATTTATTGGTTGAATGATTATAGTCCCTTTGTGCTTGTTAATTGTGTGTGTGTGCACATATGTGTGTGTGTTGGGGGTTGGGGATTGGATCCAGGGCCTCATGCATGCTAAGCACATATGTTATCACTAAGCTATACACCCAGTTGACAGTATGATTTAACAGTTTTATGACAAGGAAAGTGAAATAATGCACACTGTGTTTTTGAATAGATTCAGTGCCCTGATTTGATTTGGGCAGCACTAAATGATTGAGTATAAACCTTGAAAATTGCCAAGCATGAACTAAATTATTCGAATAAGAAAATTCTCAATGGAGCCTGATTTAGTATTCAAATTATCTTCTGACTGATGTGCTTTCTACCGAAGACCCTTTATCTGAGTGAGAAATGATATGTGGTACCTTGATAAAGGGACATTATTAGTTTTAAAATAGCTTGTATAATAAAGGTATTGTGAATTGGCTCTGGCATTGTGTCCACCAATATAGCAATGCTGTGTTGCATTAAATACTAGAACTTCTGTGTCTTATCTAAACAAACATTTATTTTTACTTCTAATGCATGCTAATGTGGTGAATGTGTGAAGACGAAAGAGGCATATGAGCTTCTATAGTTTCTCAAGTACTAAGACTGATTGAAATACTACCATATATGACTGCGTTTTCTAGAAGATGGGACACTCTTATTTTCCACAGGAGAAGAAATGAAGATGGGCAACTGTGCATAGGGGTATGACTGCTTCAGTCTGGAAATACTATGCATTGTTCTTAATATTACTGGTCACATGAATCTGTAAGAAGGCATGGGAAATACGGGCACTGGGTAAATGGAGAGTTTAGTAAGTACTTTTGGCAGCATCACAAAAAAATTTACATTTTCTTTATCACATAAACTTATATTCTTGAATTGTAAGGACAATGAATTTGATTTTTTTCTCAACTGGATGTATTAAAGCATACATTCAAGTTTAATGCCATTAGAAGGAAGCATTTGTTAGTAAGAATTTTAGTTCTCCAATTGTTATTTTGGTCCTATATGTAGATAACTGATCTTTTCAAAATGCTACTATAGTTTAAAGAATTGTGTGCAAAATTTAAAAGGCTATAGAACACAAGAGAAGAAACATTATTAATCTATTTTCAGATACTACACAATTCTGTATATCAAAAGCATTTACTTTTTAAGTGGTACTAATACATTATTTTCTTAATGACTGCCTTTAATCTGTTACTATCTACCTATTTAAACTGCATCTATCTATAGATGCACATGTAAGGAAAACAGGATAATGAAAAAAATACATAATATATTAAACTCAAATGCATGCACAGAAATAACCGAACAACATTTTAGACAGAAGACCTTCACAAGATGGTTCTTTTTCCTTCCCCCTCATTTTCACACTGTCTGTTCTATTCTAATTATATATAGTATATACCAAAACTTAGATACACAAAAAAGTGATTTTTTATGGAGCAAATAAATGTCTTTTAAAAAATGGAAATACATAAAAGAGAGGAATACAATATTCAAATAAATAAATTGATTAGATGTAAATAAATTGAATTTAGTTTTTAAAATACCCACAAATCTAAACATGATTAGCTAATCGCAGTTAACATTATATATGCACATATGCATGCATATATATATATACATACTCATATATAATGTATGTACCATGTATTTTATATATGTATATATGTGTGTGCATGAGCATGTGTATGTGAAGGTATTTTAAAAATACAACATGGCTAGTGTGTTTTAAAATAAAAGCAATATATTGTGATAAAATAAACAGAGGATACTTCTTTATTTAAATTGTTTATGATCTAATAAAATTAATAAATAAGGGCTATAATAAGATGTGATATGATATGGAATAAAATTGAGTTTTGTTCCCAAAAGTACAAATGCATTTAATAAATTTTAGATCATTTAATTCCCTATAACTTATACAAAGACCTGTTAATGAGGGGGAAGGGAGCAGACAGCTGTTTGGGAAAAGTTCGATCTACATCTTGGAAGAAATGTTTTACCATATTTAAGACTTAAGCATAATCTCATAGAAGTTCATAAGAAAGAAAATGTCATGGAGGGAGGGACATGATAGGAAGGCGTCTTTAACATTATGCATAATACTCAAAATGATCTTGCAGTAGCTATTGAGATAGCCTAGGCAAAAATGAGTTCCTGATCCACTTCATAGATTACCAATGAATGAAAGGCATTGTTTGGAAGAAATAGCTATAAAGTGGAATTAATTACAGACAACTGAAGTGTAGGGAACTCACAATGCATTGTTTTTCAAAACCAATCCACTGGGAGGTTGAGAACACATGGAAGCAGTAAGAACACAAAGTTTTTGGGTGGGAAAAACTTTGGAAAGAAAGAAGGAAGGATGTAGGCGTCACGAGGCAATGAAGTTCACATTTAAATACATTTATGTGGTGAAGGTAGCTTATGTAATAGAAGGTGTTGCTTTCAAAGAATAATGCTTAGACAAGTGACAGAAGAACCTTCCATAGGACCACAGGAAAGAATGTTATATGGGGAAGATAAAAAAACTAAGTAAAAAAGACGTAAAACAAATAGTTACAGGATGGCATTCAATCTTTTCTGTTGTTCCATTACCTTGAGGAACTTAGCCTCCTCAAGATTCATTTTCTTGATCTGTGATAGTGAATAATTTCTAACATGCAGGATTGTTCTTAGGATTAGACATAATAAAAATGCAGAGATATAAATAGTCACTAGCACATACAATGTATCATAGGCATTAATTTATAAGAAGAAATGTGGCTGAGGTTGCAGTGTTTGCCTAGCTTGTACAGAACCCTAGGTTTGATCCCTAGCACTACGTACTCACAAAAGAAAAGAAGAAGAAGATGAATAAGAAGAAGAAGAAGAAGAAGAAGAAGAAGAAGAAGAAGAAGAAGAAGAAGAAGAAGACAACTTGTTTTAAAAGAAACCCAAAACAAGAATGATTCAAGTAAGTGAAAGAAACGTTGAAGTGAGTAAATGCAGACCCACTGATGACTTTGTAGTACATTTTATAAAAGGGATGGAAACAAAATAAGTCCCACTCAATTTCAAGGGTTTTACATTTTCTCTCATATGTGGAAGGTGAAGAGAAAAACATATTAAAAAAGAAAATAGAAACTTCATGAAAATAGAGGGAAGACCAATAGAGTTGAAGAAGGATCAGAGGGAGAGAAGAGATGAAGGAAAGAGGAGGTCCTGGGAAATTAAATGAATCAGATTATGTCATATGCATATGTGAATATGTCATGATGAATTCTATTATTATTTCTAATCGTAATGGACCAATAAAAAATAAAAATGAGAAAAAAAAAGATGAAAGTGGAAGTCAGAGAGCAAGGGATAAAAAATGAAAAGTGATTTCTTAGTGGATGTCATGGTATAATTTATCTTTCTGATAAACTTGCAGTGAAGGAATTAATTGGATTACAGCAAAAGTATTGAAGGACATTTTGTTTTTATTTTTTGCTATGGGAGGCCAAAACAAGCTTACCTTTAAAATACTCAGTTGAAAAGCGTTAAAAAAAATGCCAACAAGAAAAGCAGTTAACTAGAGGAAATCAGCCTTATGTGAGGCAGAAAGACAGAATTCAGCACACAGACAGAAAAATGCTAAGTACTGAAAAAATTAAAAATGAGTTTTTATCAACAAAAGAGTTAATCCAATTTTAAAAATGGAAAAAATATCTGAAAAGATGTTTTTCAAAAGAATATGTACAAATGAACAATAAGCATATAAAAAATGTTCAGCATCACTAATTATCAGGGAAATGCAAATTGAAACCACAATGAGATAACATCTCACTCCAGTTAGAATGGCTATTATCAGGACAGAAAATAACAAATGCTGACAAAGATGCAGAGAAAGGGAGACTTTCATACTGTGTTGATGGGAATGTAAATTAACATAGCTATTATGAAAAATAGTATGGAGCTTCCACCAAAAGCAAAACTTAGGAATACTGTATGACCCAGCATCCTCACTACTGGGAATACATTCAAAGGAAAGGAAATCAGTATGTCAAATAGACATCTGCACTCCCATGTTTATAGCAGAACTGTTCACAATAGTTCAAGATATGGTATTAACTTAGAGGTCCACCTGTGTATGAATGAATGAAGAACATATAAAATATATAAACAAGGAAATATCACTCATCCATAAAAAGGAATGAAATTTTGTCATTTGCAGTAACATCAATGAAACTGGGAGATGCTAAGTGAAATGAGGCCGAAACAGATAGACAAACACTGCATGTTCTCACTCATGTGGAAGCTAAGATAAGTTGGTATAGTAATATGGAATAGAAAAGAAATCTCCAGAGGCTTGAAAAAATAGCAGGAGGAGAGATAAAGGGAGATTACATAATGGGTACCAAATACAATTCAACAGTAGGAATAATTTCTAGTGTTTAATAGCACAATAGGGTGACTATAGTTAAAAATCCACTGTACATTTCAAAATAAGAGAAGACTTTAAATGTTCCCACCACAAAGAAATGTTTGAAGTGATAGAAATGCTAATTACCCAGATTTGATTATTATGCCTCATGCACATGTATCTAAATATACAACATATCATATAAATATGTAGAGTTATTTTTAGTCAATTAACAAAAATAAGCTGTGCTTCTTATAAAACAGCTTACACACTGGCCTCAGATAGACCTGAACTAGATCTACACTGTGCCATTTATCACATATGTGCTATCATTAACTAGTCATTTGCTATCAATGGGCCAAATATTCTCATCCATAAGATGGAAAAATGATGTTAATATCCATGGCTGTTTTAAGCATTACAAAACTAGGTTTCTTCCCTTCCTTCCCTAATCTTAAAGATAAGTAGAATAATATGATTAATTTGGAAAGCTGAGAAATAGCCTTCAAATTCTAGTCAAGTTTAAGTTAGGATGTATTAGGAAAGCAGGAGGCTCTCTGGGGAGATCTGGAGTCTGTGGTGGGGACAGCGAAAAAGCAATGAATAAAAAAATCAACCAGATCTGTCAGGTTTCAGTTGAGGTTGAAAAACTAGAAAGTTCATTGAGATAGTGGCTCACTAAATACAACCTTAGGTTCTATCTTACTAACAGAATCTTTATAATCCTAAATAGATATCTAATTCTCTAAAGAGTTAAAAATGTAATGCCTAAAGCCCAGGGGTAGACTAGACCTGGAAGCCTGCTCAAACAGTATGTAACCTATAGTATATTGCTTTCTGTAAGATGTTACAGATAGACCCTCCAATAACCCTGAGGGATCCAAGTTTTCTTTCAGATCATGAGTTTTGCACCATTCATCATTTCTCTAAAGAGCACTGTGGCATCTCCCTGACCAGTGAGTCACTTATTCACTTATAGCTGTTTGACAGCATTTTGTGCCTGAACTTGAGGAATGAAGTTCAGAAAGAAAAAGATAACTATTATTTTTTCCCTCTTTAATCCATAAAGAGCTGAGATAACCCAGAGAAAAAAATATTATTTAGGCATCTATAGGTGCATGCGAGATGAGGTTTCCCCGTGTTTAATGAGAAGATGTAGCACTCCTCACAAAGACAAGGTTTGCTCCTAGGCTGCTTATGCCCCAAATTGTTTCATTAATATTAACCAAGGTTTGCAGATCTCCTCGGGCAAGCATATGCTGCAACTCAGAGAATGGAAGTACATAACTCACATAGTCTCCAAACTTATCTTTAGAAGTTAGAGGAATAATGGGGCAGAGAAATACTGTTTGGCAGGTAAGTGAAAGGCTTTTCTGCCACTGGGAAAATGTTACTTCTCTTCAGAGAAAAAGTGTTGCTTTATTTACAATTGTGTAACACCGACACAGAATTAAATTTGTAGCATACATTTATCGCCCTAGGGGCTTATTTTTTAAAGGTAAGCATTTCAACATATGGCATTACTTATTAAGCAAATACAAATTTTTATTTTAATTTTATTTAATATGTTCTATTTAAATATTCATGACTTTAAAACAAAAGCAATGTTCAGCTGTTTGCTGCAAACAGGCTGACACTGTGATACTAATAATCATACTGAACATTTATTTTATATAACCCCTTAATCCTCATAAAAATTATACAGATTGGGTGCAATTAATTAATTTTAAATATAAAATATTTAGTGTTGGTAAGGCAAATTACATTTCTCAACTAAAAATTTAGTGGAGCCAGCATGCTACCCAACACTGTAATCCCAGTGACGCCAGAGGCTGAGGCAAGAGAATTGGAAGTTTGATGCGAAGGCCAAAGCCAATGCCATAAGCAACTTAACAAGACCCTGTATCAAAATAAAAAATTAAAAAGGCTTGAGATGTAGGTCTGTGGTAAAGAGCCCCTGGCTTTAAGCCACAGTTCCAAAAATAAAAATAAAAAAACATAAAGCGTAAGGAAGAAATCAAATCTATGGTCTTAACATATATTGTATAGTATAGCAGATATACTATTTGTGGCAAATATATATTAACATTTTTATCAAATACAATGAAACAAATGTATGTTAGTCTTGTATGCTATTTTATGAAATACTGTCCAGTGGCTAATTCTTAAATTTCATTTTATCCATAATGATTTTACTTTTTGAAGTACTAGGTAAAACAGACATATCATCAAAAGGAACATCTTGGATTTTTTGAAAAGGTAAATATAGAATCTATTTAAATAACATAATTAAAAGTATTTGGTATATAAAGTTGTAATGCTCTGGACTTGTTCCATTCAATTAGAAGATAAGCTTGCATTAACTAAGACAGTTACATTTTTAAGGAATTAAAATTAGATCCATGTTTGTCTCCTCTAAACAAAATTGATATCACTTCATAATTATAGATCAGATGGATTGCTAATTCTCACAGTCATTTCTTTGCAAGAATGGAACATATTTTATTATTTATTTCATATATGAATATATATGTGTGTACATATATCTGTGTGTTTATATGAATATACAGTTATATGTATCTGTTCATACATACATACATATATCTTCTAGTCTACATCCTACACAGTAGAATGTAGCACAAGAGGACTTGGAACTACAGACAGAAGCCTGAGATAATGATGAGTCTTGCAAAAATGAAACACAAAGTCTGTTCCCATATTTGTATATTAATAAGTCCATATTTGTATGATTATATCAGAGATGATTAAAAATGAGGACTGACTCACACAAACTGAAAGCATAGGGATTTAGTGTACTGTCAGGTACATTATTATTTTACAATGATATTCATCTTTAGTTCAAGAATTGGGATATTTATGATAATATTCCAGTGTTTTCTTTCACCTGAGAGACTTCATGGGGAAATTAAATTACTAGTAGTTTAATTAAACTTTAATAAAAATTTGATCAATACCAAATATTTGTAGGTAACATGAAAAGTTTAAAATTTGAGCAAATTAATGAGATTAGTTTATTGGAGGATAACTTTATTTATTTAACAAATATTGATTGAAGTCCTACTTTGTTCAAAGAAGTTATATTTTTATATCTATTGCCTCATTTCAGAATATTGAATTCTTTGTGTTTTGTTTTTATTTTTTTTTCACATTGTTTTACATTCTCATTGTGCATTTCTGGCCCTGGAGTGCGAATAGCTCTAGATTTTATCTGGAGATCTCTCTACCTTGAAGCTATGTGTGCATGGGATTAGATTGAATGGGTGGGTGCTGATGTGTGGATTTTGAGGTATTTAGGATTAGATTCAGGACCTTGCATATATTAGGCAAGCATTTTACCATTAAGCTACATTCTTAGCCCATTTTCTTTTTACTTTGAGACAGGATCTTAAGTTTCCCTGGCTGGCCTCGAACTTGTGATTCTCCTGTATCAGCCTCTCAAGTAGCTAGGTTAACAGATATGCCCAGTGTGCCCAGCTACAAGTGGTCACTTTTTTCCCTAAGTATGTTTGATTTGATCTGTAACGTTTTCCCCCTCAAATATTTATTTATTGAATCAGGGTTTCTCTGTGTTGCACAGGTTTCTCTTGAACTCCTAGACTCAAGTAGCACAAGCCCTTTACCCAGCTCCTTCCCTAAAATTTTAAAACATTGTCATCTCTCATTTCAGCCAAAAACTCTAGGTTAATCTTTCCAGAAACATGATGCCATTACATCTTTGTTGTCAGCTGGTGAATGTGTATACCTCTTTCTATTTCCACAGTTAGTAAATGAAGTATACTTTTCAGGGTTCATGTGTATAAAAAGTGATTTGTAAAGATGACCTAGTTTACATATTGTTATGTTGTATATCTAAGTTTATGTGTGATCTAATGATCTTTGAGCACAATTAAAGACTTGTGTCTTAGAAATCTTATCATAGCAATTTCTTTCTTTTTCACAGAGAAAAATAAATCTGAACTGTACATAGCTCCCTATTTGGTACTATTTTAAATATATGACATCATTTTTTAGAGGGTTGTACATATTCGGATTAGATAATCTATTGATTGTATCATTTTATCTTGCCTTAACACACAGTAATTTGTTACTTATAAAACAATTCATTCTGATGGAAAATGATTAAATTAAAGCTCAGGTGGTTGATATTACATGGACATAGTCTGCACTCTGGAAAGATAGCACTGGCTACACTGTCTTGTTGGCTGGATGAGAGGTCCTGGGGATTAGCACAATTCAGGTAAAATATAAAGATTATAATCTCCTGGGGAATCAAATGACAAATAACTTTTTTTGAGATTATGTACATTAACAAATATCATTTTTATTGTTTCATAATAGTTATATACAACATTAAGATTTAGTTTGTCATAATTATAAATGCATAGAATATATTTTCTCCAATTAAGTCCCCAGTACTTACCTTGCCTTCCCCCAAAGAACCTTTAAACTAAATTGATTTCAAGCATACCAGGACAAAATTTAAAAAAGAAATGAAGGCAAGAATTTTCTCAGCTTTGAGGGAAGATACAAATATACAGATTCAAAAACCCCATTGAATCCTGAATAGGGTAAAGGTAAAAAAAAAAAAAACATGTCAAGGCACATTGAAGTTTGACTACTAAAATAAATAACAAAGACCAAATCTTAATAGTAATGAGAAGAAAAAAAAAGACATTATACACACCAGAACAATGATTCTATCTTATCAGAAGGCATGGAGGCTATAAGACAGTAGAACAATATCTTGAAAATATGAAAGAAAAAAATCTAAAAACCCATCAGTAATAAAGATAAAATAAATTTTGAAAAAGTATATAAGACAATGAAGAAAAATAATGTGAATAGATAATGACTTGACAGGTTCAAGAGTGGAAGGCGTAGGTATTACAGGCTTTAAAAACATGACAGGCACACAAGTTTGGTGTGGTGGGAGAGAAAGGCAGAGTTGCTGGCAAAGTTACATCGGTCCTTTATGCTACCTATTGAAACATCACTCGGTGTATTAAAACACAACTTGTTTCATAATTTTTGTGAGTTAGAAGCCCTGACAGTTTACCTGGGTCCTCTGTGAGACTGCTATAACGATGTTGCTCAGGAATGAGTTCTCATTTAGAGGCTGAAATGGGAAAGAACACACTTCCAAGTTTATTCAGGTCGTTGGCAGTATTCATTTTCTTGCAGCTCTAGGGAAAATTGCAGCTGGCTTCTTCAAAGACACCAGGGATAAAAAATAATTTAGACAGAGTGCGATAACAAGGTGGCACCTATTTAGCATCAAATAATCAGAGAAATGATATCCCACCAACTTTATTATATTCTATTGATTAGAAGGAATCACTGATTCTGCCATCACTCAAAAACAGGGAATTAAACAAGGATGGGATGATAAGGATCGCTGGAACCACCCAAGTCTGTCTGCCTGAGACAGCATGCAAAATATTTGATTCTATAAAGAAATGATTACAGCATGGAAAATATGGAGCTATGCTAGCAACAGCAAAACATTTTAAAATCTTTTTTAAGAAGACTGTAATATGTTTGACAGGAAATTGACATTCTCTGATTCTCCTTTCAAAAAATAACTTTGGATATAGTAAGTGATCATCGGACACTTACTTTTCCTCTTCCCTACTGTATGATGAGGAAAACAATTCCTAATTCAATTATAAGAATGCTTATACTAAGAGAAGTATAAAGCACATGCATTATGAATGCTTAATATGAGTCAAGCCCTATGCATGAACTCTTGTTTAGTTCCTACTATAGACTTATGAACCAAATACTACTATATCCTATTAAGTACAAGGTAGTTGGGACAGAGATATGTCACTTTTCCTGGTTTCTGTGGCTAGTAAACAGTCATGCATAGATTTGAACACAGATTTTTCCTCTTAACCACACTTCATCTTGTGAACGAAGTTTTAATATCCATTAGCTTTCTCTAGTTTCTGAATTCAATGCTTCTACCTCCTCCAAGCTAAGAAATAGAGAATGTTTTCGGAGAAATATTGAACTGCCTTGAGTTACAACTGTATGACTAACTGTATTTAAACTTTCTTTAGATTGTATTGGAATTTAAAGAGATAATAAATTGTAAACTTCTATGATCCTGTGCCTATTTCAGACAGTGTCTTGTCAACTACAAAAATTTGATTAATGTAGATTGATAGGAACTTACTGAAATTCTACTTTAAATAATTTTAGCAATATTCAGGTATTTGTTTTATTTAACCATAAAATATATATGGGAATATGATTTTATTCCCACTTTGATGTGAAATCACTTGATAAAGAAAAGGAATTTAGAAGGTTTTATTTCATGAGACCATTTAGAGGTATGTTCATTATTTTCAACATTTTCATTATTGTCACTAGCATACTAAACAATATAGTTTTAAATATCCATGAGAAATGTTTGCATATTTGGATCCATTTTTCATTAACAAAAATATTAACACATGTGTTAATTTGAGTCACGTTTCAAGAAAATGGTGAATATGATTATCTTCCACCCCACAAATGGCTTGTCGCATAATCATTATAGTAAGAAAACAAAACTAATATTTAATAACGTTTTATTAGGAGCAAATATTGTGCTAATCTTTTTTCACTTACTATTCAAATCTTATGATCATCACAGGACCCCATTACTGTTGTTACTAATTTATATAAGTCAACATAGACATATGTCAAGAAAAAGTTTGAATTGAAACATAATTTCTAGGTCTGGTAAGCACTATCTATGCTTCACATACAATACTTAAGATTCATCGGTAAGGGCCAGGCGCCATAGCGCATGCCTGTAATCCCAGTAGCTCAGGAGGCTGAGGCAGGAGGATCGCAAGTTTAAAGCCAGCCTCAGCAAATGAGAGGTGATAGGCAACTCAATGAGACCCCATCTCTAAATAAAATACAAAATAGGGCCAGGGATGTGGCTCAGGGATTGAGTGCCCCTGAGTTCAATCCCCAGTGCCCCTCCCCCCAAAAAAGATACATCAGTAATAGTGTAAAGAAGTGGTGTTTTCCAAATTTCTTTTTGATTTAGGGTTTACTCTGTTTGAGAAAAGCATACTTAGGAGCTCTGAACAGTCTACAGTGAAAAGGTCAAAGATTCCTGCTGTGTCAATTTCTACTGTCTCTGACCATAGCAGCCCATGGTGTTCACCATGGAAATGTAATCCAACTGAGGCAGGTTTGATTCTTAAACTTCTTTTCATTACAATGGAGTTTCAATCACTATACCAGATTAGATGTTCATAAATGCCAGAGAACACATTATCTATCCTTGGACTAAACTATAACTAATTATACCCCCCTCCATCAGTACAAAACCACTAAAATCAGAGAAACTGACAATATTACAGAAATATCCAAGAGCTCCACTATGTGAATGGTAGACTCAGTGGGGGATACGGGTCCAATGTCTTCTTCAATTCTAATTTTCTCTAATACATGTATAAAGAATTAGATATTAAAGGTACAAACGATGGAAAGCAACCCAATTTGCTTCCAGCGATGGTACCAAAGCAAAATGACTTGAATATTTTTGAAAAAAGGCATAAAACAAGCTCTAAGCAATTTAATCTACATTTTTAACACTGGGGAAAATAACATTGGAAAAGTTCCATTCATAATTGAGCTACTAATGCACAGAAATCATTTTTGCATACATACATCCTTTTGCTTTTATGATATTCAAAATATTTCCAGCATAAATTGCTACCAACAATTTTTTAAAATATTAACAAAATTCACATTTTATAACTTGGGTATATCCATTTTTAATTTTAGGAAATGAATATCATACCTTAAAATTTAAAAATTAAATGACAAATAATAATTTTGCTTTAACTGATTTTTATCAACAAATCTTTGTTGAGCTTTTACTGAATCCAAAATTTCTGACACTCGACAGCTTGAAAGAGTAAAATTTAATTTAAATCATTAAAATATGTTAATCAATCCTTCTATGTTTTACGTGAACCTCATAACTGAATGCTGTTGTTTTCTTCTGACCTCAATTAAGCAATGTGTCAGGAAGTCATCGGATTTCTGTGTAATATTCAGTTGTACCAATTTCAGAGGCAGACAAAGATATGTGTAGGTGCAAACTCTGAAAATGTTTGTCTCCATCCAATACAAGGGATGCTAAATACCAATAGGTTTTAAATCAACAGAACAGATTGTTTTCCTTTGGACTGCAAATTGCTATCTCAAGGAATAATTTGCATTCCCAATATTTTATTTTATTTTTACCTGTGAGGTCAAGAAATCTTTCTAGTCAAAGAACTTGCTACAAACAGATGTCATTGCTTAGTGCCATGTGCCCTCATGTGCTTGGCTTATGAAGTGCATGTCATGAAGCTATCCAATCAAATGCATGGCCTCAGCTAATGTTCTAATACAGAACATTCAAAGTCCCAATCTAATTGTATTTCCTGATGTGCAGAGTGTGTAGCTTTATAGATGTGAGGGAGAAATATATACATGTGTATGTGTGTATATATACACAAAGATAACTTTATGTGTGTGTACATATATATATACACATACTCCAGACAAAGTTCGCAGTGGTTTAGGTAGAATAACACACAGTTAAATCATAAAAATTGTATTTGTAAATATTCATCATTGAGAATTGCTATCTGGAGGGAGGCAGGTCATCCTACCATTGGTTTCTGTTTTTATAGTTATGTTGTATAATTAATATAATAACCACAGTACAGATGGGTTACTGAAAATATTTTCTAGAAACACCTTGAATTTACAGATTCAATTTTATTTGATTTCAACTAATCCACAGAGCTTGATAAAAAAGTACAGAAATCACTACAAAGTTACTCAAATTTGATCAATATGATTGTAAATATGAAAGTATAGAAATATTCTTTTCTCTTTGGTAGCAATCTGGTCAAAAGAGTTTGTTATCTATTGGGAACATTCATTTTCTTATATTCAAATTTCACTTAGGAAATGAATAAGTACAGTGAATTTGTACCTTCCATTTTGTTATTTATTTAGAGCAAGAAAAATATCCAAGTCACCCTGCATGTTCAAACTAATGGGAATGATATGATCATTAATTATTAGCCAGCCATGGTATATTAAACATATGAAATAACCATCTTGCTGGAAAATGATAATTCTAAGTGATGAAGATGAAGACAATGATGCTGATGATGGTGGTAGTGGTAATGAAAAGAAAAGCTACATTTTCAGCATGTACTATATGCCAGTCACTTTCTGAGCTATTTCCCTTGTAGATTCCCTGAATCTTCACAACAATGAAATACATAATATTGCAGATGAAAAATCTGGCTCGGAGGTGTAAGTGGAGAATCCTTGAGATAAAACCTTGCTGAGATCAATATTGCGAGTTTGTCTAGCTCCAGAAGTTTAAAATTATACTAATTTCAAAATGGCTTTTTGTCAATAGCTGTATCCATCTTGTGAAATAGAAAATGATCATTATCATGGAATTCTTCTTTGTAACAAAAACCTTCCTGTGATGGAACTATCTACAATTTACATGTGTGCAGATTGTAACTTGTATGTGAGGATAATGTTTTCTTAATCTAGATTTTATAAAGTAAAAGAGAGGCTACGTATTAAGAGCATGTACTTAGTTGAGTTTGAATCCTACATTGACTACTTTTTAACAGTGTGTTATTAGATCAGTTATGTACTCTTCTATGCTATAACCTAATCTGTTAAAACTCAGCTATTTATAAAACTTAGTTTATAAATTTCCTTAATTATTGAGTGAGATGCATTAAACCCAGAGTTTGAAAAATTGTAAGTATTCAAATATTAGCTATTTTGTTGTTTTATTTATTTGTACTTTTTTTTAGTATTTTTCCCATCAGTAGACATTTGATGGACAGTCATTTGTAGTCAGTTTGCTGATGTTTTTTTCTTTCTACATCCCAAGACTTCACTGGCACCAATCAATAGCTAGAGGCTAGCATTAGAATAATGAAATAAAGAAACAAATCAATATTACTTTATATCAAACAGAATAAGAAGACCAATTGCCTGCCCTCATTGGCACATACAAGAAGAGAATAAAATAAAAGGAAGACAGATATCTGGATGTGTTTGGGTTTCTACGTCATGAATTCTTAAATATGACATTTAAAATTTGATGAAAATGATGGAGAATAATAGTTATTAGCTATCACCACTATTTAGAAAATGCAGGCAATCAATCAACTATTCTGATTCAAAAATTAATATAAAAATAGGGAAAACAATCTGAGATTAATCATATGCACTATTCTTAATTAAAACTGCCCTTCCAAATTCATGTATTCTTTAATCAGAAAAAATGCAGTTTTCAATAAAATAAAACATTGTTATAAACTAATATCCCACTGCTGACAAAAAGTTAAATATTTCTATGACAGGAATGAGCCATGTCCTAAAATAACCAACCCCTCTTAGCTTTCTTCTGCAATCCTTGTTTAATTTCTGCAGACATTCTGCAATTTTTCAGCTCTTGTCTCAGCCAGGTTACTATCCAAATTTAGCCAAAGAACCTAAACCAGTCCAATTATTCTCTCCAAAAGTTATAAGAAATCTCAGAATAACAAAATCTCATATGTGATAAGTATAACTTTACTAGAAAAAACTCCATATTCTCCAAAATTATTTAAGAACATTATATGTTTATAGAGAATCATTTAAAATTATGCTGGTGTTTCTAATAATGAGTTAATAGTTGAAGATGTTCTTTCATTTTACTCCTTCAAAAGTAAATTTTATTCACTGCCTACTATGTGCTAACACAGAATATGTATCTAACTAGTACCTAATAATGAGCCCAGCAATTTTATGCTCTGAGCCATGACAATGAGATAATACAAGATAATCAGTCTCAATTGATCTCATCAAAACATATGATACCAAGAACGCTAAAGTTTCACAGGTAAGAGAAAGCAGGTCAACATGAAAACAACAACAACATGTTTGAAATTTCAAAAAGTTAAATGCTTGAAGCAGGGAAGAGTGAAATATGAGATTTTCTTAAAGATACAAATGTTAAAAAGAGAAGACCTTTAGTTACTTTCTAGCCACAACAAGAAGGCATTAAAGTTCTTTTAAGAAACAGAATGCCATACCAGGTATATATTTTAGTAAAATTATATTAACTTCAATGTAAAGAATGGACTTGGGTCAAGAGGGAAAGAGGGAAATTAGCATTTAAAGATGTAATATTAAGGGTTAGAGAGGCTGACTGCATTCAAGCCAATGGTTATGGGGATGACCATGAATTGAGAAATTTGATAATTATAATCCAAGATAAACCACTCAATTGCTAAGCTTTAGTGGGAAGGGGAAAGAATAAAAGGTTTTGGCCTTGAAGATATAATTTTCACCAGAATTGGAAATACAGAAGAAAAAGAAGTTTGTATACAGTGTTGATGGTGGTTTTAATCTTGTTTTTGGTGATAGGTGAATTTAAGGACAGCCTTAAAGATTGTATCACCCCCCATGGTCTAGTTTCTATACTTAGACACCTTCATAGATGCATATTTGTGAAACCACAAGTAATTAAAAATGACTTTTCTATCTTTTTTAGTATCTCTTGAAGAACTTTGTTTTGTTTTCTTGGTTGCTTTTGTACTCTTTTTGTTAACTATGTTTTGAGTCTTTACAAAACAAGGTCCTGGTAACCTCCAGATTGAAGTATGCTCCTGGGTAGGTTCATTGCTGCAAGAGTCTCAGAGAACCTTGAATACATTGGTTGGTTTATTCATTCACCAACATTAACCCTTAGGATAGAGGGTGAGATAATGTGGGACTCTCTGTGTTGGTTTCAGAGGCTGAGGGAGTCAATGTGGAAAACAATGGAATTCTTCCTTGGAACTGGCTGTAATAAAAGGTGCCTGTCATGATCATAACCTATTTTTTCCCTGAACCCTCCTTCCAGTTTCTGAAGATATAAAACAATCTTCTCTAAAGATACTTGATAACAATTTCAAAAAAACAAAACATGTGCTTTCAGTGCCCTGTGTCTTCAGATATATGGGGTCTAGTTCAGCTAGTAGATGAGCTGATTGATGTGTTCACTCCAGTAACCAGGTAAGGCCACCTCCTTGAGTAACACCCTACTCTTGGTAGCATGAATGCCATTGTTCTATGTTCTTTGCTTGTCCATGTTTTAAGATGAATTCTCAAACTTCAGACTTGGAAATGCCCAGATCATTTTAGTGTTCACTAAAAGCAGCACTTTTAGGTTTGAGGGTGATTGACAAAGACACTGCTAAACATTTTCTTCAGATGAAGTCTTGCAATGATCCTCTGCATTAGTAAACTCATCCCATTTATAGTTTGAATGCGTACAACAAAAGCCAAAGAATGTAGGCCAGGCAATTCCAAAACATGCAGCTTCACCTAATCATTTGAGCTGCACCAGTGGGTGGCCTCAGGGATTATGCAGGAATGATTCCTGTGACTTCCACCTGAACTAATTTTCTTTCCTTTGCTCCTTCTTTGTCCAAATTACCTGCTTTGCCTGGGTGGCTTTGAGGGCTCAATAAGCCTTACTTCATTTCAGTAGATTTTCTAGAGCCAAAGGGATTTTTTTCTTTGTTCTTCCTCTGCTCTTTCCTAAAGAATCTTAGAAAAAACTATTAGACTATTAAATTAATTACCACAAGATACATTTCTCAAAATCATTTTCTCTACTTCTCCAGCTTTACTTATTGGATGGCAATTCTGGAGGTTTTCACTAACCCTGAAAACATTCTCCTACATCTAGTCTGTAAAATTGTTTTCACTGCCTCTGTTCTACAGTTGTTATTATCTAGATAAACTGCTCTCTTTGTTTGCTTTTGAAATTTTCTTTTCTCTCTCTTTCTCTCTTTTAATTGATTCTTCACCAAAAAAAAAAAAAAAAAAAAAACCCACAAGATTCTAGGGTTTCCATCAGTCTTTAGAAAACTTTCACCTTCATCAACTTTTACAAAAGTGATCTTAGATGGTCAAGTCAGGAGCACAGGCACAGCAACAAACACCAGGATGGAATTGTATATCCAATGGCTGTCCTATGGCTTTTCTATCAATTTCTCTTGCCAAATGTAACTTCATAAAATGAAATGAGTCTCATAGGATGAAAATTCCACAACCTTCTGGTGATATCCAAGTAAAGTCAGTCATATACTTCATTGCATTTTGTTAATAATAATTTTCTACTTTTTTAAAAATTTCTTTTTAGTTGAACATGGTCACTATACCTTTATTTTACTCATTTATTTTATGTGGTACTGATGATCGAACCCAGTGCCTTATGTGGGCAAGGCGAGCGCTCTACCACTGAGCCACAACCCCAGCCCAAAATTTTCTACTTTTAATAATTTGCTTTAGTTGTATAAGTTATTATGGAAAAATGAATATTGGACCCGGGTATGTTTCTGCTTTTTAATTTTGTATTATTTCAAAATAATAAGTTAGAGAAAATTACAGAATGAAAATACAAATTAATCCCTGATGAAAGAAACCATGTCAGTGTTTTCCTGAGACTGGGTGGAAAAAAGGGAGATCAGAAGGGACAGGAGGAAAATGTTACAACTTCTGAAGTTATATAGACATATATTCATTATCTGACTTGAATTGGTAGTTTTGGAGATATATAAATATGCCAAAATGTCAAATTACACATTTTTAAAAATATACAAGTTATTTTATGTTCATTTTATATAATAACATTGTTTTAAAAAAATTGTGACTAGGAATAATGTTAGAAACTATATAGAATGATTTGTATCAAAAGGAACTTGAGGTAGTTATGAAATACAAACCTTTCTTAAATGCTATGAATGCCCCCTAAATAAGATATCTAAGGTAACACATAAAAACTACGCAGGATAATTCACAAGAAGAGAGTAGAGAAAGGAGAATGTGACAAGAGGACACACAGCAAAGAAAGAACGCCAGCATAGGCTCAAGGCAGTAAGGAGTTTGTTTCTAGTTAAAGAGTAAAGAAATTGAAGGAGCATCAGGTACCCAGAGTTCAGGAAGCTCAGAGATGGCATGAGAAGCAAGGCAACTGAAGAAATAGCAGGGATATGTTAGGAAATTTGGATTGTGTTCCAAAAGTAAATTAAAATTTGTAAGGTTATTTCCTTACATTTTCTGAAATGCACAAGATTTTTTTTTCCAATATTACAAATAATAAATACTACATATAAGGAAATTTTATGTATATATAGGCATATATACAATATATATACAATATATATATATTACTATATATATGTATTTTTAAATATTATTTTTTCAGGAAGTTCCAAGACTTTATATACCTGGGTCAGAAAATAACCACTGGTAATGCTAAAGCTAAGGCCAGCTGGAGAGGTCAAGGTAGATAAGAGAGTGAAGTCATAATAGCCTCATAAGTAACTGGGGTTGAGTAGCACTGTTTCTCCCTCAATTCTGATATGGATGGTATACAAAGGATCAGTAGGACATAATAATGGGTATATGCCCATAAAGGAGATATATTCTGAGGTATTACAAAATTACCCTACTTAAATTAACAAAATTCATCTGCAGATAAATGTAAGGAAGCATAAGTGCTGTGGAAATAACACAGCATAAGAGATGGTCAGTATGCATTATGCACATAGTTGGCATCATCGAGGAAAAGTGTTTAAGTTGATATTTTGAGACTTGAATGATTAACTAAACAAATACATATTCAGCCAAGATAATTGGTGGGGAGCACACTGGCAGAGTGGTTAGTAACTTAAGTACTTAGTTAAGAAATCAGTCTGGTATACTTAAGTACCTAGTTAAGAAATTAGTCTGGTTTGCTGAATTGCACAAAAAAGGCCAGTAGAGATGGGATATAATGAGCTAGGAAGATAGTTAATATGAGATTAATTAAGTAATATGAAATTAATATGAGATTGATTTGGAGGCAAAGGCAATTGCAGATCATGAAGTATATTTCAAATCATAGCAAAGACTTTTGATTTTATTATAGGTGCAATTGAAAACTACCATAAGACTTAAGTAGGGAGTAATTTGTTTTTGTGTGTGTGTGCACATCAATTTTAATACACATTTTATAAATCTATATAGATGCAAGTATATGTATTTATATGCATACATATATACTCATTATTGTTTTAGATTTTTTCTTAAGTAAGGGTTTGTATATGTGAATAAGTTAGTTGGCAGAAGGCTATTGAAGTTAACTGGAATTTGAATGTTAGAAACAGAGATGATTTAATGAAATCAAAATTTTTTATGTACTTGAATTATTTATTTATTTTGAGGCAGATTCACACTATGCTCCCAGGTTAATCAGAAAGTCCTAGGCTCAAGCAATCCTCTCACTTCAATCTCAAGAGTGCTAGGACTGGAGACATACGCTACCACACCAATCTTTGGATATGCCATATAGTGAATGTAGAACCAATAGGTTATACCATTGGATTTAGTATGTAGAATATTAGGGATGACTTACAGGTTTCAGATTGGCAATTTTGTAGATAGTATTGTCATTAGTTAAAATGAGAAAGATTGATGTTTAGGATTTATGGTCTCAACATGCTTAGTTTGGAATCCTCAAAGAAAGATTAAATGACAACTCTATAGGTGAATCTGAAAGTTAAGAAATATGACAGTACCAGAGATGAGATTCCACCTGAACAAAAAAAATTGATAGATTAAAACTGAATCTTGCAATCTTCAATATTTAGAGGTCAATCAGAGGAAGAGGGGCCAACAATGCTCCTAAAAATGAACAAAAATTGAGGAAACATAAAAATCATAAAAAAATTTTTAAGAAAATATATATTTATAAAGATATATTTATATATTTTATATATATTTATATATAAATATATATATATTTTAAAGAAAAAATATATTTATAAAGTGAAAATTACTCAAGAAAAATATTAACTATTAAAAGAAAAATAACTTGTTAGACTTAGACAAGGCAGATCAACATGAAGGGTTGCATCTATCTAAAAATATTTTGATAGGATTTAATGAAACTTTCATATCTAAAGATTATAGCTGGGAAGTTGCCCAGGCACAAACTAATTGAAAAAACTGATTGGAAACTTTGTGAAACTTTAACTCTGTTAATAATATGTAATACCATATGTGGCCTCTGAGAAGGGACACTAAGAAAATATTCTGAAATGCAATAAATTCCCTACCAGTGCCATCTTAATAACGTTATTTCTAAGAGAAAAAAACTACTAATTACTCCATGATTAATCATTACAGGACTAGGCAAATAAATTGGCCCACCTACTACAATTGAAGAATTTTTGACACTGTTAAAATATAAATATTTGTATGTCAAATGAAAATGAGTACAATTATGTAAACAATGCATAATACTCATATATTAGATGGATAGATGACAGAGATATTATTCAAAGAGAAATTACTTCAAAATGTAAAGACTGGATCTTTATATAAAAAATTATGTCTGAGTTTACCTCTTTACATTTTCAATGTTTGAAACAAATTTTTACCAGGATGAGGGTTACTGTAAAGCTAAAAATAAATCTAGTTTCAAAAAATTCAAATTTATTGTGTAATATTAAAAATGTTTACAGGCTTGGAATATAGCTCAGTGCTAGAGTTGGTAGAGTGGTAGAACTACCTAGCAAGCATGTGACCCTGGATTTGATCCCCCGCACTCAAAATAACAATAATAATCAATTATATAAAATAATTTCCATGAGTTTTTTGAAAACCCCCAGTATTTATATTTCAAAAGTGAAAAATATTTTTTTTAGATTCTAGTAGAATTAAAGCTACTACAATTTCAATGGTAAAATGACAATATCTAAATTAGAAATTAATTCAGGGAATGAAAATGCATCTTTTGTATTTAGTTAGTTATACTTCCACTACAAGAAGCATTTCAGAAAGAAATAATTATACAGATATGTAAAACCATTTATGTTAGAATTATGTTTCAGTACTTTATCAGTAGACCATTCATAAATAAATGTAAATATTCATTCAAATAGGAGTAGCTACATTTAATGAAATGTGATCCACCTATTATACAAAAGGACACACAATGTGTACAGAAAGAATAGTAGTCCATACTCTAATGTTGGCCTGACTAATGAAAGATCATTAGTCAAATTTTATTCTTACTGAATACTACATGATAAGAATATCCCAGGTAATTATGGACCTTCAAATATATCTTATTTTCAAGTAATAAAATACTTTATATTTATCAACACACTGTAATCTATATGGCCATTTTTCGATTATTGGCCAGTTAGAAAATACACACAAAGTCTTTATGCACACAGTCTCCATTAATCCTAGAGTTGAGTTGCATGGATAACAAAAGCATTATATAAAATATTTTCCTATCATCCTTCCCCCTGAAAAAAAATCACATTATTAGGCACAGAAAAAAGAAAGCACATATTTATCATTGGCAATATGAAAGGTTTGAAATATGATTCTTTTACATAAGAAGTCTTCTTAATTATGTAGAAAGACTTTGATTTATTTTTCCATAGCAAAATACCATAGTGATTGGTATAATCAATATAAATGTATTATCTCAATATTCCAGAGAATGGGAGTTTGAGATTAATAAGCCAGTGTGGTTGACTACTGGTTGAGTTCTGGTTAGAATTCTCTCACTGGCTTGCAGATGGCTGCCATATTACTATGGACACATGATCTCTTCTTTGTGAAAGTAGTGAGAGAGAGAACCAAGGAGAGCAAGCTCATTAATATTTTCTTAGAAGGACATTAATCCTGTCATGAAGTCCCTGTCTTCATAACCTCATCTAACACAAATTGTCTCCCCCAAACACTATCTACAAACGAGAATTAGAGCCTGGACATAGAAGTTCGGAGGGGACATGAGTGAGTCCATAGCAGTCCTAAAGTCTAAAGTTTTTCTTTGTAAAATTGACTATCTTGTGTATCAACTCTTTATTATGTATTTTCTGAATATTTCTATACTGATCAAATAAAAGAATACATAATTAATATTTTTAAAAGGCATTTAAAATGTTATAATTCATTATTCAAAAAATATGACATTTAAAAAATGATATTTAAAGTGTGTAAATTGTTTGGTGAATAGTCAAATACCAGGTATGGAATAATTAGGTAATATATATAATTATACTTTACTATGCAGTTTTGACATTAATATAAATATATGCTTTTAATTCATGATTACATGATACAAGGAATTAAAAAGTTTTAATTTATTAGTATTTAAAAAAGCAAATTCTATCATTGTAAAGGTACAAGCCAAAAGTTGGAAATTGACATTACTTTTTCTTAATTTATGGGCTTTAAGTATTAGTATAGTTTCTGATGTAAATGAATAAATTTTATATTAAGGAAAAATTTAGCAGTCTAAAAGCATGATAACATTTATAAACATGAAATTAAAATTACTACTGGAAAAATTCTAAATCCTATTTTATATATATATATTTTTTTTATTATTTTATTTTTTTTCCCAAAAGTTGCATTTTAATACATGTTGGCAACGCAACTGAACAAAATTTTGTTTGATTCTGTCTCAGCTGTCCCTCATTATTCAAAAATTTTTAATTTATTTTTTTTCATAGGACTTAGAAGGGTGATGGTAAATAAAGAAGGAAAATTTTGCTTGTATGTTTTAGGTCTAAAATCAACTGTACTAATGTATTTATTGGGTTGCCTCTTTGTAAGGAAGTCTATTTCCTAACTGGCATCCATGAAGCATGCTGTAGATGTAATTTTATGCTTAGGGCATCACTGGTTTTTAAGTAAGCTTCAGATTTTGAGACATTACTCTGCATAATTCTTTTAGTACATGTCTGCTTTCCCTTCTCAGGCTTTTCCAAGAACTAAAGTCCACACGGGTAATCAGATGGGTTTCCAAAACACCTAATTCTCAAGATGGTCTTTCCCACTTGTGATCCAGAACCTACTACTCAAAGAAAAGAATTCATTGAAAACCCCCTTAAACCAGCTTCAATTGTAAAGATTTCCTGTTTGTACAGAGATTGTTAGGCTCTAAAAAGACTTCAAAGAGTCATGACAGAACAGGACAATCTTTAAATCTATCATGGTCTTAAGTAAAAGTACACATAGATGTACCATTGTAGAAACATAAGGAAACAGCTTAGAGCTCGAATAATAGAGCAAAAACCAATAAAATAAAACTGCTTTAAAATTTTCATATAAAGATATTTTAGAGGTGTAGAAAATCATATGAATGCTTACGTACGTGTATCCTAACACTTGGGAGTAGTGGAAATGTCACAGGATATGAGTGAGATAAGTAGTACACCAATTAGTAAGGGTTTAAAAAAAATGATTTCATGAGTGAGAATTGGAAGCCTTTAAAAGTGTGTATTTTATCTAGGAGTGCAATCTGGATTCATTAAATATTACTGACATCATGATCATATCTGGCTTTTCATTTTGTTCCACCATAATTTCCACTAAAGTAGGAGACAGCTGGTAGTCATTGGAATCCAATATGTTCCAGCCATGTAATTTTGTGAAATTTAACCTTTCAAAGCAATGGTTTCCTCAACTGTAAAAGAAAATAGCAATGATTACTTTGTAAATTGTTATGAAAATTAACATAATAAAATTGATACTTTTGGGGCTGGGGCTGTAGCTCAGTGACAGAGCACTTGCCTAGCACATGTGAGTCACTAGGTTTGATCCTCAGCACCACATAAAATAAAAATAAAATAAAATAAAAGCATGCTGTCCATCTACAATTACAACAAATTTTTTAAAAATTATTACTTTTACATTGATGTGTTTATTTCTATAAAAACAAGAAATCAACTAAATTGTTAAAGATTTTTAAACTAAATAAACTTATTTACATTCCATGCCATATTCTCTCCTCAGAAAACTAGTTGTAGTGTAAAATAAATAAAGTAAAAATATTTTAATTTAATATACTCTTTTCTATTAGGGGGCTTATCTTTTAACACTCTTTATTGTCCTTAAAATTTTTCTAATGCCTTACAAAAAAAGAGTATTAACTTTTAAATAGTCTATTTTTATGTAATAATTTTTACAAAATTATAATTATTGAACTATCTTATGTCATTTGTAAAAAAAAATATGTGGCACATTTCAATCTTTGCCTTGAAGAATCAATTTTTTTGTACTTTTCAGTGTGTAAGGGAGCCAAGAAGTAGCTAATAAGGTAATATTTACAAAGTATATGTATGGTCCTAGCTGAAGTTTTTATTCCTAGAGTTTGAAAAGTAATATATTAAACATCTATAAATTAAGGAGTATGAACAGGTAGGATGGAATAAAATTTGTTTTTACTTTATTCTATTTTCTATCTTGGATCTTACAAAACTCAGTTGTAGTGATATTCCCAAACCCATGTGGGTTTAAGAATGAACTCAAGAAAATATATGTATATCAAAGAGACTGGAGTGCAGGGAGAGAGGGATTTTTCAGGTGACAGGATCTCCATTCCATCTGTGTGCATGGATACTAGAGGCACTAAGACCAAAAGAAATAGTTTCTGTCATCTCCAAATGTAGAGAATGATTGCCGAGCAGGGCTTTTCAGACTGCTGAAAAGACTAGTGCAACCTAATTGCCTCCGCCATAAAACAGCCTCATCATTTGAGTGCTAAGTGAAAACCAGAGGGACATAATCTCCTTTTGTTATCCAAACGTCCTTTTCTAGCAACAGTCCTTCAGTGTTTTCAATTCTAGTTAAAATGAAAGCTGATTACATACAATAAGCATCAAATAGGAAAATACTGTACGTGAACTGATAACATATATCTCACACTCTAAGCTTTGTATAATTTAATGATAATTATCAAAAAAATCATATTAAAAGCATTTACAATCTCATTTAACCTTTGTAAACTATCTAATATACACAAAGTCTTATGGGAAATATTAAGTGTAAGTACTAGAGAAAGGTAAAAACAATAATATTCAAAAATGCAACTTTGATATTATAATTACAATCCGCTACTACTGGGAGGCACTAAGATTTATTAAATCATCCACTGAGAATTAAAAATTTACTGAAAATTAATGTGAATTTTAAAAATACTTTGTATAAATATATTTTTTCCATCTTTAGGAATACTCAAAGTATGATAGACCATGCATATAGCTCAGTGTGTATTTGGATATATATATCCACACACACACATACATACATATTTCTTAAGAAATGTTCCTGTAAGAATTTTCAAAATGATAGTCCCTCTAAAATATATGCATGGATATATAAACACACACACACACACACATACACATATATATCTGTATTATATGAATATATGTGATTTCAACTACTGATACCATCATGGTTACTTTAATTTAATGTGGATTCATTTTCTTTAATGAAGTATTAATATCTTTTAATAATTATATATATTCTTCCTATGTATCACTCAATTATATTAGAAGGAGGCAATCATAAGAAATATTTTTTGCATTTCTGCATTGAAAATTATTTAGAATGCATTCTAATATGTTTCTCGTAATTTATAATATTGTAGGTTATTTGTAATGTGTTATACTCCTTCATAATTTAAGAGTAAAAACACTGGACATGAGGAATCTATTTTTTATTCATGACTGCAAATTCAAATTAATAAAACTAAAATTGTTCTATGAATATGCTTAGTTTCACAAAATGTCCAAATGTTAACTTGCTTAAATTTTATAAAATATAAAATTCCATCATTTTCCCACTGAGCACATTCTGGAGAGCAGAAATTGGAGACAGAATCCAAGTCAAGGTCATCATCTATTGCCTCCATTCTGTAAGAGTAGATGAAAAGGAACTCTAGTGTTCAGCACTTTGCTAGATCCTGCATATTGTTCTCTACAATATTTTAATAAAACAAGCATGAGATTGACCATGTGCTCTCTTAACTAATTTTCAAATTTGAAGCTTCAGAGACCAAATGAGCAACCAGTGACAGCATCAGTAATGAATAGCATCCTCCAAATGAGCTTTATAATTTAGTAAATTACCAACACAGTTCTCTGTAACACTACTGTGAAGTTAGCTGAGAAACACGAGATACCAAGAATAGGTCATTCCACTGATTGACAAGGAATCTTCACACAACTATGGATATAATGGGATTCCCTGCATTAGGTAAGAGCCCCTATTCCATCTATATTTGGCTTCTCCTGGAAAGGCTGAGAGTATCCATAAGCCAATGTTTTCAGAGCCCCTTTTATGAATTCGTGACTCAGATTTTTTGCTATTTCTGAGTTATTACCAAAAGCCGCACCTTGGCTTTTTCTCCTACAGTCTACTTTTCTGATAGTGGATCTCTTAATTTTCAAAATGTTTGCAATTTGATAAGTTGAGATTTTCCCAAATCACCTGGTTATGATTTCTTCTTATTTAATGAGTCTTCCCCTAATTACCTCTTTCATCTTGCAATTTCCTCTAAGCATGAAAAAGAAATAACACCTGCAACTTCAACATTTTGCTTTGAAATTTCCTAAGCTAAATGCACATTTTTTATCATTTATAAATTCTACTTTCCGCATAACTGCAGGACACAACTCTGCTAAGATTCTGCCACTCTACAACAATAATTTCTTTCTTCCAGTTTCCAATAACATGTTCTTCATTTTCTCCTTAACTTTCAACAAGAGTACTTTTAACACCCATTTATTAACTATCTATGAGTGATAATTTAGATATATATGTGTTTTCTTTATTATGCTCTTCATTTGCTTCTGTGTCCTCACTAGCAGAACCATTAATATCCATATTTCAACTAACAATGTGTTGATGACCATCTTAGCTTTTTCTATATTTTTTCCTCACCCCCATTTTTCCAGCCTCTGTTCAATATCAAATTCCAAAGCCATCTCCACATTTTATGATATTTATTACAATAGAACCCCATTTCCAGGTACCAAAATCTGCATTAGTATTTCATTGCTGTCATAACAAATCAACACAAATCAAGAGGTTTAACACAAATTTATTATTTTGAGAAGTTCTGAAGTCTAACTGGAGACTTACCAGGCTAAAGTAAGGATCCCTGTAGGAACTATTTAGAAAATTTTACTTAGCTTTCCTAGCTTATAAAGGCTAACTGCTTTCCTTAGCTGAATCATGCCCGCCTCTATCCATCTTCAAAGACATCAACTTTAGGCCAAGTAGTTCTCATGATGCTATCTCTCTGGTTCTCTCAAGTTTTTTCCACTTCTAAAGATTCTACTATTTATATTTTTCACATTTACATTATCACACCCAGATAATTTGGAATAATTTCCTTATGTTAAGGTAGAATGAATAGCAATTTCAGTTTGCATTACAAAGTTAATTCTTTTTTGTCATGAAACTAACATATTACCATGTTTTGTAGATTAGAATGTACATGTTCAAGAGTATACTTGGGGAGTTAGGGTCATTATTCTGACTACTATATCTGGAGTCATTAATTCAAGAATATTCATATCACAAGGCACTACAGAATTCATCAGTGCCCTGCCAGGGACATCATAGATTTTGCTCAACTCTGTGGGAAAATGG
>CM053406.1:78850083-78870854 GCA_028644305.1 Xerus rutilus | reverse complement strand
GGGGTAGGTATTTCATGAAAATAGAAGACAGACCAGTAGAGAATTGGGATTAGGTAAAGAGGGGAGGGAAAGGTAAAGGGAGTTGTGGAGGTATGAATGAGACCAAATTATGCTATGTGATGGTACAAATATATCACAGTGAAGACTACTATTACATATAATTATAATTCAGCAATAAAATTTAGACAAGGAAAGACATCCAAATTTGTCTGAGGTTACTTATCCTTGGATTCAGATGATAGAGTTTGCTTTATTTAATAGAATATTGTTTCTGACATTGTCTCAATGCTGGTAATGTTAATGTGACACTTTATTAAGGTTGTGTTTGCTATAATTTTTTCCCTTAAAGATATATTTTGTTAATTATTTCTTTACTGTTGTTGGTTGGTTGTTGTTCAAGAAGAGATGGTTTGAGACATGTAACTACGTTGGTTCTAATGAAGATTTCACCAGCTGTGTTTGAGGTGACTCTTGCTTCAGTCATTCATTTTTTGTGTATAGGATCGTAAGGTATTAATTTCTTCATTCCATCTACATATATTACATATATTTCTACAATAAGATTTATCTTCTCTGCATTTTGTATTTTTTATATAATTTATGTCGATTTTATTTTGATGCTTATGTCCTCTCACATTTCAACAATCAGATTCCTTACATTGGCTTCAGTGTTCTTTTGACATGTTTAAGGACTCCATCACCGCAAGCAGTTCTAGCCGCATCTTATGCATTTACCATCATACTCCTAGAATCAGCAATTAATTCCAGACATCTTGGCCTCTCCTTATGACCATGTTAGTTAGAATCAAAGAGCTGGCCACTAAATGAACTCATTGCTATTTCAGTGTCAATTTCCCCTAGGCTCTTCCACTTGAATAGACAGAAAGTGTGTGTGTGTGTGTGTGTGTGTGTGTGTGTGTGTGTAAAACCATTAGTTCACATTGATACTTTCAATTCAAATCCAGTGTTGCAGGCTTCTTTCTTTCCATATTTATAACTTGCTTTTTCAAATTGAGAAATATGGCTCCTCAATGCAGTTATCCATATAAATATACTTTGTTCACATGTATGTAAATATCATGCTGACACCACCCCAATGCAAACACCCTCTTTCTTCTTCTCAGACTGATAATCAGAGCCACTACCGTCACTCTCTGCTTGAATACCCTATTTAAGGTAGCAAATTTATTCCACCAATGCATAACTAAATTGCTGTCCTCCCCAGGTATATTATTCAAAAAGAGAGGAAACAAGAAAGTAACAAACTATTTTTTAAATAAAACATTTTGCCAAAGAAAGAATTATAACCAAGAATTTCCTTGTATCATCAAAATATGAATGATTCTCAAACTGTAACAATCTACTACTATGCAGTAAGGTAAGCTTATTTATTCCTTCCAACTAGATCATAAACAAGTGTGCCTTTGGACCAAGCCCTTTATTTGTTTTTTTTTTTCTGGTTTCTTATTATTTAAAGTAGTTATGTCCACCTGAGCAAATAATCACTCACGTGGGAGCAAACACTTGAAATGTGTACAGTTTTCATTTGTCAAGTATATCTCAGTAAAGTTAGAAGAGAACACAGTTGTACCAATCTTACTTCAGTCTTTGACTAAGGGTTCCATCATGAACACACACTAAAACTTCCCATGCATTTCTACCTTGAGTTAACAACTACTGATTTAATGTCCACCTCCTCTTTGAAGAGTTACCTGACACTAAAATAACATGTGGCCTAAACTCACTGTGATGTCAAATACTAAGGTGGCTACTGAGATCTCTACAATTTTCTGGCCTTATATATTTTTCTCTTCTTGAATGTGAACAAGATTGATTTGAGCCTATAAGGAAAGGATTTTGCAGATGCAATATAAATTCCAAATCGGTTGATACTGAGTCAAAAAGATTATTTTAGGTGGGTATGAAACAGTTAGTAGGAAATCCTTTAAAAAGAGACTGGAACTTCTTTTCTGTCTCTCCATCAATGACTTTGAAACAGCAAGCCTTTATACTGTGAGGAAATCCACATAGGGGCATGTAAAGGACCTGCAAACTGCTTCTTCTAGGAGCTAAGTGTGGCCCCTCCATGAGAAGCAATGAGAAACTGGAGATTCAGTCCACAACACTAGGGAAATGAATTCTACCTGCAGCCTGAGACAGTATGAAAGAACACCTTTCCTCAGTTAATCTCTCATATGAGAATGGAACCAAACAACATTTCAAGTGCAGCCTGTGACACACTGAATAGAGGACTGGGTTCTGTTGTGTCTGGAATCCTGATACATGAAAACTGCAATAGTAAATATGTAATGTTTTAAGCTGCTAACTGTGAGCTGATTTGTTATGCAGCAGTAGCAAACAAATACAATGACAAACATCCTTTTGGCTGTCTAAAGATGTTCTAAATCTGTAGGAAGTGATTAATCTTATTTAGATGTAAAGATGAAAAAAGTAGAGCATCAGGTACAAGGTAAGTGATGAGCAAAATATTTATTGGTTGCAAATACTTAGCAAAAATAATGCATAGAATGATGGATGGTGTATTTTCTCTTTCCAAATATTGATAATTTCAAGAAGTATGTTTGATGCCACTTATCTTCTTTCTCCATGCTGTTAGGAAAGTCATCAGTTTGGTAGTGTATTACTGAAGAGTCTGTTATGAACTGTGTCTCCCCAAAATTCCTAGGTTGAAATTCCAACCCCCAATAGAATAGGAAGCCATTAGGAGGTGGGGTTTTGGAGGTGATTAGATCATCCCCTCATGGATGGGGTTAGTTTCCTTATAAGAAAATACATTAAGAAGTCTCTACCCTCTCTCTCTTCTTCTCCCTTTTTTCCATTCTTTCCTGACCCTTTTCCTTCTCTTCTCTTTTTTTCCCTTCCCCACTGTCTCTGTCTCCTCCATCTCTCTCCTCAATGTGAGACTGCATTGAGAAGGCATGCGTCTCTGAAATAGGAAGAGATCCCTCACCTGGATCCCCATATGCCAGCACCTTGGTCTTGGACTTCTCAACTTTGGGAAATGTGAGAAATAAGTTCCTCCTCTGCAAATCACATAGTTTGTAGTATCTTGTTGTAACAGCCTAAGATGACAAAGACAGGTTTAAATGCCTCTGCCTGAAAACATTTTTGTATAATTTTTATAAAAACAAATCAGAGGTGGAATATAGCAAAGGGCTTTGTAAAATTTATGATATTGTCATTATATTCTTTAACAATAATAACACAGGCTGAATTATGCCTGACTTTATCCCACCCACTCATATTTACTCAAATCCTCAGTACAAATAAATCTTTTAATTGGAAAGTTCATGAAAGCTCTTTTTTAACATTTTTTCTTTCAGTTTGATATCTCCCTTGCAACACCTTTGAAAACATCTTTACAAATGTACACCTGGGATTAAAAGAAAAAGACTTTACCCTTGAGCAAATTTGGCTTAGAGAAGAAAATGGAATGTAGTAGGCCACAGAAGAAGATAGTAACTTTTAAGTAACTTTGAAACCCTCTAGAATAAAGAGCGGGCTTTGGGTTACACTGATCATCTCTGTAGGCAAGAGGAATGTTTGTCTTTCAAGTATGTCACTTAATCTGTTCTATATAATCCAACACTTCAGCCAAGCTTGTCACCTAGTTTTCTAGTGTAAAATGGAATGTATGTCTGCACACTCATTGCTAACTACTGTTCTATTAAAATGATAAATTCGAGTTGGGAAGTGTTCTTGCTAGATTTTATGGTAAGAGAAAGCTTAACAGCGAAGAAAACATCAAACTGTCTTTCAGAATGACTACTCCATTTTTCCTTCCCACCAGAACTGTATGAAAGTTCCTGATGCTCCACATCCTTGCCCACATTTGACATTATCAGTGCTCCAGACAGTAGCCCTTACTAAAGGTACACAGTGGAACCTCATTATTGTTTTAATTTGCTTTGCCCTTATGCCATATAAGGCAGATAATCTTTTCATATGCTTACTGGTCATCTGTGAATGTTCTTTGGTGAGGTATCTGTTCCGATCTTTGACCCAGTTTTAGTGAGGCTATTTGTTTTCCTGTTGTTTAAGTCCTTAGCTCTTAAAACCATATAGTAACAAATTTAGCTATTAAAACTATGTAGTTTTAATAAAATATGCCAACATACATGTAACATTTTTTTAAATTTCAAATTCCTCTTGTTTATTGCAGATATATAGAAAAATGATTTTTATATATTAACTTTGTGTTCTGAAACATTACTGTAATTGTATATTACTTTCAGAAGAGGTTATCCTGCTTTTGGTCAATTATTTTGAATTTTCTATAGATAATGATATATGAGAACAAAAACAGTGTATTTCTTGGACTTTCTTTTCTCTTTTTTCTTTATTATTATTATTATTATTATTATTATTATTATTATTTTAGTTCTTTTTGTTTTAGTGTAGTACTTCCAGTGTGATATGGACAAGGGGTTACAAAAGGGAACATCCTTGCCTTGTTCTTGATCTTTATGGGAAAGATTCAGTTTCTCATCATTAGGTATAGATTTAGCTGGAAATATTTTCTTTATATTTTTTATCAACTTGAGAAGTGCCCCACTATTACTAGTTCACTGAGAGTTTATCATAGATGAGTTTGGAATTTTGTTTAATGTTTTTTCTACATCTGTTGAAAATCCCCAGTGATTTTCTTTTAGACTTTTTGGTGTCATGGGTTGCATTAATTGATTTTGAAAGTTGAGCCAACTTTGCATAACTCAGATAACCAATTGGTCATGTGTATAACTTTTCTATATATTGTTGGATTTAATTTTCTAATGTTTTTGTATAAGAAATATTGATCTTCAGTTTTCTAAACTAGAAGTTCTGATTTGTTTGTCTGGTTTTAGTATTAAGTTGATTCTGGCCTCATAGAATCAATCAGCAGGTATTACCTCTGCTTTTATTCTTTGAAAGATATTGTAGAAAATTGGTATAATATTTATCTTTAAATGTTTAGTTTAATTCACCAGTGAACACATTTGGACCTGGGGCTGTCTGTTTTAGATGGTTATTAATAATTGATTCAATTTCCCTAGTAGATAAATGCATCTTCAGATTGTCCACTTACTCTTATGTGATTTTTACAAATTTTGTCTTTCAAGGAATTGGTCCATTTCTTCTAGGTTATCAAATTTGTTGGTATGGAAATGATTATAGTAATCATTACTCTTTTAGCATTCATAGGATCTATGATAATGTTCCCATATTTCATTTCTGATATTAACAATTTATACCCTGCATCTTTATCCTCAGTTTACTTGGAAAAAGTATTATCAGTATTATTGATGTTTTAAAAAAATCAGTTTTTGGTTTTAATGATTTTTTCCATTGTTTTCCTGTTTTCAATTTTATTAATTTCTGCTCAAATGCTTCTTTTCTTTCTTCTACTCTATATTTAGTTTAATCTTCTTTTTAGAATTTCTTAAGGTGAAAACTTGGATTATTGATTCTAGATTTTTTTTCTTATATGTGCATTCAAGGCTATACATTTCCCTGTAAACACTAGTCTCACAGCAACCTACAAATTTTCATCCATTTCATCTTAATTTTCATTCAATTGGAAATATGTACTAATATCTTTTGAAATTCTTCCTTGACTAATGTATTCCTTAAATGTATGTTGTTTAATCTCCACATTAGAGGACTTTCCAGTTATCTTTCTGTAATTTCTTTCTATCTTAATTTACTATCTTAGAACAGATACCGTATGACTTCTGATCTTTTAAATTTGATGAGGTTAATTTTATGGGACCAGAGTGTGTTCCTTCTCAGGTGAATGTTCCATGTGAGCTTAAGAAGAATGTATATTCTTCCTGGCCAAGTGGTGGATGCCTATAACCCCAGCTGCTCGGGAGGCTGAAGGAGGATCGCAAGTTCAAAAGCAGCCACAACAACTTGGCAAGACCTTGAGCAACTTGTTGAGATCCTGTCTCAAAATGAAAAATAAAATGGGCTAGAGATGTGGCTCAGTGGTGAAGTGCTCATGGGCTCAATCCCTGGTACCAAAAAAAAAAAAAAAGAGTGTGTATTCTGTTGTTGTTGATCACAGTAGTCTGTAAGTGTCAATTACATCTAGTTGATGGATAATAGTGAGTTCAACTATGTCCTTATTGATTTTTGATTTTTTGCCCATTAGGTCTGTTCAATTCTGATGAATAAATATCAAAATCTCCAATTATGATAGTAGATTCATTTGTTTCTTTTGTGGTTCCATTAGTTTTTGCCACAGTAGCTTGAGATACTGTTGTTAGGTTCTTCATTTAAGGATTGGTACATTTTCCTGAAGAATTTATCCCCAATGATTATATAATACTCACTTTATCCCTGACAACCATGCTTTGTTTAATATTTACTCTTCCTCAAATTAATATAGCTATACTTGCTTTATTTTTACCAGTGTTAGCATGGCATATTTTCTCGATTTACTTTTAATTCATATGTGTATTTTTGAGAAAATCATATAGTTGTTTCTTGTTCTTTTGATCTACTCTGACAATTTCTGTCCTTCTATCAATGAGTTTAGACCATATTAGTACAAATTGATTATTGACATGGTTTTATACATATCTACAGCATTTATTACATGTTCTCATTGTTGCTCTTATTCTTTTTTCCTACATTTGTATTCCAGTCTTTTTTGCCCTTTCTGATTTTCATTCAGCATTTTGTAATAATCCTATTTTATTTTTTTCTTAGGATATCAATTTGTATTTCTTTTTTGCCCCCTAGAGTTATAAATACATATTTACAAATAAAATTTCACTTTCAAATAATATTATACCTTTCATGGGTTGTGTGACTACTTTATAATAGCAAAAATAATCTTAATTCCTCTCTATCATCCATTGTTATCATTGCTGTCATTCATTTAAATTATATGAGCATACACCAAATTATATATATATGCATATGTATATATAACACCTATATGCACAAATTATCAATTACATTGTTGCCATTGCTATTTTGAACAAGAATTGTTATCTGTGGTATGCCAAATAAGAATAAGAAAAATAAAAGATGTTAATTTACTTTAACTTATTCCTTTTCTGGTAGACTTTTTGTCATTACGTGGTCTGAGTTTTTGAACTTTGTCATTTTCCTTTTAAATTATTTTAATATTTCTTGCATGGTAATTCTTCTGGCAACAAATTCCATTAATATTTCTTTGATAAAAATTGTATTTCTCCTTCACTTTGAAACAATAATTGCACAGGGAACAGCATTCTAGATTGATTTTTTTTTCTTTTTTCTCAACACTTCAAATGTACTCTCTTGTGCTTACATAGATTTTGAAAAGAATTCCTGTGATTTTTATTTCTGTTCCTCAGTAAGTAAGGTGTTTTTCTCATCTAGCTTCTTTCAGAATATATACGTTATCTTTGACATTCTGTAGTTTGGGAATGATATGCCTTTATGTTTTTTGGTTTTTGTTTTTTTTTTTCTTTTTTGGTACCAAGGATTGAACTCAGGGGTACTCGACCACTGAGCCACATCCCCAGCCATATTTTGTGTTTTATTCAGAGACGGGTTCTCACTGAGTTGCTTAGTGCCTCACTGTTGCTGAGGCTGGCTTTAAACTCATGAGTCTTCTGTCTCAGCCTCCCAAAGTGCTGGGATTACAGGCGTGCACCACTGCGCCCAACACCTTCATCTATTTTTTTTCTTGATTTTATCCTGCTTGATATTCCCTGAGCATCCTGAATCTATAGTTTGGTGTCTGACATAACTTTGGGGGAATTTTCAATCACTGTTGGTTTAAGTATTTCTTCAGTTTATTTTTCTTCTTCTGTTATTCCCATTATTTATATGCTATACCTTTTTTCATTGCCCTACAGTTTTAGAATATTATTCTTTTGCTTTCAGTATCCTCAAGTTCAGAGTTTCTTTCCTCAGTCATGAAGCACATCAAAAGCAATCTGCATGACTGTTACAGTGATTTTTTTTCTCTAGCACTTCTTTTTGATTCTTTATTAGGATTTCTACCTCTCTGCTTGCATTGCACATCTGTACTTGCATGCCATCTGTTATCCATCATAGTCCTTAGCATCTGAATTGTAGTTGTTTTAATTTCCCAAACTGATAATTCCAACACCTCCATCATATCCATATTTGATATTTTTCTTTGAATTGTGATTTTTGCTTTTTGGTATATTATGTAATTTTTTCTTGACAGGTGGGCATGATGTACTGGCTAAAGGTGACGGCTGTACACAGGTCTATACTAATGGGATGATGAGGTGTGGGAAGAGAGGAAGTGCTATATAGTCTTATAGATTGGTCTCAGTCTTGCTGGGCCTATGTTTCTAGACTTTGAACTCCTTGTGACTGTTTCTCAGCTCCCCCTTTTTAGGACATAGTAGGCTGTCATTGTATATTTTCCTTCTTCCACATATAAAGCTAGAGCTGACTGTAGTTGGTATTTCCCTCTTCTGGGTCAGTTAGGCTCTGATAATACTCCCATAGGTTACTGTCTGGTTACCTAGTTTCTCCCAAGTAAGCCATGTTAAAAAAGGAATATTTTGGCATGTATCAAAATGAGTTATTTTCTCTGCCCCCTGCTACAAACATGAGAGGATTTTCTTCAGTATTTATTATGGGAATCTGGTTGAGCTCCTAGTAGTATATCTCGCAATAATATGTCCACCCCACCTCAATTTTTCAGTATCAGAGTTGTCCACACTGATTCCCGAGCAATTCATCATTATAGTTCAAGCAGGTTTCCCTGTCATGGTGGCTTCAGTTCATATATCTCTTCTCTGGAAGCCATGACACTGTATTTGACTGTTTGTCTCTCCAATCTTGAGGGCAGAGGTTTTTTTGAGTTCTCTCCTATCTGTTGCATCAAGAGAAGAGTGGTTCACTTTTCAGTCTGTTCCATTTTTGACTCATTGGGACATATAGGATCAGAAACTAGAAGTCCCATGCTATAAGGTTTCCATCAAAAAGTCCTATAGTGTTCTTAACTATATTTAGAAAAATATCCAAATGAATGTTAATTACTTACCCATGATAAAGAGGATTATAATTAAATAATTTGGATAAACACTGAAATGAAGAGAATTAAACATTTTTAAGGTACTGATTAAAAATTTTCTGATAAGTCCTCAAGATTCCTATAAAGCCTGCAAGATTTCCAAAAATTTTTCAATTATTGGACACTTTTTAACATAGAAAGACAATCAAGCAAATTTATACTCAATGACAATAGTTCATAAACTGACTCTCAGAGTAGCCACGTCAGTCAACATCTCTCAGGAACATGTCAGAAATACAGCTTCTTGGTTTCCATCTAGGCTTGCTGAACTGCAAACTCTGGAGCTGGAACCTAGTAATATTTTAACATGCCTCTCAAGTGATTCTAATGCATGCAGAAATTTTAGATCCATTACTTTATCCCATGTATGATTTGAGTAATCCCAACTCATTCTTCCTTTCAAAACAGCTATTTACTACAAGGGATAGTTTTAGAGTAAGAGGATTAACATTAGGAACTGTGTAACCATTGACATTGGAAACCCAATTTCTCCCTGTGGAGTTTTAATGCTTAGTTGGAGTAATTGAAGAAACATGAACACTGTTTAACAGCTTTCAAAGACTTTGCTAAAGACATTGACTCTGAAATCAAAGGTGTTTAATTGATAGGAAAAATATAGATATTTCGCTCTCTTCCAGTCTGTCAGTCTCATAATGTACAGCCTAAAAGATTTCTTTAAAAATGAACAGCGAAGAAGTAAATGTGCTAAATGTTAACATCTGTTCTGAAGTAATTCGTCAGTTGCCATACACAGATGAGGTGAAACTTTCTTAAATGCCCATTTAAGCCATTTAAGTTTGCATGTGTTAGTAATGAATGTTAGGTACTTGACAACTTGAATGTGTTGTTTGCAGGAAGATTAAAATCTCAATAAATATGGAAGCATATCACAGCTTTATAAATATTAATAAATAGTTATGTAACACTAAAAGGCAATAAAAATGTGTGAGGGTATTAATTTCTATTTGTGTAACATAAAAAGAATCAATGACAAAGTCTAGGTTGAATGACTATAGTTATTTAGATGATCCAAACACTAGATGGACTATATGTTGGCATTAAATTTTTATGCATCTCATTTTGTGCATCTCATTGAAATAACCTATTAGGCCTTTCAGTTGCAGATAATTCCACTGGAGTCAAAGAGTTCGTGCAGGTCAGCAGATAGTCTGTAATTAAGGATTTAAGGCAAGGCGAATTAAACTAAAACCAGTTCTTCATGAATGGGTTACATAGTTAATCATTGGTTTTAGTGTCACATAAATCCCCTTATTCTGTTAAATATTTGAATATATGAAATTATCGATCACACAAGGGACTAGGCTTAAAGTTTCTATTCAGGAAAACAATTGCACCCAACTCTGTGCCCTTTGCTTTGTCCCTGCCAAACCCATCCCCCAGGCTCTGCAGATATCAATGCATAAGAGATTGTTTGTTCGTTTCCCTCTTCCCTTTCCCTTTGCCTTTGCCTCCACATATTTTCCCAGGTTCTACCTGCTTATTTAGCCAGATATATTCCATTATTTCCTGAGCTTGGATAATTCCCAATTCAATAGGGAATATGATTTGATCACTGGCTTTCACTAAAATTTGAGTTTCGATACTAACTTTATGTTATTATTTTTTGCTCACTGCTTAAAGTGTTTTCTTCTCTGTGGTCTTATGGGATCTGTCCTAATCCTATTTCAGAACTCTTCACCTAGGGAATTGAGTGGGGCAGAGACAATGAATGATAAAAATCTTAAACTTAAGGAAAAAAAATATTCATGGGCTGAAAGCAGAATTTCCAAACATCAAGAAGTTATCTTTACTCAGATTTTAGCATTTTGAAAAAGTTCAACTAAGGGAAAATGAAATGAATCAATCTAAAAAGGTTGAGATTCCTTGGGGAAGTGGTCCCAGAATGTTCCTGTGCATGGTAAAAACAAAGCCCCTATTAGGAATTAATGTCCATGTTGGAGTTTGCTATGATAAATGAGTAGAGAATGTACACTAAGCTTTTTAGATTAAAAAGCAGATTAGATGTAGGCAAGCTTGAGGGAAGTATAGTGAGAATGGTATCCCCGGTAGGCATTGGTGCTATTTACCAAATGTATCTGGTTCCCTTCCTAGGTCCATGGTAAGATTATATTTTGTTTCCCTTAAGTGTGTCCTTGTGACTTGATTTGGCCAAAGGAAGCAAGATGTCACTTTCTGACATAAGCTTTAAGAGTTGTTGAGGAAAAGAAATGTTATTCTTGCCTGGGTCTCAACATGCCCCCTCAGCAGAGCAAAAATCTCCAGTAGTTCTAAAATGAATATATAGTATGAGCATAAAAAACCCCACAATTTATAGGGTTTATGGGATTCATTGTAACCACAGCATAATTTTACTAATAAAACACATTTGATCTACTGTGAGCAATGTCCTGAAAAGCATCTATCTGAAGATCATCTCTTGTCATAGTATTAGAAAAAAGAATTACCCAAAGAAATAACCACATACCTATTAATTAAGGACTTTGCCTTCTCTTAGATGTTTTGTAACTATAAGAGTAGAGCTCTAATAGTTTATGAGGGTGAAATTCTTGTATCAGGAGAAGCCTTGATGCAGTTGTAGTGTGCAATATCTTAGACTGATTCACAAACATTCTCATTTATACATAGGCTGTATCTCAAAGTCTCTGTTGCCCAGCATGCTAAACCTGCTCCTTCACCTGAAACATGTACTCCTCCCTTCAAACATAAAAACTTGAGCTAATTTTCTATGTTCTTCTCCCCAAGAGAGTTATTGGCATCAATCTTGCAAGTAAGTACAAAATTAGTAATAATATCACTAATTTGTTGAATATTTAAAAGGTGCCAAGCAATATGTAAAGCAGTTTATGTGGATTACGAGGCATATCCCTTTCAATAAGTTCATAAGAAAATTACTACTTTCACACACCATTTTAGGAACTTAGAAATTGCAAAGGTTAAAAACTAGCCCCAAGTCACACAGCTGGTAGATAACTGAGCCAGAACAACAGTCCAGGCCTGCTTGATGTCAATGCCATTGCTCTGTATGGCCCTCATTAATCACCTCTCACCTGGATTATTGGAACAATTGTCTAACTTCTGTTTCTACTTTTCTGGTAATTTTTTCTTGACCCCTTCCATTCTATGTAGAATTTTGAAGGAGGAATACAAACCTGATCACATTAAGGGCTTTTACTAAACACTTCTGGCTCAGTTGCTCCTTATATGAAATCTACACTCCTCATTTGTGCCACATGGAAACCTGAAGGACAAGGATCCAGGCTATTTTTCAACACAATCCTCCACCACTCCTATTTTCTACATTATGCTCTTCTTATACTAGATTTATTTTGCTCTATTAATACTATCGACTGTCACCTTGCTGTACACAGTCTCTTCTATATGCACTATAGAGGAATACTTCTCTGAGGAAGATCCTTTCACCTAAATCCAGCTATTATTTTAAAAAATATGTATATGTGACTGTACCATGGAGACTTTTGCAATATTACAACTTGGGTTAGACATTCCTGTTCTTCCATTACATTTTATGCATCATCCTATCACTGTGTATATAACACGATTATTTAAATATAAGAGCTCTGGAATCAGAAAGACATAGGTTTAGATTCAATTCTGCCACTCTATTGTTTAATATGTTTTGACAAGTTAGTCAATTTTGAAAAATATAAGTTCCAAAACTGATAAAAATAATGCAAGCATAAAACTTACTGCACAGATTTTTATTTCATCATATTTTTCTATAGAAATATATTAAATAGTTAGTTTAACACAATGATTGCTTATAGTCAGAATTCAATAAGATATTTGTTTTTATTGCCATTTACTTAATGTTTTGTAGAACAATTACTTAAAAATTAGTTTGTGAAGTCTGTAACATCAAGACTCATTCTCCTTCTTTTGGACAAATGTCTAATGTACTAGGTCCTCAGTAAATATTTGTTAATTGAATGAATAGATAGATTTAAAAATTTTGAGATGACATTTTCTTAAACTCAGAGATAACAACATGCATTCAGGGCTCCTTAAGATTCCAGTAAATGGAATAAAAAATACAAAATCTGGATTTTGGATAAAGGAATAAATTCCATCCCTGAGACTGTAAGAATGACTGCAAGAAAAATATGAGTAGTACTGAGACAACAAAGTAACTCCTTCTGATTTGTCCCAATATGTACAGTGAAGTAAGAGATCTTCTGTAACAGAAATAGAGGAGAAAAAATTGGAAGCTTATGGGCAAAAGAGCTTTGGAACATTTTTGAGAGCAATGAGCCAAGGAGTCAATGAGGGAGAAATATCAGGCGTGCTGAGCAGTGGTCAGGGCCAGGTTGCAGCTGGTTGGTGTAAACATTAAGAAGGCCAGGTCTACTTGGCTATAGTTCTTTTTCCAGCATGGATGCAGGCATAAAGAAGATGCCCCTCATCATGGTCCCATGAAAGATATCATCAAGGGCATCACAAAGTCAGAATGATGATTAAACAGGCAGAGTATAAAATTTTATTGTTATCTATTGAAATGGACCAATTAGTTCCAAATGACTCAACACATAAGGTTATTATAAATATTTGTTGAAAAACTGTTAGTGATATGAATAGCAGATACGCTCCTTCTAGAGCATATATTCGTGGATAAAACACAAATAACAGGATAGAACTTTCAATATGTAACTCACAGAAAGACAATATTTTGTGTATGAGTTTGAAAATTCCTAGATGTTACTCTCCAAAGTATGTTCAGAACCCAATTAATAGGATAAGTAAATAACTACAAATAATGCCAAACGGCCTTCCCTTCTTTGTTTACAGAATATTAAATATAAATGGAAGTAAATAATTTATGATGAAGTGAATCATCATTTGAATTTTTAAGTAGAATAAAAAATAACTATAAGAAAGATAATGAATTCTACACAATTCAGAGAATTGACTATAGAAACATTGTATATTTTGATGTGAATATAACTGACAGGTTCTACAATAAATAAATATAGACTTATTATCTGACTTGACTTTTACTTTCACATACCCTTAATAGTGTAATGGGAAAAAGAGATGAAAAAGCAAATGTTGAAGAAAGACAATACAAAGAGAAGGAAGATGTATAAGCAGAACCAGGAATTTAAAGCACTTAGAACAGGAAGGGGGACATGACCTGAGTATTTCTTTTGGACTATTCCAAATTCATTAGTGTCGCCTACTAATTGTTGTGCCATAGGACAGTATGAGAGAATGTAAGAAGAAACAACATGGCAAAGGAACGGCCAGGCTGTGTGAGGGACGAGGGTGGTTTATGCACTTTAAACCAGGTAATAGTCTTTACTTGAATATTTACACACAGAGAAAGTAAATTTAATTCTCATGTAGTTCTGGAAAGTTTAGGTGCATTTAAAAATATTACTGGACTCAATGATTTTAATAATAGTTAAAAATATAAAGAACAAAAGATGGATTTTTTTGTTGTCTATAAAATGCATACTATTACATATATCTGCAAATTATACAACTTTTCGTAAATAGAAAAGTTCTTTGGAGTGGAGATATTTTCCTGCCCTGGCTCTACCTCAACTGTGCCTGTTCAGTGGAATAGAAAGCAAGTAAAGATACTTTTTAAGTATTTTTCCTGTTTACCCCAGAAAAAGAAAATACATTGAATGCTGCTGGACATTTCAGGATTTTTTTAACCAGAAGATCAGATAGTTTCCCAGAGAAATCGCATGTAAGGAAACAAATTAGCTCATAAAAATCATTTACTTTTATCAAATAAGGCAGAGAAGTGAATAAAGTTTTTTATTTGAGGTCTCGGAGAATTTCCCAAAATCGATCTTCCCTCTCTCCCATCTTCTCCCATCTTCCCAATCTTCACTAAATGTACCCACAATCTCTCTTTAAGTGCACCATCTTGCCCTGCTCAACTGATATATTTTCACCATCCTGTCAAGAAAATGTACCACACCCCCAAGTGTAGATTATATCTGGTTCTTAGTGGTCTGCAGCATATAATGCCTGAGGAGGCAGGCTGATCTGAAAAGAGATGGTTTACCCCCATGAAAAGCACTAGGTTGGCTCCAGTTTAAACACTATTTTAAAATTTCTGAGGACAAAGGAGAATCTGAAATGAGAGTATAAATGAGAGAGCTCATCTAGTCTGAGATATGAAGGATTATTTACTAAAGTTTTTTTTTTCAGGTTTTGTGAGCTGTGCTGTCAGAAAAATGCTACATCTGTGGGAGAGAATGGAATCCAAAGGAAAGCAGAAAGGGAGAAAAATGAGGCACGTTATTATTTGGTTTTATAATCCTGTTTTAAATACTAGAACTTTTACAGAAATACAGAGCTGGGAATGTAGCTGAGTGGCAGAACATTTGCCTAGTATGTCCCTGGGTTCAATCCTCAGTACTGCAAAACAAAAAAGCAGCAAATACAGCAGATAGCATCATATTGATTTGCTGGATATTAATGCATATTTGCATAAAAAACGGAAATTCTAAGAATTTCTTTCATTATGAATGCCTTTCAATAAATTGTCCATATGTCTTCATATTTGGTGGTAAAATTTCAGTTGCCTTTCTTCAAAACAAATCCTACAGCAATTTATGATTACCAGAAAGATATTTAGAAATTTGAAATGCCCTAAAATATAGCAAGAAAGAAAATAATATTCTGTCATATGCATTGAGAACGCATTATACACCTTGGTAGCGAATTATGACCTGTTGCCCCAAATGGGGTAATTAGTATAGTGAATGTCACAATTGCCTCTGTAATCATATGTATATTTGTAATGGCTGGGAGATAGTAGAGAGGATTTCTTCTATAATTCTTGTCACATGTCCCTAATGAGAGAAAGGAATGGTAAAGTGATTCCTTACTGTAACTGGTTTGGCCAGATAGTATATACCAAGCACAGTGTTTACTCTCTATTATTCCTGGCTTATATCCATATGCTAGATTAATAAGAAGTACCTTAAAAGGAATGATCAAATCTATAGCTCCTCCACCCTAAACACCACACACAGAGGGAGAGAGGGAGGAAGAGAGAGAGAGAGAGAGAATGAATTATCAAAAAATCCCAAGGTCTTACTCACTAAAAAGAACTATCTTTTTTTCAATGGCCCCAAGGGAAAAAATATCTAGAAAATCCCATCAACTAACTCGCCATTGTTTTGGTTTTCTGACACAGAGTTGCTTTTGACATTAGTCCCATGTGTCCTTTTGCATATGCCAACCTTCTGTGAAGAAGCCCTTAAAATCTCCCAATCCCTGGCTGAGCTGCAGTGGCTTTTCATGTAAAAGCAGTCCCACTTTGGTTTTTTCCCACTAAGACAACAGAGCTCTGCATAATAAAGTGTGTTGTGAAGGCAGCCATTTAAAACCACCAAACAGTTGTATATATATTTCAGGGTGTGTTCGTTATATTATCTATTGCAAGTAATCAGCAAGTAATGAACTGAGGGACATGCACCAATTTTTGCCAAATCTATACCCTTGATATAGGTTTGACAAAAGAAAAATTTATATAGGTTAAGCAGACAAATTGAGCAGGAATAGACTTATATAGGACATTATATAGGATATTTACAAATTTGTGTTTATCTCATACATTTTCTGTTTAGCAAATTCTTATGCATGTCAGACTTATCAAACCATTTGATCCTATTTTCCTTACCCCTACTTCCTGAAAATGTCAGTGTTACCATTAAAAACTAGTGCTTTAAACTGTTTTTCAGTAGCTCATAACAAAAATAAATGCAAATAACATCATGTTGTCAAAAATGCTCATAATTGTGTTTTTTTATAAATGAATATGATTCTAGTAATGATAATCAGTAGAATGGAGGGATTTAGCTTTCTGGTAGTAATTAATTTATTAATACTTCTAAAATGTTCATGCATGACTATTATTTAACTTAATTTTCATACTCTGGAAGAAACGTTAGTATTATATAGCTTGTCAGATAGGGGAGATGTTAATCATATGCAACTTTTTAGGTTCATTATGAAGATGGTGATGATAAAGTATCAAAGGAGCATAGAGACCAAAACAATTAACTCAGAAAGCCTTCCTTTTTGTTGACATTCAACCAAAACAATTCCATGTATTCACATTATCAGTTATAATAACAGAGAAATGGAAAAAATGTCCTAAGGGTAGGGCCTACACTAGGTCAAGACCTGTGTCCATAGTAGGCAATAACGGATCAATTACATGGGACAAGTGAGGAGAAAACAGTCACAGGGAGGTGCTCTCAGCAATTCTGTATAGAAGTGTAGAGCATTGATAGGTAATGAACAAAGTTTTAAAAGTATTCCTGTAATTTTCTGTCTTTACTTTGCCCAGTAACTTACATTTGACCTATTCCATCACATACTCATAAGTGTGAAGTAGACAGATTTGTTGCTAACAGGATGCAAAATGAATAATTCTTCAGGTTACACATGCTGGGCTCTCTTAAAAGGAGATTTTCCAAATTTATTTACAGCTGAATGCAGTCTGATAATTTGGATAATGCTTTTATGCAACCTTCTGTGTTTTTTTTACTAAAAACATTTATTTTACAGCTGAATTTCTACCATCTGGTTACTACATGGCACAGGGTGAACATCTAATAATTCTGCTTTTATAATTGAATGTAGAGGATTCATGAACACACAATATCAAGCCAAAGGCGCTAGTGGGGTAAGGAAGTCAAAGTGGTGACAGTAGAACCAATTCAGGCAAAGTGAAAGTGGTGAAGTTAAGGAGTCAGCCAGTGACCAGATCTTGAAGTATTTTATAGAACATGGTAAAAATTTGAATTTTGTTCTATCAGTGATAGAAGTTTCATGCAAGTTTTATAAATGGAGCATGGGTGTGTGACATGATCTAATTCTGAAGATCTCTATGAAGTGTGAGAGAGTAGAAGCAATGAGAATAATTAGAAGTCACTGAAGGTGATTATGATGGAAGCCATAAGCAGTAGTTACAATTTTCGGATGGTACTTTTTTTTTTGACAGTGTTGGGAATCAAACCCAGAACCTCACACATGCTAGGCAAGTTCTATACCACTGAGCTACATCCCCTACATTTTGAAAGTAAACCAAAAAGAATTGTTTAATAAATTGGTTGTGCTTATCAAGGACAGGTAGAATCAAGAATCACTTTTAGGTAACCAGTTATCACAAACTCAGTAACTGACAAAAACATGTATTTATCATCTCAGAGTTTTTGTGAACCAAGAGTCTAGACATAGTTTGAACAGAACCTCTGCTTAAAGTCTCAAAAGACCACAATCAAGAAACAAAACTGTTTTCATCAGAAGGCTCTTCTAAGAAAGGATCTGCTTATACTTTATTCAAGATGAAGGAAGAATTCATTTCTGCATAGAGGTAGGATAGGGGACACAAGTTTCTTGACCCTCATTTCCTTGATCCAGTTTTTGCTTCTTTCCCCAGAGGTTTCCACATCATGGCCTTTTATATTTTCAAAGATGCCAAAGAGAGTCTCCAAAGAAGGTCTGCCACAGGATTACATAAGTCAGATGTTATGTGTCCCACTCAACCCCTGGTGAGGAGACAAAAAGGCATGGATGCTAGACATCATAGGTTATGAGAGGCCACGCTTGAATCTGTCCACCACAGAAAGAAAGTGATGGGATCTCCAATGACAACATTATTCAGCTGGTTTCACCTGGGCTTACCTACTTTAGAACTCATTTTTAATATTATATAATAAAAGCCCTTACTCTTTAAAGTCTTTTTGGTAAGGAGCTCTTCTTTTTCCAGATAAAGATATCCTTTCTGACATTGAAACAATGATGATTTAAGAACTTCTCACTTGAGAGCCTCTATTCTCTGTTTGAGTTAGAGCGTGATGATGGATTTGGACCTTACCATGAATGAAGGTGGAAAGGGAGGTAGTTAAGATGGCATGAAAGTAGTTTCAAGTAGTATTTAGGGATCAGGTGAGAATATAAAGTCTGAGTACTTATTCACAATCTGAAACTGTATTTCCCCATTCCCCTCAACAGCCTGGATGCATAAATAGAGAAAGTTGTTAGTTAATCAGCCAAATGAGAGCCTCCTAGAAAGAAGGCTTGGGAGATGAGACTACTGTCAAGAGAATGAATGGATTGATGTAGAACATAAAATTAACTCTATAGAGTAAGAATCAGAGAGAGAATTTTCTTTGTAAGTCAAAGACTGGCTCTCTAAATGTAGCCTGAGATGTAGAAAGGAAATAAAGAAGTTAAAAACTGGAAGAAATAGCCAGAGTGGAATGTAATACTCAAACAGGGAAAAGTCTCTTCACAAATTCTAATCAGAATTATGGTAAGGTGTGCGAGTGACTAAAGTAGAATGGGAAATATGAAACTTAGAGGTTGAACACAAAGAAAAGGGAGAGAAAAATGCTAAAAGGTTTACCCATGTGATAACAGAATAATAGCAAGGCTTAAGACACAAGACAAAATAAATAACAAGTGTCAGAGACTTCAAGAAGGGTAGACATGGAAGTAGAGTACTGACAATTGGTGGATGGATGACAGAAATAAAAAAAGAATAAATGCAATAAAACCAGATGTTATATATATTACATCAGAATATGTTTATTTGCATGAACTTTAGGTTATAATTGTTTAGAAAGCAGAAATGACCTAAGAAATTCAGAAAAACTTGTGTCCTCCATTGCATGGAATTTAGGAAATTATGAAAATTTCCCTTATGAAACAAAAGGTGAAATAATCTTCTTATAATAGAAGTGGGTGTTAGTAAAGACTACGGAGGAGGGAACATTCAAAGCATGGTAGGGATTTTATGTACATGAGATTGGTTTCCCTGGGTAGAACTCAAAAGTCTGGGTTGGGTTAGAGGATAGCTCTGTGCAAGAGAACACTGGGACATTATTGAAGAGAAGATATTACCTGCCACTACTGTATTCATCAGATTTGTTGCTTTGAGTAAAACAAGACTTCCAACAGATGTCCAGTCATTTGAAGTCCCACATGGCTACTATATTTCGCTTTTGCGGCAGTTTCATGAGCTGTATTAGGGAAGCCAGTCTGCTGGGCTGAGTGAGCTGTCATCTACTTCCACAGCATCATTAATTATGGGTTTCTTTCCTTTATTCTCACCCAAATGTCATCTACTGTGATATCCCTGCAGGTCCACAGATTCCCATTCAGTTGTACACCTGTTTGGGATGCAGAGATACTCCTCTACCACCTCTCATCCATCAATTAATTAAAAAAAACTATTTAAATGATCCAATCCTGTGGTCCCTTCCTTAAAAATTGTCTATGATAAATACAAAGTGATATTAACTGACCTAGGCTAAAATATTTATTTCATATTATATATTATCTGTTCACAGTCTTATATCCACATCTAGGAAAACTACTAATATGTTTTCTGATTAGATTTTGTTACTTTATATGGTATACTAAAATTTAGCTCTTCTTCCATCATTTTCATTAATTCTTTTTCTGTTACTTACCTTTTATTTTCTACATTGCTCTATTTTCTTTCATTTTCTACATTGAGAACTATTTTCAGAACTTTTTCAAAATTAAGACTAATTTTTGTATCTTAATGATGTACAGTAGGATAATTTGATGTATGCATACAATATATAAGGAATCATCTTCTCAAACATTAATACTCTGCTAGTTATTTCAAAATACATCATAGTATTGTCGCCCGCCGACAGGAGACAATAATCAC
>CM053406.1:78820017-78849583 GCA_028644305.1 Xerus rutilus | reverse complement strand
CTGCTTATGTATGGATTTATCCTCCCTTGAGCATTTATTCAACCTTCATTTTGTTACTCCCTGTAATTATGTCTCTTCTTCCCAGAGATTAATATTTCCCAAGGATGGGAACTGTGACTTACCTCATCTACCTCAAATAACAACTAAGACAGTATTTTTTGCATTTATCAAATATATAATAAATGGATACTGTAGAGTTGATTAATTCACTATTAGGCTTAAGTGAATTTGAGGGTATTCTGATGCTTTGGAAAACCGAAGAAACTTATAACTTCTTGTTTTGTACTTATAATAAAAATGAGAAAACTACATATTCATGTTTTAAATGAATAATGGTTTCAAAAATCATGACTTTTTGTATCTTCTTAATATGAAATCTTTAGATAGAAGTTTAGTAGGCTAAATAATACAAATGCTAGGAATACCTATACCTTAATATTAATATTGATTGTCATGTAGTCTAAAATAAGATACTGTATTTGTTGATTGAACATTTTAATCTATTATTTATTCAAGTAGTCATTGATTTATGTATAAACACCCGAGGACTATCCTCAAACCCTACTATCCTCAAACTCTACTTGAAAATCTTGTTCTCTACCTGCTGTTTTGACCACACTCATCTACAATTATTAGGACTTATCACCTCACTTTCTGTACAATTGATAGTTGATCCAGTTCACGATTTTGGATTTGTATTCAAATGCTTTGTATTTGTGTTCCATACTTCCCAAAAGCTTTTCCATATATTTCACACATTTTTCAAAAATCTCCACATTCAATTTAACAAATAACTCATGAGCTATTAGCAAGACAGTACTAGTCTAGCTACTACCAATGAATCTACAGTTTGTCAAAATGTTTAATAAAAAAATCACATATGAATCATTTGATCAAGATATTCTACTCCAGGATTTTATTTGAAGGAAGCTATCAAGATCAGGCTATAACTCAGCAATGACCAGGCACTAAGCAACTCAATGAGACCTGTCTCTACAAAAAGCATAAAAAGTAGGGCTAAGGATGTGGCTCAGTGGTTGAGTACCCCTGAGTTCAATCCCAGGTACCAAAAAAAAAAAAAAAAAAAAAAAGGATATCAGGCTTTAAGAGGCCCTACCCACACCTCATGGTCCAGCAGTGGAGAGAAGCCGTGCACCCCTGTAGAGAGCACTGCAGTTCCCTATTTACCAAAGTGTGACTCTACCCAAACTGCCTCCATTTTGGACATTGCAGCCACTGCCATAGCCTTCCTTGCATGATAATCTCCAACATGGAACATCTGGTAGAGCCAGGAGGCAGCTGCTCATTACAACACCACACACCACACTGTAGCATCGCCAAATAGGCCACCCAATGCCATTGTACAGCCGATCCTTCCAGCCTCATCTCTGAAAGCAGTTGCCTCCATCTTTGGATACCTTCACTGTCATCTTAGGTTACATCCACTGCTACCTCCACCATCTTTAGCTGGGGTAGCTTCTGTCTTGGGACATTGACTTGGGCCTGGAAGCTCAATATCAAGGGACCTATAGACTTGACACTACTGACACCACAAACTAGGGGCATGGCCTCTTCCATCTAGGGATAGCAACCAGGACCTGGAAAACCATCACCAAAGTCCCTATGGGCCATGTTGCACCAGAGGTATCTCTACTGGGTGTAATAACAGGCATCATCCTGTGGCAGAGGCAAGGAGAGCCTTGCATGGTGTTGCTCCTCTCTCTCTCTCTCTCTCTCTCTCTCTATCTTTCTCTATCTCTATCTCTCTTCACATGCTAACTGTCAACTTCTTTTGATTACACTTTCATTAGTCCTATAATCTAATGCCTCTATATTCTCACATCCTATCTCATAAACATCACAACCTATCCCCCCACCGACCATCCACAATTAGAAATGGTAAACCCTTATGCAAACCTATTGGCTATAAGGTAGAAGATAACCAAACTCATCATTTCTGTTTATAGTGACAAAACTGTAAATGTCAAAATAGAAACTAATTGATTTATGGCTATATATTGGTTGTCCTGGGTACTGTAAACATTGATATCCCTCTTAAAGGTGAGGTATTAGTAAACTGCAGGGACACTACAAGATTATATGGTAGAAGCTGCAGTACTTCATATCTGCACTGCAAGAGAGGAAGACACATAGACATCATGAAAAAACAAGAGAGGAAAGTGCCCCAAGCAAACCAAGATCCCACAACAATAGAATCCATTGACAGTGCAGTAGATGAAATGTCAGAGAAAGAGTTCAGAATTTACATAAGTAAAATGATCTTGGAATGAAAGAATGACCTAAGTTTAGTAGATATAGGCAAACCTTGACCACTCCAACAAAGAGGTAAGAGAGTAAACGCAGGTAGCAAAAGATTACTTCAAGAAAGAGATAGAGAGCCTGAAAACAAACCAAACAGAAATCCTTGAAATGAAGGAAACAATAAACCAAATGAAAAACTCAATAGAAAGTGTCACCAACAGACTTGATCACTTGAAAGGAAGAACCTTAGACAATGAAGACAAAATATACAATCTTGAAGATAAAGTTGACCACAACAGTGAAGATGATAAGAAACCATGAACAGAACATACAAGAATTATGGGATAACATCAAAAAACCAAATCTAAGATTTATTGGGATAGATGAAGGCACAGAGATGCAAACCAAAGGAATGCATAATCTCTCAATGAAATAATATCAGAAAATTTACCAAACATGAAGAATAAATTGGAAAATCAAATGCAAGTGGTTTACAGGACACCAAATGTACAAAATTACAACAGATCTACATCAAGCCACATTATAATGAAAATGCCCAGAATACAGAATAATGATAGAATTTTAAAGGCCACAAGAGAGAGGAATCAGATTACATATAGGGGAAGATTTACTCAGATCTCAGCATATTTTTCAGCCCACACCCTCAAAGCCAGAGAGATCCTGGAAAAACATATACCAACCTCTGAAAGAAAATGTATGACAACCAAGAATCTTATATCTAGCAAAATTAAGTTTCAGAATTGATGAAGAAATAAAAACCTTCCATGATAAAGAGAAGTTAAAATAATTTACATTGAGAAAGCCTGCACCACAGAACATTCTTGGAAAAATATTCCACGAGAAGGAAATGAAAAACAAAATGAAATACTGCAAAGGGAGGAACTACACTAAAGGAAAGGCCAATCAAAGGCAAAACCAGGTCAAGTTAAAAACGAAAATAAACCAAAATGACCAAAATGGCCAGGAATACAAACCATGCCTCAGTAATAACTCTGAATGTCAATGGCTTAAACTCATCAATTAAATGACAGACTGACATATTGGATGTTTCTAAAAAAAGACCCAACAATATGCTGCCTTCAAGAGACTCATTTCATAGGAAAAGACATCCACATACTGAAAGTGAAAGGATGGCAAAAAATATCACTCACATGGACTGTGAAAACAAGCAGGAGTTTCCATCCTCATATAAGAAAAGTATACATCAAACTAAAGTTAGTAAAAAGAGATAAAGAAGGTAATTTCATATTGCTTAAGGGAATCATACATCAACAAGACATAACAATAGTAAATATCAATGTCCCCCAAAATGAGGCATCTATGTATGTCAAACAAAACCTTCTCAACTTTAAGAATCAAATATCCCATATGCAATAATACTGGGCAACTTTAACACAGTTCTCTCACCACTGGATAGATATTCCAAACAAAAAGTAAACAAAGAAAACATAGAACTCAATTTAGACTTAACAGACACATATAGAATATTCCATCTGTCAACAAGTGAATACACTTTTTTCTCAGCATCATATGGATCCTTCTCCAAAATAGACCATATGTTATGACACAAAGCAAGTCCTAGAAAATACAAAAAAAAAAAATAGGTACTACCCTGCATTCAATCTGATCATAATGGAATGAAATTAGAAATCAATGATAAAATAAAAAATAGAAGTTACTCCAACACTTGGAGACTAAATAATATGCTATTGACTGATGCATCAATAACAGAAAACATCAGGGAGGAGATAAAGAAATTCTTAGAGGTAAAGGAGAACTCTGATACAACATATAAAAATATCTGGGATACTATGAAGACAGTACTAAGAGGAAAGTTTATTGTATTAAGCTAATTAATTAAAAGAAGAAAAAGTCAACGAATAAATGACCTGACACTACATCTCAAAGCCCTAGAAAAAGAACAAACCAATACCAAAAGAAGCAGAAGACAGGAAATAATTAAAAATAGGGCTGAAATCAATGAAATTGAAACAAAAGAAACAATTGAAAAAGTGAACAAAACAAAAAGCTGGTTCTATGAAAAAATGAACAAAGTTGACAAAGCCTTAGCCACTCTAACAAAAAGCAGGAGAAAACTCAAATTACTAAAATTTGTGATGAAAAAGAAAATATTATGATAAAAACTATTGAAATACAGAAGATTATTAGAAACCATTTTGAATATTATTACTTCAGTAAAATAGAAAACCTCAAAGACTCTGACAAATTTCTAGAGGCATATGACCTACAAAGAAGAATTAATACCAATACTCTTCAAATTATTCCATAAAATAGAAAAGGAGGGAACACTTCCAAACTCATTCTACGAGGCTAGTATCACTCTGATAACAAAACCAGTCAGACACATATCAAAAAAAGAAAATTTCAGATCACTATCCCTGATAAACATGGATGCAAAATTCTCAATAAAATTCTTGCAAATCACATACAAAAACATACTAAAAAATAGTTGCACCATGATCAAGTGGTTCATGCCAGGGATGCAAGTTTGGTTCAACATATGGAAATCAATAATTATAATCCATCACATCAATAGATTCAAAGATAAAATTATATGATTGATGCAGAGAAAGTATTTGACAAAATATAACACCCTTTCATGTTCAAAACACTAGAAAAACTAGGGAGAGTAGGTAAATTTTACCTCAACATGATAAAATCTATCTAGGTTAAACCCAAGGTCAATATCATTCTAAAAGGAGAAAAATTGGAAGCACTTTCTCTAGAAACTGGAACAAGACAGGAATGTCCTCTTTTACAACTTCTATTCAACATAGTCCTTGAAACACTAGCCAGAACAATTAGATAGATGAAAGAAATTAAAGGGATACAAATAGGAAAAGAAGAACTTAAACCACTGATGACATGATTCTATAACTGGAAGATCCAAAACATTCCACCAGAAAACTTCTAGAATTAATAAATGAATTCAGCAAAGTAGCAGGATATAAAATCGATACCCATAAATCAAATGCATTTCTATACATCAGTGATCAATCCTCTGAAAGAAAAAAATTAGGAAAACTACCCCATTCACAATAGCCTCAAAAAAATAAAATATTTGGTAACCAATCTAACAAAAGAGGTAAAAGACCTCTACCATGAAAATTACAAAACACTAAAGAAAGAAATTGAAAAATTCCTTAGAAGATGAAAAGATCTCCCATCTTCTTGGATAGGCAGAATCAATATTGTCAAATTGACCGTACTACCCAAAGTGCTATACAGTTTCAATGCAATTCCAACTAAAATCCCAATGTCATTCCTTATAGAAATAGAAAAAGCAAACTCTATATTGTGTACAACATGATTTACAAATCAATTCATTTGGAAAAATGAGAGACCTAGAACAGCTAAAGCAATCCTTAGCAAGAAGAGTGAAGCAGGAGGCATCACAATACCAGACCTTAAAGTACACTACAAATCTGTAGTAATAAAAACAACATGGTATTGGCACCAATTTGGACATGTAGACCAATGGTACAGAATAGAAGACACAGAGACAAACCCACATAAGTAAAGTTATCTCATACTAGACAAAGGTGCCAAAAACATACATTGTAAAGAAGAACATCTTCAACAAATGGTGCTGGGAAAACTGGAAATCCACATGCAGCAAACTGAAACTAAATATCTCTCACCATGCACAAAACTCAACTCAAAGTGGATCAAGGACCTAGGAATTAGACCAAAAACCCTACACCTAGTACAAGAAAAAGTAGGCCCATATCTTCATTATGTCAGATTAGGCCTCAACTTCCTTAACAAGACTCCTAAAGCGCAAGAAATAAAATTAAGAATCAATAAATGGAATGGATTCAAACTACTTCTTCTCAGCAAGGAAACAATCAATGAGGTGAAGAGAGAGCCTACATTTTGGGAACAAATTTTTGCCACACACACACGTCAGACAAAGCACCAATCTCCAGGTTATATAAAGAACTCAAAAAAGTTAACACCAAAAAAACAAACAACTCAATCAATGAATGGGCTAAGGAGCTGAACAGACACTTTTCAGAAGAAGATACACAGTCAACAAATATATGAAAAATCATTCAACATCTCTAATAATTAGAGAAATGCAAACCAAAACTACTTAAGATTTCATCTCCCTTCCATCAGAATAACAGTTATCAAGAATACAAGCAACAATAAGTGTTAGCAAAGATGTGGGGGAAATGGCATGGTTATACATTGCTGGTGGGACTTCAAATGGGTGCAACCAATCTGGAAAGCCAGTATGGAGATTCCTTAAAAAGCTTGGAATGGAATCACCATTTGACTCAGTTGTCCCACTCCTCGGTCTATACCCAAAGGACTTAAAAACAGCATCCTATAGTGAAGCAGCCACTTCAATGTTTATAGCAGCTCAATTCCCAATAGCTAAATTGTGGAACTAACATAGATGTCCTTCAATAGATGAATGGATAAAGAAACTGTGGTATATATACACAATGGAATATGACTCAGCATTAAAAGAGAATAAAATTATGACATTTGCAAGTAAATGGATGGAGTTTGAGAATATCATGCTTAGTGAAGCAAACCAATTTCAGAAAACCAAAGGCAAAATGTTCTCTCTGATAAGTGGATGCTGATCCATAATGAAGAAGGAGGCATGGGAAAATGGAGGTACTTTGATTGAGCAAAGGGGAGGAAAAACAGAGATGGGGACATATACCTAGGATGACCTAAGTTTAGTAGACTTACTATGGGGACAGGAAAGATAGTGGAATGAAATGGACATCATTATCCTAAGTACATGTATGATTGCACATATGGTGTGGTGCTACATCTTGTACAATTGGAAAAATAAAGACTCCCATATGCATTTTTGTACAATGAATCAAAATGCATTTTGCTGTTATATATTCCTAATTAGAATTAATTAATTAATTAGTAAAAAAGATTAGGTTGTAACATTCACATACAAAAATATTCCCTGCAGCATAATTTTAAGTGTTAAAATATTCTAAACCAAAACAAGAAAAGTAAATACTGTACATTCAAAACCACAAAAGAACATACTAACATTAAAGAATATTGTGAAGAAAGCTCTATGACAAGTACAATGGTAATGATATAGTGTTGTATCTACTAATTTATTAATTTATTCACGCATATTTATGATCACATGCAATGTGTTGCAAATAATTCAAGAAACTATTTTTATAGCCATAAGCAAATATATGACCCCCTTTCCTTGTGAAACTGATATTTTCATAGTGAAAATAGATAATAAAAAGACAAATGGAAAAGTGTTATATGGTAATAGACAAAATAAAGGGGAGTATAAATCAGGTGCTATTTCTAAAGATGACCAGAGAAGATAGAATCAGAAAAATGGATATGCAGGAAAAAACATTTTAGATGAAGTATATATTAAAGGCTTGATATTAAAAATTGCTTGAACTAAATGAAATTGGCATTCAAAATGAACAAATGAATAAAAGAATGATCTTTCCACTATGATCTTAGGATTGCATAAGTCTTATTGATCAGTTTTATAAAGGCATATCTTATTAGCCAGTACTAGGCTTATAAAAATTAAATGCCTAACATTTCCAGGTACTTTTTCAAACTTTTAGAAATTTATAACACAAATTGAAAATTTTGTTATTATGCCTCTCCTTTTATAAAGAAACTGAGAGCTATATTTTCCCATAGCTATAGAATCTGGTCATCAAACTTAGCTGTACATGCTCTCTGTATTCAAAATCTTTCCACTGTGATGTTGCCTCTCATGACCAATGAGTGTGGGAAAATGTGCATACTTCCATTAAACAAAAAGGAAGAGGTGTTCCAGATGTGTACTTGGAGGAAAAAATTAAATTTTATGTATGAACTCTCCCTACATATGATATATATGTGCATATATATGTATATGTGTATGTATATGTATATATAAGATATATATGTGTATGTGTATATTTAAAATTTAGTATGCTTAACTAATCCCTATTAGGCTTAAGAAAGAAATATAATGTCTACTCTGATTTTATTGAAAGTATCTATAACTTATCTCTTAGGAAATTTAAAGTTATTAGTTACTGCTTACATTTAACTTGAATGTCCTTAGCAAGAAAATTAAGCATTTCCTAGATTTAGAAACATCCTACTTAGAAAAAAATTATAGTTTAATATACTTTAGAAGTTTACCTTTAATACTAAAATTTACCTAATCTCTATCTCTCAATAATATATAATAATTACTCTTTAGTTGTAGTCAGTATACTTGGAATTTACTTAGTTCTCTCCTGATAATTGTGGAGGAACTGAAGTCTTTGCTGGTAGCCTTTTCTTCCCAAAATATCCACAGTCATCTCAGAATCCATCATTCTCACTTTATCATGGTGAGAAACCTCAGTCCCCTGAAGGGTCCTCTGACTCTTACTTGATGCACTCACCTTGTCAAGCAGAGCTTAGTCTGAAAACCAGCCATTTACATCACTCCTCAGCTCCTGCTCAATTCTCACCAAACTTTGATCGGTTTATATATTTTACATTGAAATAATCTATTTTACTTAAGAAAATTTGACAACATTATTACTTCGCAATTAAGAAAAGGGTCATTTATGTCAGATATTGATAGAAATACTAGCTTCTGCCTTCATAAGAGATATAAACTTAACTGGCTAAACCTTTAATTCTCAAGAGCTGAGGATAATTATATTTTACACCATGTAAAGTTGTGTAAGGATGCAATTTTTTAAAAGAAGGAAAATCCTTAAAGAAGTATCTGATGCATAGTAAACACAGAAATGTGATTGTTATTATAAGGCACTTTCAGATACTTAGTTCCAGTTTGATTGTTTTGCAAAGATTTGAGCCCTATTTTTTTCTTGAATAAACTAAAGCATGCTTCATTAAAAATGGAGTAATAGAAGCCAGGCATGATGGCACTTATCTTTAATACCAGCTACTCTGGAGGCTGAGTTAGGAGGATCATAAGTTCAAGGGTAGTCTGGGCAATTGAGGAAGGACCTGTCTCAAAAAAAAAAAAAATTAAAAGAACTTGGGAAGTAGCTCAGTGATAAAGTGCCCCTGGGTTCAATTTCCAGTGCCACAAAACAGAAAAAAGAAAGAAAGGAAAAAAAAAAGGATAGATATGTAGCTAAGTGGTATAAATGGTAGAGCACTCACCTAACGTGCTAGACTCTGTATTTGATCATGAGTATTGCAAAATATTTTTTTAAAAATTAATATAAAAAGAAATAACATAAATGGAGTTATAGGAAATATTTGTACATTAGACTATTTCTAATCTTCTCTATATGGTATCAAAATACATAAAGAGCTTTTCTTTTAGTTATACTGTTTTGACATAATAAATTATAATATAAACCATTGATAAAACTCTGTTGACACTTTGATTATCAGAAGGCCCTGTTTTAGGGAAAAGAGTATAATTTAATTTGAAATAAGTTTTAAATTGTATTTCAGCTATCTGTGTACCATTCAGTCAAGTGTTAAATCTTTGTGAATCTGTCTCCCTCTCATTTCTAAACTGAAGGTAACACACAGACATGTCTTGAGTGTTTATGATGATTAAATAGTATATTTACATAAAAAGCCATATACACAACTCTTTCCTCTTTCTCTCTCTCTCTCTCTCTCTCTCTCTCTCTCACACACACACACACACACACACACACACACAAATACATTTGAAAATGGAAGGCATTAATAAAAAAAACAGAAGATATCATCAAATTATAAAATCAAAGCAAGAAAGGAGAGAGATAAGGAATGCAGGCAGGCGGGTTTATCAAGCAAAATGAAAAAAAGCACCAAATTTGAAACAGGATATAATGCTGCCGATAACATCAGAATAAATTTTAAAAATCCTAAAAGACCACCGTGCTCAGCAATAATTTATGAAATTTATATGAAGTGGACGACAAGCTGATGACATGTAGCATTCTCTAGGTCGTAGGTAAACAGGTGCTTATTCATTACTGATGGGAGTATAAAGTCATGGAACCTTCATGGAGAGCAAACTGGAAATCTACTGAATTTTATAATTCATATACACTTGTAAAAAAATAATTTCACTTCTTGAAATTAATCTGCATATCTTACTTTTGTGAAATGATGTACATATATGCAGAGAACACTTAAATAGAAATAGGCAATATAACATTGGGGCTCTATAATGAAATATTGTGCTGCAGAAAGAATCAAGTTACACTATATATTATTAAAAAGAGCTCAATAATATTGGATTAAATCACAGAACAAGAGCATAGCACACTTTCACTTAGAGAAAAATTAGTAAAGCTCTGTATGTGTGAGTACACACAGGTGAATACACAGACGTTCTATAGGAGGATGTTGAAGAAATTTGTAATAAGAGTCCCCTCAGGAGAAAACAATTTGGTAGCTGGAAAATAGATTTTATAGATAAAATTTTCCCACTGAATTTGTTTTTTTTTAATCTTTTGAAATTTATGGTTTTATGTATTATAAATTCAAAAATTAACACTTTAAAATTATATATTGTTACACATAGGTGGAAAGAACCAATCAAATATAAATAAATAGATGAAAAAATGGAAGTCTAACAGAAGAGGAAGGTATATGGGAGAGGCAAGGGAAGACAGGAAGAAAAAGAAGGGATTAAGGGGGCATAGTCATGAACTAAAATTAAATTCCATGCATGTATGCTTATCAGGATGAACTCAGCTACTACGCATAACTATAAATCTCTAACAAAAAGTCATAAATTGATTATTTTGGTGAGCCAAGACTTAAACACTGCATTCACCCTGTCAGATTTTCACTCAATTCATTAGCATGATAATGGCTCTAGGATTCATCCAGAAGTATTATTCGTGGTATGTTTTGTACCAAACACCACACTGATCCTGGATTTATAAGTAGAAGCAACAGACTCAGAAAATATACTATTCATATAGGAAGAAAAAAATGATTGAATGAATAAATACGTATTTATGATTTTGTTTTGTGAAGTACTTCTCAAAAGTATTTGACGGTATAACTACTTTTGATAGGTATCATTTTTGTAACTGAAACACACTCCAAGAAATACTATGTTTAGTAGCCTCTTACAGCAAAATCTTTTACAAAGGAAAGAAATGATGATGAAGAGGAGGAGAAGGAGGAAGAAGGAGGAGGGGGGAGGAGGATGCTGAAGAAGAAATGAAGGAGAAAACGACAAGAACAAGTTATATGCTTAAACAAAATTTAAAAAGGAGAAACTTTAAATTTTGGTAATATGTTCAAAGGCTTGGAGATGCAGCCAGTATTATAGCACACCTGGGTTCAATCCCCAGTGCTGAAGAAAGAAAGAGGGAGAGAGAGAGAGAAGGAAGAGATGGAAAGAAGGACATGTGCTGCTGCCAAAAAAAATTGCCATCTAGCAAAAAACAAGTTCAGGTACAGAAGGCTGAGCTAGTATGGGAGAAAATTCCAACACTCCCCAGTGGAGTTAGTGAAAGTGGGGAAATGGTTATAACTTAAAAAGACTCTTCATCTGGACTTCCTGAGTTAGAGTCTGCAGTTTACCTTTATATTCAATTTTTCATGCACATTTTCTTTCTTTTTTTGTCTTTTGATATGCTTACTTTCTGTTCATCCAAGACTAAACTTCCACTTAGACTTTACTTTTTATTTTATCACTGGATGTCCAAGCTTTGAGTCTATCTGGGCACAGGAATGAGACTGTAAACAGGTTTGGAGGAAGGTGTGGATGAGGGATGCTGCAACTGCCAGTCCACCAGTCTGCAGAACAGAGAAAAATAAAGGGCACTTTCACTGAAATTGGTGGCCTTAATTCTGGGATAAGGAGTGTGGCTGGAGGGATGGGAAGTGAAACAGATGAGGGTTTGGTAGAAAGCTATGACCCCACCATATCCTACCACAGGACCAAGCTACCTCACTCATATCCAGAAAAGTCTAGAGAATAGACTGACATATCCCACACAGCTTGCCCCAGCACATGGACTGAAGCTTTTGGAGTAAAGTTGGTGAGGCAGTCTGGATTGATCCACGTGATGTGCAGGTGAGATGGCTGGTCAATGGCATTGCCAGACTTATACTATGACCCCTCTTGCAACAAAAATATTTTGAGGGTAAAGTCTCCCTTGAAATGGATAATACTGCCCTAATAGATGCTGCCAGGAAAGGAGGGAGCAGACCACTAGCATACAGACTCCCCTAGAAAGTTTGGCTGGCTTGATGAGTGCAAAGAAGAAACAAACAGCACAATATTTATGTCAGACAAACTTCCTCAGAGCTGGGAGTTCTAAAATTGAAATTCCAGAAATAAATGTTCATTTAAAATGTCTTAATAAGAAGAAAAACCAAAATTTTTTATGACTGTTAATGTACTAAATGCTCAAGAAAAATTGATTCTCAATGCCTTCCTGAATTTTGTAGATTTACAGTATTCTAATTTTACATATTTTGTCAATTAATTGGATTTAATCTTGATATATCTTTTCTTCTTTCTGATCTCCATTCACTTTTCCTCTTCTTTATCCTTCTATTTCTCCTTATTTTACCTTATGTCCCTCTTCGTTCCCAATCTTTATTTTTTTAAAATATTTAGTTGTCGATGGATCTTTATTTTATTCATTTATTATTTATATGTGGTGCTGAGGATCGAACCCAGGGCCTCACGCATGCTAGGCAAGCGCTCTACCACTGAGCTACAACCCCAGCCCCCAACCTTTATTTGTATCCTTTCTTCCAATTCAATTTATTATATTGTCATTAATGCTTAATCTTTTCAGTCTATTGGAGACTGAACAATATACTGCTGAACAATGAATACATAGAAGAAACCAGAGGAGAACATTAAAAATTCTTAGATCAAACAATAATAGTGATAAAACATTCCAAAATCTTGGGGACACCACGAAAGTGGTTGTTTTAGTAAGCTTTTTCACCAAAGAGATCTGACAAGAACAATTCCAAGAAGGAAAAGTGTATTTGTGGGCTCATGGTTTCAGAGGATTCAGTTCATAAAGAGACAATTTCATTCCTTAATCTTGAGTTGAGGCAGAACATCATGACAGAAGAGTGTAGTGAAGGAAAGCAGCTCAGAACATGGTACCAGGAAGCACAGAGAATTCCCCTCACCATGGACAGATTATATATCTCAACGCAATGTTCCCCAATGACCTACTTCATCCAGCCACATCCTACTTATAAATTACAACCCAGTAAATCCCTATCAGGAGATTAATTCACTGATTAGGTTAAAGCTCTTATAACCCAATCATTTTACCAGTAAATTTTCTTGCATTATCTCACATATGAGCTTTTGAGGGATACCTCCTAGCTCAACCATAACATTTTACCCCTGCCTCCAAATGCTTATGTTCATTGGACAATGCAAAATATTTATCCATGTTCAACAGTCCCCATAGTTTTAACAGGTTTAGCATTGCCCAAAAATCCATGTTCAAAGTCTTCTTTGAAACTCAAGGCAAACTCTCAGCATTAGCCCCTGTAAAAATTAAAAGCAAGCTATATATGTCCTATATAAAAAAGGTATATAGTAAGCACTTGGAACAAAAATGGAGAATTGAGAGTAAAAAAAGAAGGGATGGAACCAAAACAAGACCAAAATCCAGCTGGACAAACAAGTCCTTTAGCTCCGTGCCCAGCACCTGGGGCACATGGCATTTTGCTAGTTTTCACAAAAGGGCTTGGGTAGCTCCACCACTGTGGCTTTTCTGGTTGCCACCCACATGGCATCTCTCTTGGCTTGTCTGTGCAGAATTCCTGCAGCTTTCCTTAGTAGATTTTCAATAATACTAATATTTCTTAATCTTGGTCATGTTCAATGTAACTTTAGTTTACTCCTCACATCTCTATGTATTGTCTTCTCAGGGGCTGCCTGCAGGGATTTCAACCCCATTGCGCTTTGCCTGACCTTGCAGGCCTTCCTTTGAAATATTGGTAGAAGAATCCATGACACCCTAAGTCCAGCATACTGTAATCTTGCAGGCAAGTACCATATGTTTGACACCAAGGTCTGCTGCCCTATCAAGCAGGAGCTAAATCTCTAGGGACCATGGCTGCAGTGTCCTCTGAGGACCTAAGTGACTGAGCATGGTGAAATAACTTCCAAGGCTGCCCAGTGCAAGCAGGGTGCCCCAGGGTCCCTTCTCAAAGAAATTTTTATTTTTAATCCCTTGAGCCTGAGAAGGGTGTTGTCAATCTCTGAGATACCCTCAAACCATCTCTTTTACTGTTTCTGAGTAAAGTATTTAACATGTCTCTTTGGTGGCTCTAAGGTTTATGATAATCACACACTTTTTTAGCCTCACTTTTAGTCACAGTTTCTGGCAAACTCCAAGCTTTTCAAATCTTTCTGCTCTGCTTTCTGTTTCTGATTATCACAATAATCTTGGCTAAAAGCTGACAGCAATACCCATGCCACCATCTGAATATTATGCTGCCTAGAAATTTCTTCCACCAAATTAAGAAAGTCACCTCCTTTAAATTTAAAGTGTCAGAACATAGGCAAAATATTAACAACTTCTTGGTCAGAACATATAATGAATGCCATTTAGTCCAATTTCCAAGTCCTCCTCTGAAACCTCATAAGCCCAGTCTTTACAATCCTATCAGAATTCTAAGCTCTAACTAGAATTGCCCATTAAGGTACACCTAAAACAATCTAAAGCTTTTCCAGCTTGCATCTCTAAACTTTCTGAAATTCCTCTCACAAATCCCAGAAAGCTCCTAAAGCTTCTGAATTACGTGGTCAGGTTATTCACAGCGATGACTCCACTTCTGGTACCAATTTCTTTTTCAGTCAGCCTTTTCACCATCATGGCCAAAGGACTGATAGGAACAAACTTAAGGAGAAAAAAAAGTTTATTTTATGATTCATAGTTTCAGAGGTCTTAGTGCATAAATTGCCTACTTCATTCCTCAGGTCCTGAGGTGAGGCAGAAAAACATAGCAGAAGAGTGTGGTGGAGGAAAGCGGCTCAGGACAAAGATCCACAAAGGAAAAAGAATGAGAGAGGGGGAGACAGGCAGGAATTTCCCCCTCTCATAATGGACAAAATATATACCTTAAAGGCACACCTCCAATGAACTATCTCTTCTAGCCACATTCTGCCTGTCTATAATTACCACCCACTTAATCCTTATGAGGAGTTTAATGTGCTGATTAAGTTAAAGCCCTCATCTCAATCATTTCACACATGAACTTTCCTGCATTGTATCACACATGAGCTTTTGAGGAATGCTTCCTATCTAAATCATAACAGTAGTTCTAAGAGGAAAATTTACTCCTTTGAGTACCTACATAAAAACAAAATGAAACAAACACAATAGAGACATACCAAATAAACAACCTAATGATGTATTTCAAGGCCTTATGAAAGCAAGAACAAATCAAATACAAAACCAGCAGAAGAAAGGAAATAATATCAGTTCTGAAATTAATGAATACAGAGTAAAAAAGCAATATAAATTATCAGTGTGAAAAAGAGTTGATTGTTTGAAAAGATAAACAAGACTAAGCTGGGCACAGTGGCACACGCCTGTAATCCCAGCACTTTGGGAGGCTGAGACAGGAGAATCGTAAGTTCAAAGTCAGCCTCAGCAATGGCGAGGCACTAAGCAACTCAGTGAGACCCTGTCTCTACATAAAATACAAAATAGGGCTGGGGATGTGGCTCAGTGGTTGAGTAACCCTGAGTTTAATGCTCAGTACCAAAAAAAAAGATAAACAAGATTAATAAATCCTTAACCAAATTAACCAAAAACAAGAGAGGATAGACACAAAATTTTTAAAATTAGTGATACAAAAAGAGATAACAGCAGATATCACTGAAATTCAGAGGATCATCAGGGACTATTGTGAACATATGTTCCAATAATTTGGAAAATCTAAAAGAAAAGGATACATTTCTAGAATTATACAACCTACCAAAATGGAATCAAAAGTACATAGAAAATCTAAACCAGACAATAAGAAATGAGATTGAAGTGCTAATAAAAAGCCACCCAACAAACAAACCCCCATATTATCAGCTGAATTCTACCAGAATTTTAAAGAATTACTACCAATAGTTCTCAAATAATTCAATGAAATAGAAAAGTGTATGCAGGGGATATACTTCCAAACTCATTCTAGGAAGCTACCATAAGCCAAATACCTAGGGACACAACAAGGAGAAGAAAAAAAAAACTATAGACCAATATATTTTATGAACATAGATACAAAAATTCTTATTAAAATTTTAGCAAATCATATACAAAACAAATTAAGAAGATTGCACATCATGCTGTAGTTGGTTTCATGCAATAAATGAAAGGATAGTTTGACATACTCAAATCAAAAAATGTAATTCACCACATAAATATAATTAAGATTAAAAAAAATCACATGATCTCTCAATAGATGCAGAAAGAGCCTTTGAAAAAATATAGCACCCATTTATGATAAAACACATAAGAAACTAGGTATATAAGCATTTCCTCTAGTATCAGAAGCAAAACAAAGATGTCTGCTCTCATCATTACTATTCAATGTAGTACTTGAAATGTTAGCCAGAAAAATTAGGAAAGAAAAAGAAATATGAGCTATACAATTAGGAAAGGAATAAGTCAAATTATCACTGATTGCAGATGATATGATCTATACCTAGAAATTCAAAAAGTTTCACCAGAAGACTTTAATGACTCATAAAAATAATTCAGCAAAGCAGCAAGATATGAAATCAAAACACACCAACAATCATTCCACTGTGAAAAAATCAGGAAAGCAATTCCATTTACAATAAAATTTTAAAAGTACCTGGAAATAAATCTAACCAAGGGAGTGAAACATATCTCCAATGAAAATTATAGACTACTGCAGCAAGGTTTTGAAAAAAAGATAATAAAAGATGGAAAGGCTTCCCGTGTTCATGGATAGGCCATGAATATTGTTAAAAATGTTGTTATAAATATTGTTAAAAATCTGTATATTAAAAGTGATATACAAATTCAATGCAATCCCCATAAAAATAACAATGATATTTTTCCCAGAACCTGGAAGAGATAGCCCTAAAATTGTATGGAAGAATAAAAGAACCAGAATAGCCAAAGCAATTCTGTAAAAAAAAAAAATCTATAGGCAACATAACTGATTTCAATTATAACAAAGAGCTATAGACTAGATCAATATTAAGAACAGACATGTAGATTAATGGAATAGAAAAATCAGAGACAAACCTACAAATATAGTCATCTGACCCTTGACAAAAGTGCCAAAACATACATTGAAGAAATGACAATTTTAACAAATGGTACTAGAAAAATCAGACATGGAATAATGAAACTAGCTCCCTATTTATAACCCTGCACAAAAGTCAAAGTCAATCACTCAAAGTCAATCAAATACCTACTAATGAGACCATAAATTATGCATTTCCTAGAAGAAAATACTGAAGTAAAACTCCAACATATAGGTGCAGGCAGTGACTTCCTCAGTAGGTCGCCTGAAGCTCAAGAAATAATTTAAGAATTAAAAAGCAGATAGCATCAAATTGAAAAACTTCTGCACAGTAAAGGAAACAAGAACATGAAGAGAGGACCTATAGAACAAAATAGAATCTTTACCTGCTACTTTCTGACAGAGGAGTAATATCTAGAATATACAATGAAAACATAAAAATCTAAATACCAAAAATCAAATAAATCCATCAAATGAACTAAACAGACTTTCTCAAAAGATGAATTACAAATGGCCAACAAATATATGAAAAGTTGTTCCACATATTTAACAATTAAAAAATGCAAATCAAATGCAAACTGAGCTTACATCTCACTTTGGTTATTATGGCTATCAAAAATTCAAATAATAATAAAAGCTGATGAGAATCCTAGGTAAATAAAACTCATGTACTATTGGTAGAATTTTTAAATAAGTGCAATGTCTATGTAAGTCAGCATGGAAGTTCTTTAAAAGAATAGGAATGGAAACATTGTGTGACCCAGCTATATATACCAATCCTTATCTGAAAGAATTAAAGTTGGCATAGTGTAGCAACACAAGCATACCCAGTTCACTACTGCCAAGTTGTGGAAACAACCTAGATGTTGGTCAACAGACTAAACAGATACAGAAAATGTGGTATACAATGGAGTTTTATTCAGCCATAAAGAACGAAACCATGTAATTTCCAAGAAAATAGATGGAGATGAAAAACATCACATTAAGAAAAATAAGCCAAAAAAATGCATACTTAAATAAAATCCTTTTACTTATAATTTCAAAATTCTATACTTTTCTCAAATAAAGGAAAGTAAGAAAAAATTAAAAAAAAAAAAAAAGAAAAATAAGCCAGTCTCAGAGGGTCAAGGATCCTATGTTTTCTCTTATTATGTGGAAACTAGAGAGAAGAGAGGTAAAAAGGGGGATTTCATGAAAACAGAATATGAACTACAGGGTAGAGGGAGAGAATAAGCAAGAGGAAACAGGAAAGGGAAGAGAGAGGTACTAGGAAATAAAATTTACCAAATTATATTATGTGCATGTATGAATATGTCACACAAAGAATCCAACTATTATTTACAATTTTAATGCATTAAAATAAATTTTAAAAGGCACATACTATAAATTATGTGATTAGATTATCTCAGCTTTGACATTCTAGTAAGAAAAATAACTCTATATGTGTTAGTTGGTTTTGTGCTGTTTGCAATAAAATGCATTTCTCAAAAATGAAAAGAAATAAGATTCTGAGATAAATTATTATGAAAATGTATATTATAGGAAAAGCAAGGCTAATATAAGTATATTTTTGCATAGCTATAAAATAATAAATGTGCACACTGATATCTTAAAAATAGAGTTTTTTTTGTATTTAACATGTAAATCATTGCTAAGGAGGAAAATGTATTTTATTCAATTTTCCATAAAATGGAATGGTAGGCCTGGAATAATGAAGACAGGTAGCAATCAATCATAAACTTCCCAATTTTAACAGATGAATTCCCATATTTAACTCAAAGAGATAAACTACCCATTTAGAAATCTGATCAAAAATAGGAAATTCACTTTTGCTCGACTTTTTTGTTTATGTCTTGTAATCAATCCCACAGACACTTTCTGAGGTACACCTTTTATAGCTCTATTGCTGAAATAATACCAAGTTATTACTCTAAGAATGTCATTTCACTCCTTGAGACTACAGTGCCCTGGAGCACAGAACCATGCTGATTTATTGATTTAGGAAACAAACACTTATAACCCTGCACAAAAGTCAAAGTCAATCAACTCAAATCAACTATTACAAAAAGTACTTTGCTGAGTGTTGAAAAAGAAAATAGATGACTAATTTTTAATTATATATAAAGTAGGTCTCGATTGAAATAAAGCGCCAGATGTTTGAGAAAACTTGATATAAATGTGATCTAAGGAAGGTGAAGGTACTCAATGAACCAAACACGCAATAGTCCAAAGGTTGTGTGTGAAATTGTTCCATAGGTTTGGGAGTGTTAGTAAAGGCCTGGCCAGGATTGGCAGTGTTGTGCCTACCCTCTGAATCCCTGGCACCAGAAAAGGATATTTCCCAGACACATCCTTACTCATGCCACTTCATTCCCACTATCTAGGTGGAATATTTGGAGGATGGAAGATGAGGATTAATGTCCAGGATTTGAAAGTGTCTTTGAATTATTTCTTCTGGTATCTGTGGATCTGTTATCTCTATTAAAAGGAAAACACTATCAACTCCATCTCACTGTAGAGGTAAATGTCCACATAGAAATAATTTTCTCTCCTTCTTTCTTCACACGAAGACAAATCTTTTTTACTGGTTTATCTTTTAACTTTTTAAATTTATTTTAAGTGCTACATAAATACATGAAACATACATATTAATGAGGTACCATGTGAAGTTTTGATACATGTATACATTGCATAATATTTAAATCAGGTTAAACATATTTATTTCTCAGGAATTTATTGTTTCTTTTATGATGAAAGCATTCAAAAGCCTTCTAGCTTTTTGAAATACACAGTATATTATTGCTATCTATAGTCACACTACTGTGCAATAACATACCAAATTTAGAAAAATCTTTTCAAAGACATAAGTATTTTCATATTGCTTATGCATACTCCCTTCTACTATTTTCCTCTATATTAATTAAAATTTTTCTTAGTCTCAAAGTTTTTGTAGAATTTTTCAAATTGTGTAGCCAGTATAGAACCTGTCCCTGTTGCTTTTGTTCTTTAAAAAATTGAGTTTTGGAGCACAGAATATACATTTCAGTAGCTCTTTTAGACATTTAGTTTTTCATCTGCAAGTGATGATACTCAACCTGGTGAAGCATGTGCCCTGCACTTTACCTGCTTTTACAGCTCCTTATCAAGAGTACTTCTCAGTGGGGACGTGGCAGTGGGCTCAGAGTCCTTTCTACCACCATGGCAGTCTGGGAGCTTTAATGGAAGGAGTGAGGGTGCCTCAGAGTCCTAGATATGGATGACTTGATATTTTTTCCTCCCATAGTTCTGACCTTAGCAATTCACTCTCCAAACAATGCTAAATCCCAGATTAATCAACATTTCACATTGTAAACCTGAATGCTCCATTTTCTCATTATGATCCCTAATCCCTATGTTTTTCATGCTGTATTTCCTCCAAATGTGTTCCACTATCATTAATCTCTAGTCTTTCTTGAAGACTTTCTATTTTCAGTATTCATTAATCCTTTTCACTGGTGTTCCAACACAGCAGCATTTCCTAATCTACCAAAAAGGCGCTATTAAAAGTATTTTCTAACTCTCTCACCAACATGCTCAACATCTTTGGCCACTTATCTTTTTTTTCTAATCTTAGGTCTCTATAGATTTCTAAATTCTCTATTTCTGAACATATGGAGAGCATTTGAGAAAATATCCTATGTTAACAGGTACTAAAGCATCTTAGTTATCACAACCCTCTGCCTACTCACAATATAAACCAATTTATCACTCTTTCTGAATCTTTGAGAAGCTACTTCTCTCAGTTCCCCTTGCTATTTCAAAATAACTAATTTGTTTCAACACTCCTAATACACATGTCTTATTATAGCAAATACTATACACCAGGGAGCTAATAAACAACATGAATTTACTTATCATATTCCTGAGGGTAAGAAGTCAGATTTGGTGTCAGATGAGGGCCTATTTCCTGATCCATAGGTGGCACCTTCATGCTGTGTTTTCTCATGGTAGAAGGAGTAAGGCAGCCCTCTAATGCCTTCTTTATGAGCATACCAATTTGTGAGGGATCTGCCTTCATGATATAACCTCCTGAAGGTTATTTCGTAACATCATCATGTTGGTGATTAGGTTTCAGCATATGAACTTGGGAGACATATTCAGAACCTAGCACAACACTAGCCCCAGACTCTTCTTTAACTTTCAGAAAAAGTTGAAGTAGTCAGTATCTACCTCTTTTATGTAATGAACTGCATGCTATTATTTTATGTAATAACATGCATGCCACTTTCTCACTTTCTTTCTCAAGGGAAGGAAACATCTCCTGCTTTTCTCATGTTAATTAATTCAGTGGCTTCTGGGTCAGAGCTTCTGAAATGTTAACATGCTTATACCTGGGGATTTTTAGTGCAGTTTCTATTTCAGTAGGTCTGAAGTAAAGTCAGAGATTCTAAAAACTCTCCAACAATGTTTATGCTCTTGGTTCTCCACCTATACCAACACTGTCATAAAACACATTTCTAAATTTTGCTTTGGCATAGACTAAGTGGTTCATGAAGTCAAAAGCACCTAAGTTACAGAAAAGTGATAATGTAGCCCAATTTTATTCTGCCAAGCCATAAGAATTAATAATTTTTCTAAGAACCTTTTTAATCCTTCAGTAGTCCTATTAAATCAGCTTATAGTTCTATGACATTTTGGAGATATCATCTTAATTCTAAATCCAGCTAGTCTTTCCTGGACTCGTGTATTATTTCTAGCTGGCCTTCTACTAACAATCTCACCCTCATGATTCTCCCTTGTCTAATGAGTGCACTAAAATAAATGCTAACAGTAATTTCTCTGTTTAAAAATTTGCAGTGATTTGAAAAGCTAAAAGTAAAAACAGACTGTATTTCTTTCATGAACTATGTTTTACAGATATTCCTAGTTTTGCTTCCCCTTATTTCTCCAGTTCTACCTCCCTAAATTGTGGTACATTTTTGTTCCTGATACTCTTTTTTATCCCTATAAGCAGTTGCTTCTGATTGGGAGAAGCAATTCTCCCTCGTGGGTGCTTTCTCTCCCTATTCACCTTGAAAGCTACTTTCATTCTCTTTTTATAAACATAGTAAGGACCTGTAGTTACGCACATAGTAGTTTTTCCTTAGCATGTACACAATTCAGATGCACAACTCACCATATGTTTATGTTATGTCTTTATTGTCTTGTGCCATGTGTGGGCTCTTTAAGGTTAGGAACTTTGTTTTGTTAATTCATATATCTTCAGTGTATCTTATAGATAAGGCATTCACTAAAAGTATATAGAATTACTGAATAAATAAATGATTTGAATGTAGATTTTAGATACACATGTTATTAAAAGTACAAACAATAGCAGCCATACTTAAAAGTGACATAATAATTTCAGTCCATATACCACATCTATGTCTGCTTATCTAGTTATAACTGGTCATTCTACTTCTGGAAATCTAAAGAGCACATAAATAATAATAAAAAAATCAGATCGCTTAATTGTGAAATATGATATTTATGGTCTATAGCAATGTATGCAGTAGATGCTTTTATCTAGTATTAAAGCAAAAATATGTCCATATAAAATATAAATTCATTTAAGAAATGTCCTTGTTATAAGATCTCAAATGTATTCTTAGCTCTGTCCAACTTCAGCAACCTAAATAATTTTTGGAAGTTCCTAAAGGCTCAGAAAGATTCAATCCAGATAGAAATTCTTCATATAAATTCTCTGAAAGCTGAATAGTGTTTTTACAATAAATCAAAATACAGGTAGAGAAATCATCACATTGTTCTTTTCCCTGCTTTTCTTCTATGACCATCGTGAGAGCATCTCAGCTGAGCTAGGTAAAGTGTTCTTTAATCTGTTGCTGTGTTACTTATCTTTCCAGCACCATAATAAATACTTGGGATAAACAAATGTATAAAGTGAAAAGGTTAATTCCGGATAACAGCTTTGGAATTTTCAGACCATGATCACTTGAACATGTTGTTTTGGGCTGTGGCTCAACAGCACGTAATAGTGGAAGTACATAGCATAATAGACTTCTCACTTCATCTCTGGAAAATGCAAAAGAGAAAGAAGTGGCCAGAGTTGTACTAAATACTTAAAGGGCAAAACCCTCAAAGGCTTGAAGACCTCCTTCACAGAGGTTCCACCACCTCTCAATAGTGCCAATTTGAAGAATAAGCATTGAACACATGATGCTTTGGGAGACTTTATGATCCAAACTACATCAAGTACATAGTATAACATAACAAATGCAGCCATCCAATATACCACAAATATGTTTTAAATCAAATATATTTAGATCATCACTTTACTATTATTGTGATATACTATTCATTAAAATAAGAAATACTCAGTGTGTACCTGGCATTCAACTGGATGTGAGGACACTGCAGGGAGTAAAATAAGGAAGTTTTAGTATATCAGAGCACATAGACAAAAATAAACATTTATTAGTGAATATTATGGACTGAATGTTTGTGTTCCCCCTGAAATCATATATTGAAATCCTTCAATGTGACTGTTTTGAGATAAGTTCTTTAATGAAGGTAATTGATGTTAAATAAGGACATAGACATGGGACTTGATCCAATAGGATTAGTGTCCTTACAGAAAGAACCAGAAGAGAGCTTTCTTTCTCTTTACCATGTGAATTCACAGTGAAAAGTAAACTCTCTTCAAACCAGGAAGAGAACACTAACCAGAAACCAAACTCAGATCCATCTGGAATTTCAAGCCCTCAAAACTATGAGAAAAATAAATTTCTGTTGTTAAAATCACCCCTACATGGTATTTTGTCATGTCAGCCTAGGACTAACCCAATGAGAGAAAGGAAATAGAAAGGGGACCCAGAATATTTTTTTCAAACAGAATGCCCCCCCAAAAAAATTAAAGGGAAAAGTCGCCTTCAACAAATAGTGGTGGGAAAACTTGAAATTCACTTGCAAAAAGATGAAGATGTGTATTACTTGGCATGATACACAAAAATTAACTCCAAATAGATCAAATATATAAGTGTAAATGATAAAATATAGAACTCTTGAAAGAAAACATCCATATAATTATTTGTGGACTTGGAGTACTCAACGGTTTCTTTTTTGTGGAGGGCAGGGTACCAGGGATTGAAATCAGGGACACTCAACCACTGAGCAACATCCCCAGCCCCATTCTGTATTTTATTTAGAGACAGGGTCTCATTGAGTTGCTTACCACCTCAATTTTGCTGAGGCACGCTTTGAATTCTCTATCCTCTTGCCTCAGCCTCCTGAGCTGCCGGGACTACAGGAGTGAGCCACTGCACACAGGGCTCAAAGTAGTTTCTTAGATACACCACTGAAAGTAAAACCAACAAAAGAAAAATATATGTAAATTTGACATCAGCATTTTTTAAAAAATTATATTTCAAAGAACATCATGAAATCAAATGAAAACCCAAAGGCTAAGAAAATGTGTCTGCAAATAATAAGGGCCTACTATCCAAAATGTATTAAGAATGCTATCTACTGAGTAATGTAAAAAAAAATTAATTAGAAAATTTACAAACATTTGAATACACATGACTTTAAAGAGCATATACAAATGCAAATAATCACATTTAAAAATGAGGAATACCAGTAACTTGAGAAAATGCAAATCAAAGCTAAGATGAAATACTTCAGACTTATTAGGGTGGCTCTCATCATAAACATAGTCATAAGTGTTGGTGAGGATATAGGAATATCAGAACCATTATATATTTTTGGTAGATGATACAATTTTTCAGCAGAAAGTTTCTTTTTGGATGAAGAAACTTATATATGTATCATATATTGATGTTGGTTGCACAACATTGTGCAAAGTACAAAAGTGAACACAATAAAAATCAAGGAATTGTGCATTTTAAAATAATGAAACTTATGGTTGTACTAATAATAACTCAGTTTTTTGCAAAAATGTTATAAAATCTATGAAGTCATAAATGAGGCTATTAATCAAATTTCACATGCACAAGAAAATTTGCATAGGATATTCATGCTAATGTCAGTAGGTACACCAGAACTATCAATATACCATATGTGTGGGCTGGGGTTATGGCGCAGTGGTAGCGTGCTCACCTAGCATGCGGGAGGCACTGGGTTCGATCCTCAGCACCACATAAAAATAAAAATAAAGATATTCTGTCCACCTACAACTAAAAAATAAATATTTAAAAAAATATATACCATATGTGTGTGTATATTTGAGAAAGAGTGAAAGAAGTGGGGGAAGTAGTATTAAAGTTTTGTGTAATACACTGTTTCAGGGAAAGAATTGATGAAAGATGATGGGAAAACTAAGAGGGCACACAAATATGGAATGGCTTTTAAAACAAAGCCTTGTAGACCCCTATATGATGCATAAAAATGTAAAAAGAAGATAGGGGAATAATTATATTTGGAAAAGGGTAACTCCAGCAATAAGAGTACTGAATCCTTAAGAATGATCCTGACACTGTGTAGGGTCACCCATGCCTGTAACCACAGCAGCGTGGGAGGCTGAGGCAGGAGAACAGCAGGTTCAATGCTAGCCCTAGAAAATTAACAAGGCCATAGCAACCTAGGGAGATCTTATCTCAGAATAAAAAAATGAAGAAAGGGCTGGGTATGGGGCTCAGTGGTAAAGTGCTTTTGGGTTCAATACCTGCTACTGAAAAAACAAAGAAAAAGGAATGATACTACCAAATTTCTGGTAAAAGAGCACAGAAATTTGTACTAGAAAAATGATATTGGTACTTGACTAAATAATAAAAAAAAAATTAAAAGGAAGAGTCAAATGAATACTAGTTAGTGAAGAAAAATTCAGTGTTTATGTCATGCAGAAAAATTACGTATTCTACTTCCAGTCTTCAGGATTAATCAGTATTTCAAAAAGATTATTGTTAGGTTAAGCGAGACAAATGCGGAACGCAGACGACTGCCTTTGCCGAGGCAGATCGAAGCATTAAGCAGCACGCATGCGCAGAATGCACCAGCATGGCGACCACGGGCCGCATGCACAGAACATCCAGTATGGATGCTGCCATGTTTCCCAGCTCATCCCGGAAGGACTCTGACCTCAGCAGGATCCCCTGACCAATCTCAGAGGACACTGGACTCTAGATCACCTCCTCTTCCTATCCCAGGCCCTTCCTTTCCTACTTTAAGTCTTTCTTTTCTGGGCAGGGCCCTTTAAGTTTTCTATGCCACGAGGTTCAGGTGCCATATGGCCCACTCAAGCCTGGTGGTCGGGGGTGTGGCCCGAGCGTACGTTCAAAAATAATGCCTGTCCAGCAGTTCTGCTTTAGTTGCTTTTGGTCATCTGGCTTTACAATTATCATGATGGAATTGTGTTCATACACCACATTTTCTTAATCTATATATTCATTGCTGTACATTTATATTGAGTTTTAACTATTATGTATAGTGCGAAATAACCATAGAAGTACAGATAGATGACATACAAATTTTATTTTCATTGAATATATGCCTAGTAATAAATAATATAAGCTAGGCATAGAAATACAAACATCACATGATTTCACTCACATTTGGAATCTAAAAATATTGAAGTCTTAGAAACAAAATATAATGGGGGTTACCAAAGGCCAGGGAGGAAGATATGAAAAGATGTTAGTTAAATGATATAGAATTACAGTCAGAAAATAGGAATAAATTTCAAGTGACCTACTACATAGAAAAGTGACTATAGTGAATGACAATATGTATTATGTTCTTTAAAAATGTAAAATAGTGGATGTTGTATGCTCTTATTACAAAAAAAGAAAACTGTGAGATAAGTCATTTGTTAATTAGCTAGATTTAACCACTCCAAAATATATATTATTTTAAAACATGTTGTACATGTTAAAAAACAATCATTATCTGCCCAATTTAATTTTATTAGTTTAAAATAAATAAAATTACATAGATAATTTTTTGTGCCAAAAAATAATAAGTTCTTTTTAAAGCAAAATAAAAGGGATAGGTATATATATATATACACATATAAATACATACATAATATAAATATTCCAATTTTATTCAAGTTAACAATGCAATTTCAATATATAAAATAGTAATTTAATTCTATTTATGCTGAAATTTCCTTTTGTAGTACAATTATTCAATTACCTAAGAAATTGATCACAAAGAAGAATTTTTTCATATCACTTAACCATGAAATATCATTAATTAATGTTGAAAATCTATCATATATGTCATGGGCTCTATTGTTTACCTTCAAAATTCATATTTTGAAGTCATAATCTCTGGTACTTCAAAATATGACTATATTTGAAGACAGGGTCTTTAAATAGGCAATAAGTCTGAAACAATGTCATTGGGGTGGGAGCCATTCTAGTATGACTAATGTCTTTTGTAATATTGAACCATACACAACATGAAGACGCAGGAAGAACACCATTGACAAGGCAAGGAGAGGGCCCTAAACAGATCCAGTCTGCCAAAAGCTTAGATTTTGGACTTCTAGCTTTCCTAAATTGGGAGAAAATAAATTTCTGTGGTTTAAGACATTCAGTATGTAATATTTTGTTATAATATCAGATCTAAAAAACTAATAAAATATATTCTATTTTATTGTATTTTTCTCCATTAATTTACACAAAAATTTACACAAAAATTTGAAATCATTCAAACAATTTTTCATATGCCACACTTTCAGAATCCCCAGCTATAAAGATTTTAATACATTTTCTTTATTACTAAATTTACACATAATTGTATACATATCTTAATTATTTCCTAAACCAATTGAGAGTTAAGTTCCAGACATGAGGCTGTTTCACTCCTACATAGTTTCCTATGTGTTTACTAAAAATAAGGTTTTCTAATTTGTATTTATTGATAAAACTATTTTATAGAGCTTAAACACATTTTCACAAATACTATCATAGAGAAAAATATTAAAACTCATGTATATCCATTATATAATAATGTATTTATGTGTATATAAATATGCTTTGGCTTTGTCACATTATTATTGATCTTAACTTTCATCATTTGGTGATGATAATGTTTTCCAGATTTCTCCATTGTGAAGTTATTGTTATGTATTTTTAAAAAGGATTTGAGAACTGCATGGGGCCCAGGACCAGGTCAGGCCCAGGACTGTAGCCAGTGACCAGCCCATCCATGCTGGGGTTCAGATCCAGGCCCAGGACTAGTACTGCAGATCCATATGTGAATCCAGGCTTGCCCCTTCAACCTATGTGAGAGCTCAGGCCCAGGACTGCTCCCATGCAGAGTGAAGGTCCATGCTGTGGCTCCCCATTTACCAATGTGCATTTCTAAGGGCAACATTCATGCTGGGGTACTGCCACTATCACCATAGCCCTCCTTATGTAGTAGCCTCCAACTTGGGACATCAGACAGAGCCAGGAAGAAGCTACCTACCACAGAACAGCATGCACAGTGCTACATCTCCAAACAAGCAGCCCAAAGCCATTGTAATTCCCACCCCTTCAGTCCTATCTCTGAAAGTGGTTGCATCCATCTTGGGCCACTCCTCCATGGCTATCTTGAGTTACCTCAGCTATAGCCACCACCATCTTTATTTGCAGTAGCATCCATCTTGGGACAACTGCTAGGGACTAGAAGTGAACACCAAGGAGAATTACAGGTAATCTGCAGGGTCACTACAAGATTATAGGGTAGAAACTGCAATACCTCAGATCTGCATTTAAACAAAAGAAGACACATAATCAACATTGTAGGAGCACTCCCCATAACTTCAACCCCTCCCTTCTATCTTTCCCTATTCTATGCTAATATACTGTACTCTTGCCAAGGAGCACCCCTTTGTTTGTGACCTTTGGATCTGATTGGTCCAAGAGTGTATTTAAGTTTCTACACTTTCTGGAATAAACAGTGTTTTCTGCTCCTTGCCCCAGTGTTCCTGCTTCTTGCTCCAGATGTTTCTGTGTCTCACTGGGGCAGAGCAGATTTTTACCTACACCCCAGGGTCTGGGTGAGTAACTCCGCGAATCACCACCACCATCCAGAGAGATCCCATATCGTCTTCCCCGGGGACTCCTCT